>BMAO01029392.1:0-36381 GCA_019973975.1 Trichonephila clavata | reverse complement strand
GTCGGCTAGTATTAATTTCAGGAATTTTGATAATTCAGCTTGATTTTTCTATCGTAAGGCCTTGATTTTGCAGTTTCTTTTATGAGAGAAAAATAATTTTCCTTATTCTTTTTTTAGTTCAAGATTTTAAAATAAAACTTCAAAATAATTAAAATAATGTTTGGGTTTCTTACGCAATTGTACGAATATAAAAACGCGCACATAAATAGATAAGTACACAAATACAAGTGTCAATTCTTATTAGTTAAATTCATTTAATAGTCGTAAGGAACTTCATTAAACTCATGATGGCCACATGATAGATACAATCTCGTGTGTTTATTCAATTCACAACAAACTGAGATTACACTTGTTTAATTTAGATACAATTTCAAATAAGGAAATGTTAAAATTCTCCAAAACGTTTTTCAAATTTGTGATGGACCTATACGCATTCTTCCGCTAACCCTCTGGGGAATTCTTTTGGGACAGCCTTTTCAACCAATTTTCTCCGAAAGGCAGAAAACGTAAAATGCAGAATTAAGTTTAATATATATATTCTTTCTTCGCGTGTTTGGAGTTAGTGAATTGTGAATGGATTAGAAGTGAAATAAATTAGCAGTGAAACGTATACGTAAACAAGATAAGAAGCCAGAAGTTTGGATATTAAGAAAGTGAATTGATTAGTTAACGGGAAGTGTTTAAGCTGAACTTACAGTAAAGAAGACTGCAAGAGTTCAGGTACTGTTATCTTAAATTAAGTCGATGTTTAGAAGTTAAACTAATAGTGCGGTCATTAAATACGTAAGATCTGCATAAATTTATATTAAAGTAACTACATATTGAATATATATTTCCCAAACGCAATCGCGTCTCTCTCCCTCTATCTATTACTGATTTGAATTATCTGTTTAACGTGTTGTTTGTGTCCGAGTTGATTATGGTGATAAATAAAATAATTAGAATTCATAAATGTATGATAATTCAGTTCTCTCCACACTTTAGCCGGGTCACAGGGTAGAAGAGATGTAAATTCATCATAAAGTTTTTTAAAAATATGTTTATACTTCACGTGTATTTTTAAATCGAGTGCATATTACTTATCTATATACGTTATCATTGGTGAAGTATATGTTCTTTTAAAAGAAGTTTCGGCAAACAAATGTTGGCAACAGTGGAAGCTCATGAATTGATTAGCTAGGAGAGTGAGATTTATATTTACTCTCACCATATAGTAACACGAGGGCTATTGAAAACGGACCTCGTTATTTTGAACCATTGTCGAGGACGACACCTGGTGCCCTACCTCCTAACTACCACGCTACACCAAAGGGATGAGGTTTGAGAGTAAACATATTTAACGTACCGCTCTACACGGCGGGTCTTCAATGGCACTGGTTCGAACTCATGACACGCCAGATATGAATCTGTCATCAGGATCCCTTGCTACCAGGGCCGCAAATTGATTAGCTGAAAACACGTGGTTGTCATTATCACGTGACCATGACGTCACATGTATGTAGGTCATTGACCATGTAAACAGATGATTATTTGTTTTTAATTCACTTTGTGAGTTTTTTTTTGGAATATATTATTAAAATATACTTTTCTCGTATTGTACTCAGTTACAGAAATGTTTGTCTTAAAATAATCAGCACAAGCTATTATTTTCTTCCTACCAGTTTATATTTTTCTTAAACTCTGGTTATTACAACTATATTTTACTATTTGAGTTGGTATATCATTAACACACGCACACACAAACACACGCAAACACACACACGCACGCACGCAAACGTACACACACGCGCACGCACACGCGCGACTATTCAATAACTTAATATTTATCCCTGTGATTTTAAAAAATTGAGTTTGAATTTGGGTACCTTGAGTTTCCTTGGGTCAAACAGAATTTTCAAAGTGTAAATTAAAGTAATTTTTACAATGGCCTTTGAATAAAACTAGTACACGTTATTAATAGACATGTGTGCGTATCTTATGTCTAGTTGATATTTCTTATAGTTTATATAAGCTAACATAATATTATAAAAAATATAGTGAATTAAAAAAGTTTTCGCAAAAGACACGCTTTAAGAAAACATTGAATTATTTTAGAGTTTAGAATATATATAATAAAAATGGCTACATAAAAAAAAACACCTGCAAGTTAAAACATCTGCAATCCTGTTTCTTTTTAATTGTTTTTTTTTGTTTGAAACTTTGAAAATTATATCACGCCCTATAGCTATTTCTTGTCTTTATGCAAGATTATAAGCTACAAAATATTCCCTTATAAACATCGATCTTTTAAATGTGTATGAGATGCCGCACGTATGTGCATTTATGCTGCAACATGTACAAATGCTAGTGCATATTTTAAAGTACGTGTAAGAGTTAAAATTGCAGGAGATTTATATTAACGCAGAAACACAGAACGGATTAAGATCTGTACAGTCTGAGTTTGTATTTAAAAGTAAAAATATAAACGTCTCTTACTTGAAATATTTATTTCTTCGAACCTTATAAAAATATCATCGAACGAAAAGTTTTTTGGATACCCTGCGTTTGAATAAAGGCTGTAGTAATATTGATTTTCCGTAAAGTCATACTATTAGGAAAGATTTAAGAGTTATTATGGTCTGCTAGATGAAAATGATGTAATTTTATGACGGAAATCGATTTTTCATTACCTTGCTCTTGAATATTTTGATTCGTCACTGTCTGTATTTACACGTAAGTAAAAATGATCCATCAATCGTCAGGTTTTTCATTAGCAAGCCGACAATAGTAGTCAAATCTATTAGCAAAGTGTTGTTGGTCAATAAGAATAAGAATATGAACTAAAACAAGTTATAAAATGGCGAAATACGAAATTTTTTTTAAAAATAAATATTTAATCATAAAGTAAATATATTGGGCTTCAATGTAATTGAAAAAAATATAAAGTCAGAAATTTTGAAATAAACCAGTACGCTTAATAAGTTGTGGAAAATTACAACTAACATTAAGAATTGCTAAAATTTGAGATATAAGTGAGTCCATTTAAATTCTGTCAACTAAAACTCAAAGAATATCGAACACTGTTTTGAGGGCCTTTATAAGCCACTTTACACTACCTACAAGTTCTTTAGGTTGGGTGAAAGCACTTAGTTATTTCAAACCTTTATCTCTAAAACCATGAGATTTTAGATGATTTTAAAACGCTTTCAAATTGCCCCTCTTAGAAATTTAATATTAAGTTAATAAAGTATAATTATTACAGATTAATATAAGATAAAAATTATATTTAAGTGTGAAAAATTACTTGTGTGTTAAGAGTTAAAAGTTAAATCAAAAGTTCCTACCTTAGAAATTTTTTTATAGTATTTGGAGTGGGCCGGGGAGTCTCGCCAATCCGGTTGCATCAAAAAAAAAAAAAAAAAAAAAAAAATGTGTGTGAGAGCGAAAAATTTTGGATTGAAAAAGTTAGGATTCATAGGTGTCGAGAGGAGCTTCTGTTATTGGCTGACCATAATGGTCGGCTCCTTTACATTTAAGTTTTGTTGAGAAACTTGTTAAACCTGCGATTGACAATGAAATATTCATACTGGCATTTTCAAAATACTCAATGTATCTTTCCAACAATTAAAAACAATAAATATTACCCTCTGTGATGCTTTTTTGAATCACTGTTGACAAAGCACTGAGACAATCATCAAGGAATGGATGGCAAAAAAAAAAAAAAAATCCTTAGTTCCACGGTATAAGTTTCTTAATACCTATATAAGTGTAAGGACAAGCCGTCCACTACTGTTTTTATGCTAATCTCGGCCATAATCAGTTAAGTTGAAAAAGAAAAGAAAAAAAAAAAAAGGAAGCTACGCGAAAAATGACGAAAATTGAAAGATCAAAATCAAGAGTCGCGATATTTGGCGCAGTTGGCAGGCTTCTTTGGCGCTCTTAAAATGTTTTTTTTTCAGTGTCACGCGTTAACGGAAAAATATTAAGAATATTCAATTTTAAAAAGATTTTTATCTCTATTTGTACAGAGTTTTAAGGATACATTTTTTATAAATGAAATGCCTTATACGCGGGTGTAATGATTTTAAAAATAATTTCAAATATTTCAGTATGTTTCTTTGTAGGCTATTTACATGTTGGAAAAAAACTAGCTAAGCCTTTATAAAATTAAAAACAATTTTACAACTCCTCAAAAATATTTCTAGTTTTCTAGTATTTCTACTTGAATAAATTTTCTTATGAAGCAATTATTTGTGGAGGTTTAAAAAGGAAATACATTTAGGTTTATTTTTTTATTCAAATGCTTCGTTTCTGAATTCTTTTTTTTTTACTTATCCAATCCATTTACCTTTTTTTTTTTATCAAATAGCTTTAAAGAAAATTTCACTCAAAACTTTTTAGCTGTCCTTATCGTGCTGCTTCCTTTTCATTTCAAGTTTGTGTCTAGAAGTTAAAATAATCTTTAGAGTCACTGGAGCGTTAAAAATATTTAGAAGAGGAAAGAGAGGGGTGAGGAAGAAATGCCAAACCACGTAACATTTAGAAGATTCATTTTCTGATGTCAAGAGGACCAGTTTAAGAATGGAAATTATTTTTATTTCTAGGATTTTTTTCTTCAATAATTTCTTTTCTTCAATGAAATATTATTTATTTATTTGGTCCAGTAATTTTGTGGAATTCACATTTCATTTTTCAACTTTCTTTTCTTTTCACGTCTTAAAGAGAACAAAAAGATGTTTTGTCGAAAAAAAAAAAGAATATTTTCAAAAATTTGAAAATAAAGTGCTATTTATCCAGAATTGTTTTGAGAATTTTAATAGACTGTGTGAAAGTCGATATCGGAGTGAAATGATTGTTCGCAATTTTGAAAATAATAATTTTGATAATGCTATTTAAAAAAAAATATTCTGCAAATATTTTAAATACCTAAAGGTGGACCAACCCCCTTCACACAAGTATTGCTAATACTCGTTGCTGAAAAAATTGTAGAACTCCAATTTACATGCATTTTATAGTTCTCTTTATTTGTTCTTTTTTTCGCAAAATTGTTCTTGGCGCTGTTTTTCAATTAAATTCATCATCGTCCAACATTACATTGAAGAAGTCCTAAGATTTTGATAAACTGCAGCAATTGCAAATGTCTGGAAATTTAAGTATTTAATTCCATTGATTGTTAATCAGTTTTCGTATGAGACAACGCTTTTTTTTTCTCCCGCAAAGATTCCACTCCTGGCAGTCGTTGCGATATTTTTCTGCGAGAGCTTGCAATAAGGAGCTATCGCAACCGAATTGGGAACAATATATGAAACTAAGCATATGGTTGAGAAAATTCAGGGCATAGGACACATACGACATCGGAGTTGCCAATTTGGCAAGTTATCTTGAACTTGAATTGTTATAATAATACGTAATAAATTTATTACAGCATCACGAAAAACTTTTTTAGAGTTACTGTATTGAAAATTGAATATAATTAATCGCAAATTGTTTTTACATGAAAAATATATATATATTTTTTATCATACCTGTCAATTAAATAATGAATAGCACCTTACAGTAAGGAAGCCCTTTTATTAATATACCATGATAAGTTCGTGAGATTATGTTATCTAGTAATGTAAAATTAAGTTAAGACTATACTGAAAAGTATTATTTGATTGCATTAAAAATAATTTTTTAGTTAATTTTCTATTATTTTTATTCATTTGCTTGTGATTAATTTATATTGTTTTTATCTATATATATATTTTTGTATATTGATTTCAGATTAATTAACTCTTTTTTTTTCAACCTCAATTCTGTTTATTTTTTCAGTTTTAATAGTGAGTTTTTTAGTTGTTTAATTACGATACTAACGATTTTAATTGAAAATTCGTTGTTTGTCATATTTGTATTCATTTTTCTTGCTGTTATTCCTCTTAAACTTAATAAAAATTTTTTTAAATCAAATATGTTCGGTTTTTGCTTTTACTTTAATTTGCAATGTTTTAAGCAATTAAAAACAACAAGTAATTGAATATACAAAAATAGTTCTATTAGAGTTTTTTTAGTTTAATTGGACTATTTCACAATATAAAATGAAATCAGCTGTATACCTTTAAGAATAAAGATTTTTTTTTCAATTAACACATATTAAATAAACTAAAATGTTTTTATAAATTATTTACCTTTCAAAAACACAACTATGTGTTAAAAAGGAAAAATATTGGAACAAACCAAACTTCAAAAGAATTTTTTACATCATGAATTTTATATTCTGATATAGATACAGCTGAGCACCACAGAAGAATAATATGATTTCTTATGATTTATTTATTTCTCGTTTCAAGTATAAAAGAAATTTGTAAGAAAAAGTAAAACTAAATAAAAAATATCAGTTACAATGATCAAAGATTTCGAACACTATAAAGAAGATATTCTGTGAAGAAACTGAACCCTAACTGCGTGCGTTACCTTTGAGAAAAATTTTTCTTTTTTTCAGAATAGCATCTGCTACTAAAACCGGAAATCGTTAGGCTGGAACTGGAAAAGCAAATAAAACTTGTGGGTGTGTATATTTTCTTCTTACCGAGTTATGATTTGAAAGATTTTTATCAGACATTTTATTTTACTTGAATTCGTAGCATATTTTTGAGCAGACGATTTTTAAATTTATCCGCTTTGTTTTAAATTCATTCTTTTCTAAAATCATATTGCTTATATATATTTTTTATTTTTTAACAGAAAAATGAGGTAACATATAAGGACTTGCAAAATTTTAAATTATTATATGTACATAAAACACTTAAGGATTACTTCTGTTGCTCAAAACAAAAAAACAAAAAAAAAACTAATACTCGTCATTGGAATTTTTCAATAGGTAAAAATGTAGGTTATTTACTTTATACTTGGAATATGTATCTCCGTGGGAAAAAAATCACATAAAAAATAAAAGAAAAAATTTCAGTTTCTGAATGTAATAAATTTATTCTAAAGTTTGAAAGAAATAAACAAACTATTAATTCTTAATATAATAATTAAAATTAATATAAAAAAGAGCAAATTCTACTGTCAATTTCTTGGGTTGCTTTAGTGTGGTATAATTTCAAACTGCATTAAATATTTTTAAATTCTTGATTACAATTTCTGATAAAATGATGAATTAATTCCTTTTGTAACACCTAAGTTTAGAATTTTTGTTATTTGTACTTCACGCGCCGGCGCAGGTGATCAAGTCGCCAAAAATGATACAACTGAAAGCCAAACGGTTGGTTTTACTGGTAAATTTTTACCACTATATTTTTTTAAACAAAGCGCGCACGTGGTCTTTTCCTACCATTAACTTCTTTTCCGTAATACATCAAAAATGAATGAAAAATCAACGAGAACTAATATTTGTTAATATTTTTTATGGTTATATTGTATGTTATTGTCAATAACGCCTGGGGGGGGGGGGCTTGGCAAGATTTGCGCTGGCGAAACCAAAAGAACCAATTTTTTAAATGATTAATTTATTCATTTAAATTCTAAAATTATCGTTAATCCTCAAAGAATGTGTATTTGATTTTTCGATTATTTTATACTTTAGATAGATTCACACTTTTTTTACATAATTGCTAAAACTGACATTAAGTATGTTTTTTGCTCATGACCAAAAAAAGTGTTCATGGTTCAGTTTTGCATTTAATATAGATCAAATCTGCGCATAATTTAAGCATTAAATTGCTCATTTTCATGCATATTCCTTGCATTTAAAATAGACTTTATCAACAACAACAACAAAACGACACACCAAGAAGGAGTTGCCCGATTGCAATGAAATTTAGTATGCGAAAACATTTGTACCGGACATGCAAATGATTAGTATTTGGTGTCCAATAAATAAATAGCGGGAGCTACAGTGAATCGGAACTGCGCGCTCAGCAAATGTCTATAAGAAGCGGTTCTCAATCTGATGGTCAAAATTTCTGTTGCATTGCAACTTAGGATATCTTTCAACGACTGAAAAAATGCCTCGCCGCACGATTCGAGCTCATTACCAGCAACTGTCACAGTTTGAAAGAGGTCGTATCATTGGATTAAAAGAGGCAGTTGGGCAAATCAGAGAATCGCTCGTCACATGGGTCGAAGCGATGTGGCCATTAGAAGATGCTGGCAAGAATGGGTGGACAGTGGCAGATTTCAGCGTCTTGATGGTAGCGGTCAACCTAGGGACCAAGAAGATCGGGAGGACAGATTGATTGTCAGATCAGCTGTCACAATGCCTGATTCATCGTTACCAACCATCAGACGTGCGACCAGCACACGAGTGTCCCCCATGAGCCATTCACAGACGGCTGATAGAGAGAAATTTACTCTCATACCAACCGCTATGCCACCTGCTACTCACGTCTGCACACCGTCGAGCCACATTACTGTGGTGCTTGGCTTGATTAGGCTGAAATCATGCTGACTGGGGACGTATAATGTTTAGCGATGAATCCCACTTCCAACTGTATCCTGATGATCATCGAAGGCGTGTTCGGAAACGCCCAAGGCAGCGTGCCGATTCTGCTTTCACTATTGCACGTCACACAGGCTCTCAACCAAGAGTTATGGTCTAGGGTGCCATTTCTTTTGACAGCCGGACCCCTTTGGTCTTCGTTAGAGGCACTATTTGGAGGCATGAGAGGCATTAGAGGCATGAGAACTGTTTTGCTACCCTTTTTGAAATACCCTGGCCTTATTTTTCAGTAAGATAATGCCAGACCACATATGACACGTGTTGCTGTAAACTACTTTACAGCTTGATAAACATTTCCTTCGCCAGCCAGATCATCAGATCTCTCTTCAATCGAGCATGTCCGGGATATCATGGGAAGAAGACTGCATCGACCAGGGAATGTTGATGACCTGGCCCGAATATTGGAGCAAATTTGGCAAGAAATATCGCAAGAAACCATCAGGGTACTTAATCATTTTGTCACATCGTGTAGCAACTTGCATCTGGACTAGAGGTGGGTCAACACCTTATTGAGCTCGTTACTTTGTAATTATGTAACTCTGAAATTAATCATTAAATTTTTCTGAAATTTGAATCATTATCGGACAACTCGTTCTTGGTGCATCGTTTTTTTATTTTCTTTCGTATAGAGAGTATTTTTAGTTCTTTTATTAAGAAATGAATGGCAAAAATCATATTCAGAAGATTCGAATATGCATACAAGTTAGCTGATATAAATTTGCAGCCAGTGATAAGAATTTGAACAACTTTACTCCCGATTTAAAAAAAAAAAAAACGCTGAAAAGTTAGATAGGGTAAATTTGTCTGATTTAAAAATTCAATGGGCGTGCAGATATAGATGATATGAAATTAGAACAATAATTAAATTGAATTAAATTGCTACTATTTCATTTAAATTATATTTATTGGTTTTTAAATGGTAAAATTTATACATTTTCTAAGATACGAAGTAAACTAATAAATTCAATCATTATAAAAATATGCAGCTCTCTGGTATTTTTCATTCTCCCAATGTGTACCTCAAACGAAAACAATTGCTCAGACCCGTTGGGCTATTATGAACACACATTTTACTTCATATGTATTAAGAATACATTTAATAAATTTACAGAAAATACGAAAAAGAACATTTGATTTTTTAATATTATCTAATTACACAACTAAAATATGCCTTTGAGTTTTTATACAAAATTTCAAGTATAATCTTTTTCAGCGTTTTTTTATTATAAAAATTTTTTTTTTCCCCATCCAAATACATCTCATTGAATAAAATAAATGTTTCAACATGTACTGATTATGTTTGACAAAACGCAAGAAAATAAATTTTTCTCTAGACAGCATAGAATTCCATTAAAGCTTAACAATATAAATTAATCAATATTTGAAAATCGTCTTAATATCTTTGGACATAATAAAATTATTTAAAAAAATGAGCAGGAATAATAATAAAAAAAAAAAAAAAAAAAACGGAATTCCTAAAAGAAACTACTGAAAATAATTACTTTCTGTTTCTTTCCGTTTCTATAGCAACGCTACGCTTTATTAATAAGCTACCTTTATATAATCGTCTTTCTTAAAGTCTTATTTCTTTTCATTATTTTCGTGTTTTTTTTCTCTGCTTTTAGCTTGGGATTTACCTACCAATTTTTTTATATGTGCTAGGGGGTTTTCTTTCATATTTTTTTTTACCTAAGATGCAAGTAGTTTGGCCTCTCCCAATTCACTAAGGATTTCATCTATAATTAAATTTATTTAATAATCCCTTTGATATTAATTTTTTTAACCCAATGTGTATATTTGAGAAGGCAATACTTTTTCAGGAATTTAATTTAAAATTAAATACTTTTTTTTCTTTCATGGTTATTTAAGTCGACATGAGTAAAAATAAATCTGGAACTTACTTCGTTGTAACTTTGTACGAAGCATTTTTATCTATATATATAAAGGAGAAAAGCGACTCACTCACTGATTGACTGAGTGACTAATCACGATATCTCCGGAACTATTCAACCTACAGACGTGAAATTTGGTAGACATGTTCCTTTCATAGAGTAGACGTCAGCTAAGAACGGATTTTCCGAAATTCGAAAGGGTTAAGGGGCGATATAAATAATTGCTTCCATGTTTAAACTACTTGATGTACAATCTTGAAATTGGGTAAGCAGATTCCTTTCAGAGAGTAGAGATCCGGTACAAAATGAGTTTGGTGAAAATCGACCCCCAAGTGGCGTTGCAGGGGCTTAGGGGGCGTTATAGATAATTATTTCAATTTTTAAACTATTTGACGCACTGTCTTTAAATTTGATAAATAGATTCCTTTCGTAGAATAATGATCAATTACAAAACAGGTTTTGTGAAAACAGACTTCTAAGGGGCGTTGTGGGGGATTAAAGGGCGTAATAGATAAATATATCCGTTTTTAAACTACTTCCCCTACCTGCTTGAAAATTGGTAGGTAAGTTTCTTTCCTGGAGTAAATATCCGCTACAAAATGGGTTTTGGGAAAATTGACCCACAAGGGGTGTTGCGGGGGCGGAGGGTTTAAGGGGCGTTATAAATTCCGATTTTAAAGTTACTAGACGTACAGTCTTGAAACTTAGTAAGCAGATTCCTATTCATAGGGTAGAGATACGCTACAAAATGGGTTTCGTGAAAATTGCCCCCAAGTGGCGTTGCGGGACTTAAGGGGCGTTATAGATAATTATTTCCATTTTTAAACTATTAGACGCAGTCTTTATGTTTGATAAATAGATTTCTTGCATAGAGTAGAGATCAGCTATAAGAAAGTTTTGTGAAAACAGTCCTCTAAGTGGCGTTGCAGGGGAATAAGTGGCGTAAATAAATATTTTCATTTTTAAACTACTTGACCTACCTGCTGGAAAATTGGTAGCAATGTTTCTTTCATGGAGTAAATATCCGCTACAAAATAGGTTTGGGGGAAATTGACCCCCAAGGGGTGTTGCGGGGGTGGGGGTTTAAGGGGCGTTATAAATTCCGATTTTTAAGTTATTAGACGTACAGTCTTGAAACTTAGTAAGCAGATTCCTCTCATAGGGTAGAGATACGCTAAAAAATGGGTTTCGTGAAAATTGCCCCCAAGTGGCGTTGCGGGACTTAAGGGCCGTTACAGATAATTATTTCCATTTTTAAACTATTAGACGCACAGTCTTTATATTTGATAAATAGATTTATTTAATAGAGTCAGCTATAAGAAGGTTTTGTGAAAACAGACTTCTAAGTAGCGTTGAGGGGTATAAGTGGCGTAATAGATAAAAATTTTCGTTTTTAAACTACTTGACCTAGATGCTTGAAAATTGGTAGAAATGTTTCTTTCATGGAGTAAATATCCGCTACAAAACGGGTTTGGAGAAAATTGACCCCCAAGGGGTGTTGCAGGGGGTTAAGGGCAGATGTAATTAATTATTTCTATTTTTAAACCATTAGACTCATAGTCTTGAAATTTGGTAAGCAGATTCCTCTCATAGGATAGGAATACACTACAAAATATGTTTTGTGAAAATCGACCCCTAGGTGGCGTTGCGGGGGTTCAAGGGGCGTTATGGATATTTTTTTTGCATTTTTAATTAATTGGACGCACAGTCTTCAAATTTTGCTAAGCAGATTCCTTTCATAGAGTGCAATTCCCCTACAAAATGGGTTTTGTGAAAACAGACCCAGAAGTGGCGTTGCGGGGGCTCAAGTGGCATTATAGACAATTATCCCCATTTTTAAACTGTTAGACGTACAGACTTGAAATTTGATAAGCAGATTCCTTTCGTAAAGTAGAGAACCGCTACAAAATGGGTTTTGCGAATATCAACTACCAAGTTTAATTTCGGGAGTTTAAGAGGCGTAATCGATAAATATTTCCATTTTTAAACTATTTGATCATCCTGCTTGAAAATTCGTAGGCATGTTCCTTTCATGGAATAGAATTCCTCTAACAAAGAGTGAAACGAAAATTGACCCCTAAGGATGTTTAAGAGGGGTCAAGAGGAGTTACAGAAAAAAATTCCTGTTTTTAATTGTTAGACCCATATACTTGAAATTTGTTAAGCATGTTTCTTTTGTTGAATAGGGATTCACTAAGAATAAATTTTAAGCAAATCAAGTTCTGGGGGTTTGCAGGGGGTTACTGGGACGTATTGACAAAAAAAAAATACTTTTTTCGAGCAACAAGGACTATAATAATGAAATTTGGTTTGCATTTTTCTTTTGTTGAATTGAAATCCGCTAAGAGCGGTAATTTTGGAAAACGGCTCTCAACGGGATTACGGGGATATTTATAGTAAAACTTTTGCTTTTTTCTTTTAGATTTAGACTTGAAATTTGGCTTGCATGTTCAATTTACGGAGTAGAGATCCACCGAAAATTGGTTTTGCGGGAATCCACTTGGTTTTTGAGAGCAAACATCATTCTATGCTTCAATTTTAGAGATTTTTAGAAAATACAAATTAGATGAGTTCTGCCCTTTTTTTTTTTGCGACAGTAAAGGTATAAGTATATTTTTCAATATAATCGAATTCTTAATGCTAGGACTTAGATATCAATAATTTATACATATATATAAGCAGTAAAAATTTATAAAACATCATGAAATACCCAGCGAAGCGATCGGGTAACAGCTAGTCTATATATAAAGGAGAAAAGCGACTCACTCACTCACTCATCATATCCCAGGAATTATTAAACCTGTAGACTTGAAATTTGGTAGGCATGTTCCTTTCATAGAGTAGACATCCGCTAAGAACGGATTTTGTGAAAATAGAACCCCAAAGGGCGTTACGGGGGATTAAGGGTTGTTATAAATAATTACTTCAATTTTTAAAATATTAGACGAACAGTCTTGATATATGATAAGCAGATTCCTTTCATGGAATAGAGCACTTCTGAAACAGAATTTATGCAAAGATTGACCCCCAAAAGGCGTCAAAGGGAAAAAAAATTCCTGTTTTTGAATTGAAAGACTCTTATACTTGAAATTTGTTACGTATGCTTCTTTTGTTGAATATCCTCTAAAAAGGGATTTTACGGAACCGACTCCTGTGGGAGTGGAGAGTTACTGGGGCGTAAAGACAAAAAAAAATTCCCTGTTTTGAACTACTAGGACTATAATAATAAAATCCGATTTGCATGTTTGTTTTGTTGAATTGAAATTTGCTAAGAACGGTCCTTTTGGAAATCGACTCTCAAAGGAGTTACGGAGAATATTGATAGTAAAAATTCCATTTTTGCTCTATTAGATTCAGATTCGAAATTTGGCATGCATGTTTATTTTACAGTGCAGAGATCCACTAAAAATTGGTTTTACAGAAATCCACTTCGATATAGGACGCAGAAAATCCTTCTATTTCAATTTTAGATATAATTGGAATCTATTAATTAGAAGTATATATATATATATATATATATATATATATATATATATATATATATATATATATATATATATATATATATATATATATATATATATATAAACAGTATATACTACCTCTGACAAAATAAAGTTCGGTGAATAATCTGGTAAAATTAACGTAGATGAAATATTGACGAAAGTTATCTCACTGTCCTTCGAAATAGTCACCTTCCATTACTAGGTACCAATGAGGTTTGCTATATATGTCCTGGAAACTTTGCAAGAAGTCTTCGTTTGGGATGGAGATCAAAAGCCTTGTCAAGTTTCGTTAAATGTAAGGAATATCGTCAATTTCGATAACACGTTTTTCTCACCCCTAAATTCTGAGTAACGATTTGTCGCACGGATTCATGGTTAATCTGCATTTCATCAGCTATCATGCAAACAGTTAATTGATGATTTTTATTGGTTAATTTCCTCTTTTCTTAATGTTTTCGTCACTAACGGAGATCACCAGTCCTCCACTACGGGGGTTGTCAGAAACACTTTGCATGCTTTTTGAAAACGGGTGAACCACTCGTACACACACTCCATGGACCGTGCTTGATCTTCATAAACACGTACCAGCATCGCATAAATTTCTTTTGGTATATTGCCAAACTCTTCCCATACCTCTAGGGGTAGGCGTACCAAACTTTGGGAAACACTGGACTAAATGAATAACAATGATGTATGGTGGTAGGCCTAGGAACACTGGACATGATGTAACAATATAGTTTTGACACTGTTACCATTTAGTATACAGTTCAAAATTCCCAGTTTCTTGGACGATATCCTGAGGAATAATGCGTTCAATGATTAAAATTACTCCTGCCAAAATGTTATTGAGGTTGAGTTGAGAACGAAACGGGCTCCCACCGAGATCCTGGAACCCAGGCACTGTTAGCCCATGAGTTAGACCCTCCTTCATCACTTCAAGCATCACCCCTTCCCACCTTTGGGGACCATTGACGTAAATATTGAAATTCTAACCAAGTTATTGGTGTTAGTGAGTCCCGAATCCATCAAAAAATATTTTATCTGAATAAAAGGGCTATTTTCCTCAAAAATTGAAACTGGGCTTTAGTAATACAAATGAATGCAATAATGAAAAAATCTGTCTGTTATATTTGTATTCGTAATTCATTGGTCCACATGACTGTTTGCATTAACTTAACGTTCACCCCGCATCACCGGGGGGCGGCATGATTCTCGGGGGACTGACGCCAAGTACGGCTTGGAGCCCAAAACCGGACTTTGCGTGGAGGCTTAATATTCTCCGTAACGTCACTGACTGCTTGCCAATGATAGTATTGAAATATAGACGAAGACAAATGCTGTGAAAATAAATGAGTTCTATACATGTTTATTTTTCATCTATTTTCAGAATGATTGCAAGGCTTCATGGTTTGAGTAATTTGATTTGGTAACAATGAAAAAATCATCATTTGCTCAATAGTTGAATTAGCATGTTCAATTCCTCATGTCATCGAAATGAAATACTGTAGAACAGGGGTGGCCAGCCCGCGGCATGCTTGCCACAGTGTGGCACGATGGAGTTGTAACAGTGGCACGCGAAGACTTACTGAAAATTTAAAAATGGTTAGAAAAACAATAAATGACACTTTTTTTACAATTTTATTTAAGTGAGGTTGTCTCAGATGAAAAAAATCTCAAAATTCAGATATCAAATATGTTTGTGAATAAATATTTTCTACTAAAAACATAATAAAATAAATATTACTCAAAAATAGCTCACGTGCACCTAAAATAACCTAATTTTGTGGGTATGTGTAAGAGGTAATCCTAATATTGGTAAAAAAGTAATAATTAAAAAGCCACATAAAGTAAATAGTGAGCTTTTAATAATTATTTTCAATTAAATGATTCAAGTAACTCCTTTTTATTTTATACATAACCTAATTGGTTAAGCTTGTTCAAAGTTTATTGAATTGAAAACCTTCGTTTGTACTTTTGTCTTATTTATTATATTAATTTTAAATTTTAACTAAATAGACGCATTAAAAAATGTGCTAATTGCGTAGAAGTCCCATACTAGGCTTATAAGTAATATTTTTTCACTTTCCCACATTTGTTTGTTGGAAAAGTTGGAACTGGCACGTTTAATTATTTTTTTTTATCAAGCAGTGGCACTCTTCCTGAAAGAGTTGGCCACCTCTGCTGTAGAATAATAGGGGTTGCTGAGAAGTGGAAAAAACTTTGTCCCGAAGTTCTCACGTGCAGATATGCTAATGCTACAAGCTGTTACAAGTCATCTCCTTCTCTTAACCGTGATTCAAAATTCGTAATAAAATTCTCTCATGGAATTCCAGATTGATGTCAATTACTACCTTATAAATATAACTGATTTAATTAATACTTTGTTGTTGTTGTTTTTAATCCCTCAGAGATCTAGCGGTAGCTAGATCAGATCCATGATACCGTGAACTCTATCAAAGTCAAGCACCAGTAGAGGACTTTCATAAACATCCACCAGAGTGAACCCCAAGCAATCCAGGATGTGATCGGGGAGATGCCGGTTTCAGATTGCATTTTTTGCACAATGAAAAGACTTTGCGTCCTGAGTCGAATGCCATGTTTTTTAGATGTCCACTTATGAATCTTGAGATGGCCGTTGGATCATTTCTGTCACCTCCGAATTTTAACGCTTCTTCCGGGGATCTTCCTGCGGAACCAAGGATAGGCGGGAGGGGTGAGCTAGTCTTGTCTGACTGCTTTTTCCTTTATAGAGAAAATTTATTTATATGTTAGTATGTAGTCCCGGTTGAGAGGCTCAGAACAACCTCTTTCAGCCAAGATGTCTGCAGCATCGTTCCCTTGGATGTTAACATGGGAGGGAATCCACTGATAGATTTTTAAGATGGATTATAATTCGTATGCTCATGAATTCGCATACAATGCTCCAGTCCTGTAGATAATGAATTGAGCTCCGACTGTCAGTAAGGATCCAAATGTCATTAGAATTAGTGCCGTCAAGGATGGTCTTTAATCCTTCATTATAATGGCAATTAATTCGCTTCTGAATACCGAGCAGTTTTTCGGGTTGCGTCTAGAAAGCTGGACTGAAAGACTTAATACTTTATAGGTGTAATAAGTAATATGTAATCATGGGTAGTTATCCAACCCCTTCATGGTTCATTTTCTTTCTGGTTCATGGATAAAAAAATGTCAATTTCTTTTATGCTGATTTTCAAACATACATATCTTTTTAAACATAACAGCACCATTCGCATACAAAATTTCTTAATACTTAATGTAAAAGCGTCTATTTAAGTAAATGAGTACTTTACCTGTAAAGTTGGTTTTTGTGTGGTAGAAATCATTAGATTTTGGAGTCAATTCTCATAAACTGTAAGTATACAGCTTAGAATACCCAGCTTTTATCTTGAATTACGAATTTTATTAACATCTTTTACATTTGCATAAATGATTATGAAATTATTAATCAAAATTTAATTGTGTATCATAAATTAAAAAACACGGTACTGCACATAATCCAACATCACAATCTGAACAGTAGAATCTTGTTTCTTTTCTTTCCTTCCTTTTACCATCTTCCCTTTACTCTTGTCTCTCTTTGAGCAGTAAATAATACACTGTTATGTTGAATTAAAGTTTTCTTCTCTGTTAAAGAAATGTATTCAACAAAGTGTTTTTCAGACAAGCGTAAAGGGTGGTGCTCAGCAAATGGATGTCCTCTTCTTTTTGGAAAAAATTGCACCAATGGAACGTTTCAATTATTAGAAGCCATAAAAAGCCTATGTGAAATAATTCGGGAAAGACCGATTGCACCGTGCAAATTTTAACAGCACCTGAGCTACACTCGTGTTGAGACACGATGGTACGTCTCGCCTGCCCGAGCTCATCTCAAGAAAAGCAGGCAAGAGGTTAATAGTGGACTGATTAAACTATATATTGAAACAAACAGACGAGTCCAGACGAAGTGTGAAAGATGGAGCTTCATGAAGTCCAAATCAGTGAGGCATCAAAGGTTGAAGTCTCATTTTGCCTCATGTTTGCAAAGCATTTAGCTCAGCATATTGTAATAGCCTTTACGCCTTGGATGAAGAAGGTGCTATCTCGGGCAGGGGAATTTTCATCATAAAGGGGACTGATATTATGATCTGTATGAGAAATCATGGCTACTGCTCATTTTTTTAGGGCAGAACTTTTAGGTATTGAGGAGTCTGAAATCTTACTTTATTGAGAGGGTCAATACAGTATTTGGATATTAAGTGATAGGCAAAGCTCTATTCAACATCTGTCTGAATGGTGGAAGCATGGTGACCGAACGGCAACAAGTATTGTCCAGCTATTAAATAGCTTGAGTTCCAAAGTTAAGATATTTTTTCAGTGAGTATCATTGCATGTTGATGTCTGCGGAAATGAGATTACAAATGGTCTGGCCCTTGATGGCAACCATAACGATTCTACACATGGCTGCCTTACTTTTTCCGAAATTGCTACCCGGGACAAAGAAGATTTCAGTTCCTCTGGAGGTGGGCCCCGGTATATGAGTGGTTGAAAAAAGCAGTGGGCTAGATGAAATGATTCTTGATAGGCTTCGCAGTGGACATACTGGAGCTGAACGGCTTGTGATGGGTCTTAAAGTTTACCCTCTATATCCAAATTGCAATGTGACTCAAGTCGCTCTTTGCTCATACCTTGGCTTGTATTGCTTGCCATAAGAGGCAGCTGCTTTCAAGTCCTGCTACAGTTCTTCATTGTTTAAAAACGAATGGTTCTAGGACAATCTAGATATTTCTGTCGATCAAATGGGATAAGTAACAGCAACATTCACGGGTTGATTAGAAAAAAAAAGTTTACAAGTCGAATAAAGAAATATTTATTTACAATAGACAGAAAATACAAAAAGGAATTAAGAGGTATACGTGCCTAACGCATTTAGACATAATCACCAAGTCTATTTAGGCATTTATCAGAACGCAGAGTTTACTTGTTTAACCCGTCTTGGTAGAAATCAAGTCCCTGTTCATTGAGCCAGGTCTCGTGGATGTTTTTCCAGCACTGTCTTGGAATATCGCAGCACATATGCAGCACGCTACCATAGCTCAGTCCCAGATTTGACGAGATTTTACTCAGACCCGTCGATCATTTTGAATCATTTCTTCAATTCGTGCCGTGATGATTTCTGTCGTTGAAGAACTTGGCCAGCTGCTGCTCCCTGCCATATTGCGGGTTTCGACATCCTGCCTGACTGATTGAAAAGAATGATACCATGTCGCTACATGTTACCTGCTCATTGCTTATTCACCATAAGCTTCCACGATTTGACTGTGAATGTCAGATACGGACACATTCTTTGCCCATAAAAATCAAGTCACAGCTCGATATTCCAAATGAGACCAGCTTTCTAAGCTCCTGCCATTTCAATCGTCCTTAACCATCTGGGAACTTTCACTACCTACCCTCAAACCATCTGTATAAGAAGTAGTGCCATTTGTCTCCAATCTAACGAAGCAAAATTTCTCCACAATGTGTAGTTTTCAAATGCGGCGACTTGTAATCTTTTTTTCTGATCATCCCTCGTATAATGAAACGTAAGACATTTATGCAACTATTAAAATATTAAAGAATTTTAATTGAATGTTGTATATTATATAACATACTTGTACGCTGAAATTATTTGTACTTATTAAATACCTACACTAGGTTCTAGTCAAGCAATCAAAAAAATTAAGGAATTATAAAAAAATTATATTTTTTTTATTCTTAATGAAACAGAGTACCTTATATTTCCAAATCAACACCGAAAATGAAAAATATTAGCAGACCTTTTGAATTAGCTCATTTTTTTTCGTTTGTTTCGTTTGTTCTGTCTCTAAAGCTTACATTATTAAAAAGAGAGAAATGGGACATTTTAAATAAAAAAGAAACGGAATAATGTTTTTTAAAGCACCCCTTCCTCTGTTTTTCTCCCAGATTAGTGTAAAAAAGAATTAAATCAAGCATGTAATAATTAATTTAAATAATTTGATAATCTTTAAAAACTGCAGAATAATCATCCTATTACTTTTACATGAATAAAAAAGAGGTTTTATCTTTAATTAGTAACTTCATACATTCTTTTTTTTTAGAATCATGCAAATATACGTTCAGTGTGTCCCTTGAGCTTAATTAGTAGAGATAAAAAATTAGTACTTAGCAATTTTAATTGCAAAGCAGTTTCGTTGTCATAGGAGGAAATAATATATTAAAAACTGATATTCATGCAAACTTGCAATTTTTATAATTTTTTTTAATAGAAAAGATTCTAGATGAAGGGCATTTATTTATAGCATACTAAAAAATTTTAAATTTCTTTTAGGATATCAAGACATTCTTTTCAGATTAAACAACTTTTTAGTACAAAGTATGTATTTTCATAATGAAAATGTTTAATAATTTAATTAATATTGCGCTTAAGCTTCAAATATATTTTTTTCATAGATTGTTTGCAACATTTTTAATTAAGCTCAAGTGAAGCTTATGGGGACATAGATTAAGTTTAACACAATGATTCATATACTATTTTAATTCACAAGATAACATTAATCTAATAATAGAGTGAGTTAAGTTTAACATTTTTTCTAAAATTCTAGATTTCGTGAACCCGATGACAGTCGGAAAGTTATCATTTTTCTCTAATGATAATTCAAATATTCGAAACATTAGCTTAAATTATTTTTTCGAAATGTTTATAAAAAGCACTTCAAAAGTATGAAAGTTATCAAGCGATTGAACATTTCACACTTATCAATTCGATAAAAGCATTGTGAGAAATTATCTAGCCACCATAATCACTAAGCTACCGAGGTGGCCTATTCTAAATGAAATGAGGATAATTATTATTAAATCTATCTTGATTTAAGTTCTCACCTGACTTTACGTGGATTTGTAAGATTTGCGAAAATAACCCGTTACAGATTGAATATCTAAACTTATAGAATTTATAAAATGGACATCCCCAATTTCTTAAAAAAACATTCAGATAAAATCATGAGTTCAAAGAATAGGTAATAAATTGCCGTGCAGAAAAACAAAAAAGTACCGATGTTGTTTTTTGGATGCATTCAAAGAAATTAATAAAAACATTAATAATGAAATAAAATCCTTTTTACCCGTTTCAAAATATTTTTCAAAATTTTTTATAAAAATTATTAATAATCATTTTTAATTGTTTGATTATTTAAATGAGAAAGTAACAGTATCACCATCTGCGAGAATAAAAAGGAATAATTCTACTAAAAAAACACAGGTAAAACGCATCTTGGATTTTTAGGCAAATAAGCCGTACGACTGCATGACGAATTTAAGAAAGACGCGTAAATCTACAGCTTAATTGCAGCTTAAAAATCGTCAAAAATCTAACTTTTTCTTGTATTTGAGTTATTTTATGTCTTCCTCGTATTCCTAGTTATTTTCCATCTGAAAACAGCTCAACAAACCGTTCTGAATGATACCTAACTGCATGATCCCGTAATTTCATATTTTAATTTTTGCGACTATCCTAAATTTGAAAACTTCAAAGCCTGGAAAAATAGTTAAAAGAATAAAACTTATATACAGTAATTAAAAAGAAGGAATAAAAATAAAAGGCCAAGCTTTTCATTTACTAATTAAGTATAGTAGAGTAACGGAAACTAAGCCTAATGTGGATCGAAGGGTAGCAGAGTTTACGAAAATGCCGAGTTATCGAGAAAGGGATTAAAAAAGAATCAGTACTAGTGTTTCCTGATAAAATATTTTATTACACTTTTATATGTATCGTTTGCTTGTGAATGCAACAGAAATTAAATTGCACAAATACCCTTAAACAAAGGAAAAGTGCGTACTTTAAGAGTGAGTGAGTGAGGGATTGTGGGGTTTATTGGCGCAAGAGCCGATTTCGGCTATACTGTGCCAAACATTTGTTTTATATACCATAAAAATTTTAAAAAAAACTCTCAAAATATTTAAATATGTTACGAGTAATGTATATTTAAAAGCAGTTCATTAAACTCCAGTTCAAAATACCATGTATGAATATTACAACCTTACATTTTAAAATTATTTTAAAGTGAAAATAAAGCATAGAAAATCATGTACACAACAACGTTAAATCTAAACAATATTTACACTAGACATTAAAAAAACGTTCCATTTACATTATTTGTTCCGGATCTTTTTTAGGTGTCATGTAATGCATAAAACCCGATTTTGCCTTCCAATCCATTAAAGAATCATCATCTATATCATAGAGAATCATGTCCTCATCTTCTGAGGTATAATGTACCAAACCTTTCTTGGGCTTATGAAGTGTTTTTTTTTATTTCAATATCCGGCTTTGGCTCCGCTGTGAGCTTTCTCTCATTTTTTCTATTTTGTTTTAAATTTTTTGCAGTTTTAGACAATGCAGAAGTTCGACTATTGACAGTGGAAGTAGTAGAAGTAGAAGTAGGTGGCTGAGATTCCCATGGTATGGCAGGTACATCAGTAGTTGTGGAAGGAAGTAGATGTGATTTAATTGATGAAGATGTGGTGACTGCAGTTACTGAAGACGATGTAGTTCACATATATATGATTGACAGAAGAGATAAGGGTTTCAAGCATTGCAAAGTCGGGCAGATTATATTTGTTATGTTTGGATCGGTTTGGGTAGTTGTGGATGCAGTTGAAGCTTTAGTAACGTGCATATGTTTGGGAGAGCTGAGAAACGATTAGTTTACGTGCTTCTAAATAGGATATATTTTTATAGGTTTTAATTTCTTGTATTTCTTTTTCTAATTTTTTTCGTACTTTATGAAAGCATAAAACCAGGGTGGGCATTACGTCGATCGCGATTGACCGGTGGACCACCAAGACATTTTGGGGTGACCACCTTTGATAAAACTAAAGGTATTCCCGACTGTGTGTGTGTGTGGTTGCGACAACTTTAAAAAAAATTGGAGATATGTGGATTTTTTTGTTGTTTTTAGAATCTTTTAGTACATTTAAAGAAAAATAGGCTAAAATTAAGAAGAGAAAAATAAATTATTATAACTAAAATGGGTAAAAATTGACAAAAAATAACATAAACGCGGTCTGTACCAAAAGTTTATGAACAAATTTTCAATTTTTCAATTCTGATGTGTTGCTATGTTATTCATTCTCGAAATGACTTTCAGGATAAGAGATATTTTAATTTTTACAAAACCTAGAGCACTTTATCTCATTTACTATATGAAATTGCTTAAGAAAACAGTGATTCTATTCCCATAAGGGACTGTAAATGTTGTAATAAAACAGTGATTAATAAATCTGAAGGTTAAAACACTTTTACTATTATACAGAACTTACACAAAATATTTCAGTTCATTATGTTCCAAACATTTTCAGCAATCGCTGAACCCCCGTTTGATTATTTTCAAAAAATCACATTTCGAGTAAAACGCGTTTTAAAGTGTGGCATCTTGCTTAAAGTAATGGCATCTGCTTTTACTAAAACACTTGTAGTTTTTGTTCTAGTGAACGGAAAATGATAAACTTGGTATTTTTGTAAAGCTAATAAGATGGTCTATGAAATAAAGTCATAAGAAAATGCGTCAATTTTTGGCAAAATTCCCAATTTCAGGGTAGTCGGATACCTTAAGACGTGCATACTAAAAGAAACGTATTTGTGGAACACCGTTGCCAACTAGACTAGAAACTAGGTGGACCGCCACACCTTGAAAATGGAAGAAGTAGCCCATACCCTGGAAAAGTCTGCCCACCCTTTGCATAGAGCATTTATTACATAAGAAAAGGAAAATTAATGAATATTTAGTATACAGTAATTTACCTGATCAGAACCTCTCATAAAATACTTTATGAAGGCATGAAGTTCTTTAATGAAACTTAAGTCCAGCTTGCAAAAACTATAACTTTTTTAAGAATTGTTAATGTCCTATTGCCTTCCGCACTGCACTCTCCGCTCTACTGCTTTATCATGAAGATGACGAAGGAACTGGAGGTCCATGTTATACGGACTGCTGATTGCCGAGTTTTTGGAACTCTACTGTACTGCAATTCCAAAATCTAAGTTTGAAAAGAAAAATTCCTACATTTTGAGTTTGCAGAAGTAGTAAAGTAGAAATAAATAAACACGAAAGGTAAAAAAAAAAAGAGTACAGAAGATAATTGCAATATACTTCGAATCTTAAAAATTACTTTTAATTTCTTATAGTTTGTACCGTAATAAAAAAAATCAACACTTTTCAAATATTTTAATATTTTTTTTTCAATGAAGCAGAACTCTCTAATATCTTTTATACATTTTCCCCGAAAATTTAATTTGGTCTTAAAGAAAATATGTTTTCTGGATAAACTCATCAAAATCAGAATTATGCAGATATCAATATAACAAAAAATAACATACAAATTATCCTGAGGCTTGTTATTACGTGTACTAATGAGAAAAAAAAATCAACGAAAATGTTTTTTTCGAAATAAACCGCATACCGTAATGGCACTCACATATCAAAAAGAAGAAAAAAAACTTTTCTTAAATGGCATATTTTCGCTTAATGAGCCAGAATATTGAATTTAAGTTAGTAAACAAAATGTTGAATACCATTTCAGTAATGATATTTTAAAAAAGAAGAAACCAGAGTTCTCTCATCATTTAGATGATGATTCATTTCTAAGATGAATCATCTAATCTGTTTTTTTTTAAAACGAATGTTAGGAGTTTTCAATGATTCGTAATACCTAGGAGTAATTTTGATAAACAGGTAAATTTGATCTTTTTCATATTTAGAGGGAAATAAAGAAAAAAAAAGGAAGCATTTTCTTTTTTATCTTAAATAAAATGGTTTTTTTTTACATCAAAAAAAGATTTATTATCATATGGATTTTCCAAATTTTACTTTTATAACTAATTTGTTAAATGATTTTAAAGATTAGAACTATGTTGCAAAATTTTATGAAAAACTCTTTTTAAAATTATTTGACACGCAATGTATGAGTAAACATTGCAAAATCTAAATACAAGTTTACAATATATGAGTAAATCACTAACCACGTGATCATGACTTTTTAATAAATTGTAGTATGCAATATATCGCGAAAATTAAAAGTTTATTTATGAACGAAATATAAATGGTTTCTTTATATTTTACATTAATCTTATAATAGTACGCACAAAATGAATAAAAATTTAAAAAATATCTAAAGTCGTTTTAAAAATAAATCATATATATACAGTGGACCCCAAAAGTGTTCATACACTTGTAATTTCCTATAAAATTTAATGTTTTGGTGTAATAAAAATTAATATATTGTGATTGTACTTTTTTTATGATATCTGCAACTTGTTCTTAATAGAATGATATAATAATTTTTTTAAAAATGATATAACTATTATTTTTAAAAATTAATAATCAAAAAGCTATTGAAAAATTAAGCCACAAAAGTCTTCTTACACCTAACAAATATATCAACTTAGCTTTAAATATTGTATTTCTTTCAAACTTTATACTTAGTAGGATATCTTTTAATGTCCACAATAACTTTTAAATGTTTAATTACAGATTTAATCAGTTTTTTGTAATTTCTGCATCGGTTTTCCTCCATGCTTCTGTTATTGTTTTTACTTCCCGTCATGTGTATTTATATGTCTTGTTTTCTTTTTTTTTAAATCAAATTCTCACCAAATATGTTCTACTGGGCTAAATAAACTGATAGAGGAGGTTTTCAGAATTTTGGACAGTTATTCAGAAACCATTAGCGTACTTTGAGAGCAGAGCGCTTGACGTCATTATCCTGTTAAAAAATAAAATAGTCTCCCACATCAAAATTTTCGGCAGATAATTTAAAATTTCACTTTAAAATATTTAAATAGAGCTGATGATTCACAATACCGTCAAAAAATACCACATTACCTAATTTTGAGGCCGATTTACACCTCCATGCAAGAATACTTCCATCTCCATGGTTCATTGATCCAATTTGATTCTTGGGATTAAGTTTCAGAAAATTCAAAATTGCAGCAAATTGATTGGGATGACGGAAAATTAGACATTTTTGGTTCTGATGGGTATATAATAGTTTGTAAATGAAAAAATTAGGAATTTATTCCCATGAATTTATGTGGAACAAGAACTCCTCCACCTCCATGCTTCAGCATGGAGGCGGAGAAGTTCTTGCGTGCGGGGTGTAAATCGACTTTAAAATTAAGTAATTTGGTTTTTTTTATGGTATTGTGAATCATGAGATCTATTTAAATGTTTTAGAGGAATTTTAAATAATCCGCAAAAATTGGATATTGGAGCCCACTTCATTTTTTAACAAGATAATAACACCAAGCGCACTTCTCTCAATGTATGCCACTGGTGTCTCAAGAACTGCCTCAAAATTCTGAAAACACCCCCTCAATAAATTTTTTTAGCCTAGTAGAACATATTTGGTGAGAATTTGATTAAAAAAAAAGAAATCATGACATATAAACACATAATGGGTAGTAAAAACAATAAAACAGAAGCATGGAAGAGAACCGATGCAGAAATTACAAAAAACTGATTAAATCTTTACCAAACATTTAAAAGTTATTGTGGACACTAAAAGATATCCTACTAAGTACTAAAGTAAGAAAGAAATACAATAGTTGAAACTAAGTTGAGATTTTTGTTTGGTGTACGAAGACTTTTATGGCGTAATTTTTCAATAGCTATTTGATTATTAATTTTTAAAAATAATATTTATACTATTTTTAAAAAATTGACTATGTCATTCTATTAAGAACAAATTTCAGATACATTAAAAATTACAGTTACAATATATTAAGTTTTATTAGTTGAAAACATTAAATTTTATAGAAAATTGCAAGTGTACGAACACTTTTGGGGTCCACTGTATATATTTCTATGCATGAATCACAGAATACTTTTGATCAATATTTTTTGAAAAATAAGAAATATAAGTTCAAATATAATTAGCATGATACTTCAGGTTATTTATTTTTACATCTGTATTATAACAATAAAATTATAGTAAAAATAAATAAAGCAAATTAAATAAAACTTACTCTTATCAGCATTGAATTTTACGTTGCTTGCGTATTATATATAACGTTTTTATTTAGGATTAGTTTTAAAAAATAAATTGTATATTTCAAATTCTTGATTCTCTGTATATAAAATAACATTGCTGGATTATATTTTCTTTTTAAGAAATCGTCTGCATTTACTAATATCACGCATTCTTCTTCTTCTTCTTCTTTTTTTTTTTACAGAAGAGAAAAATGTTTAAAATAATATAATTACTTTTTGAATTAATCGTTTGATTTTTTTAAAAATGACAAACAATTTTAAATTATATTTCAGTTACTTTCTATATTAAGACTGGGGCTAATGATATTACTTATAATATAATACTTGTACATTTAAAAGAAACGGTATTATCAGAAAATTAAAGTTTATCACAAAATAGAAATAAGTGCAATTTACATAAAAATAAATTGATTAAATTTATATTACACATCAATGAAATATATCATACATAAAAAGAAACAAATAAAAGAAAATTAATTAAATTTAATGTGAATAAAACTATTATACTTAATCTTCTTTTTATTGGTATGCAAATATTGTGAATTAGGTTCTATCTATTTAAATAACGATCTTAATTAATAAAATAAAGCTTTAAAAAAACTCCGGGAAAACGTATTTACTTGATCATTTTAATTTTATAGTTATATTTGTTTAAGAAAAAAAAAATACCTTTATATCTTATCGTAGCTTTTCAATACAGAAAATTAATTATTATTAAACATAAAACTTATTTTAATTGAACTGTTTTTTGAAATTGAATTTTTTTAATTGAACTGTTTTTATCTGTTTTTCATTAATGTCGAAAAATTTTCAAAGTGATTTTCCGTTTTAGTTAACTCATTTTTAAAATATTTTTTATTATTCTAATGCTTTCTGTAATCCATCTTTTTGCTTATACACAATTGCTCTTTTTTATGTAATTTAATGATTTTGACATTAAGTTTCGGATAATTTTGATAACTTATTTAGGTAAGTATAACCAGTGTTTTTCGCAAAATAAAAAGTTTCTGTTCTTATCAATGATATAATTTATACACATATGAAGCAAATTCTTCATTTCATATTTAAAAACAAATAAAAATTTTATAAAAATATTTTTTAAAATATTTAATTTCAAAGAACAGATAAATATATCATGTATAAAAAAAGATTAAAAACTGTATATCTTGAAAGAATTAAAAATAATTTTTCAGGCACATTAGCAAAGATATACATACATTAAATATTATTTTTTTAATGAATTTCACAAAAAGGGAATAAAAATCTAAGAATTTACCACTTTTTTCGGCATTTTTTTGAGTTACTTGTGAAATTATTTAACAAAACACTTGATACAGGTAAAGGAATTACAGATCAAAGTAACTTAAAAGGTTTTTAAAAAATTGGAATACTAAAAAAATTTATGGATAAGCATAAAGTAATTCCTAAATAACATTGTGAATACTAGTGGATTTAATCGAAGCCCAGTGGCAGTGTATCTCGCTTTCTCGTTACAGGTCAGGGGTTCAAATCCCTGGCTGGGAAAGGTTGACTCAGCCTTTCATCCCTTCAATGGATCGATAAATGAGTACCAAGATTGCTCGGGCAACTAAACACTGGGTGTTTTGTGTCAGACTGACGACTTGACAGAAACATCTGCCCATGTAACTTAAGTCACGTAAACTGAGATCGGCAGAGTAGGCTTCGGCGCTGATGTGGCACTGAGTTCTGTTCAGTGGATTTAATTGCTTTTAATTGTACTAGTAATCAATTATCTGTAATTACTGTTAAAAAATGAAATATTGGTAAGAAATATTGAAGGAGAGAATTTTTTAAAAACTTTTCCCCGAAGTTTAACTCAAGGAGGAAAATTCGAAAAAGAAATTATAAAAAATGAAAGTTTTTCATAACAAAAAATAACGCTTTAAAAAGGAAAATTTTATTTTAAATCTACACAAAGCTGTCTAATACCATCATTTAAACTGACGAAGCACTCTTGAGATAATTTTTAAAAGTTTAAATCCGATCTTTATTTAGGGTTTTTTAAATAGAGTACTTGACGAAAAATAAATATTTTTTGTGAAAAAAAAAACATATCGAGATATTTGTTAAATATATAGAATATGAACAAGTAATGCAATAAATATTTTTTAAATCTATTCCTACTTTGAAAGGATGAACAGAAAGTATTTTATTAACGATTGAAAATTTGAACAATATATATATATATATAGAGAGAGAGAGAGAGAGACAGAGAGAGAGAGAGAGAGAAAGAAAGTTTAGAGAAAAAAGAACATTATTTGTCTGCATTGTCGTAACAAAGCACACTCGGTTTGGCTAGTTTGGCTGAAAAGCGATTTTCAACATCAACTTTTGTCATTGCTTTAACAGTTACATTGCTACAACAATAGAGACGAATCTGAGTTGGCATCGAAAGTCGGTAATTAATTTAATTAATTAAGCGGTAATTAATGAATTAATACTTGAAAAAACTCTATTACCATCAAGTGTCATCCACTACAAGTTTTAAAAATTTATTTGAACTTGATTGGATGAATAGAAAATATTTTATTAAAAATTGAAAATTTGAACAAGATTATACATATATATATATAGGGTGAGAGTGACTTATTATTGTTGTCGTGTCCTTCCCGAAGGGGAGGAATGAAAGTTGCCAGAGCCTGTGAGACCGGTTGGACTTTATAACGATAGATCTCGATACTGCCTATCTCCACCTCCACAATTTAGGCATGGAACTGGAGGGAAATAGTCTCCAGCTCCCTGCACTCGTGGTTTCTACTGCGACCACCCACAAGACTTTCGGACTCACTGATTTAACGAGCACGTACTCCGTGTGTAATCGGAGGGTATTTGGTGGCATCGAGCATCGAACCCAGTCCCTCCGGTTTTGAGTCCGATGCTCTAACCACTAGGTTACCCAAGGCCACGAGATAGATTGAGCTAAAAGTGGGAATTGAAAAATGTGATTATTATAGTTTTGAAAAATTCTAAATTAAATAAATTCATACAAAGTAATAGTTAACAATACAAAATGTATGTTTTATTTTTTAATAAAATCTTGAAGAACTTAATATAGAAATACTGTTTTGGAGGTAACTGCAATTATAATGCACCGCCAAAGACGACTCTAAAGTACAACTTTGTAAGCACGATAGCTCCTTTAATTTTGTTAGCACGCTAACTCTTAAGATGTTATTTAAGCAAAACAAGTTTTGAACTAAAATTTCATTACGTTTCAACTGAAATTATTATGTTTACTTTAACACTGGCCACCAACATTTAAAATGCAAAACTTGTATCACAACACAACGCTTTTCCTGAATCGCACTTCACTAATTTGTCTGGTTACAAATTGTGTCTAATGGTGAAGATTTCTATATTGGCGAGTTTTTAAACCAGTTGGTGAGTTGATATCTTTATTACAACCTACGTTAGAAGGAAAATATCACGTGAAAATGTTCTGAGTGTAGATTACGAATTAAATCCAATTTTTTTCTTTTAGTTTGCCATTTTTGTTGTATTCGCTGTAAAGAGTTTGAAGATATCATTGTCAGACACTTCCTTTTAAATTAAAGAAACAAAAATCAATTATATTTTTAGGAAGTTTATGATATTTAGCATTTATTGGAAGTTTTTCGGAAATTTAAATGGAAAAACTACGAAAAATAGAATATGGAATTTTCAGCGGTAAACCTTTTGTAGTTAAAAATAATTTTCTGATATAACTTTTTTTTTTAAAAAAAAATAATAGTTAAAAAAACAATTAAAAAATGCTTTTTTATAGTTAATAGAACTAAAAAGTAAAAAAAAAAATAACTCTTAATATAATAAACAAGATATCAATCATTGGCATGGCCAAGTAATTTTAGCGCGTTTTTCACATGTTGTATTTTACAATAATGCAACTAATGAACTTTTTACTAACAGAAAGTAGTACTGTACCACTCCTCTAAATGTACTACTATTGAGCTGAAAAGAGATAATGACACAAATCTGTATCAGCGCTATAAAAAAGTAAAAAAATTTTTTTTTACAGAAGCTACAAAAGCTTGGACAAGGTGACTTAACTCCTTGTCTAGACATAAAACTCACTTCTATGTATTTATTCTTTTAAGTTTAACAAGGAAAAGTATATACAATTAATAATAACTTAACTACTACGTTACTTAAAGTTTATTTAGCTTAACTAACAAAGGCTTATGGAATGAAAAGAATGACTCGTATAGTACGTAAACACTGATGGTGTAGTCAGTCAATATTTTCCAAAGATTGCATCGATAGTGGTGCCAGAATCAGTTGTTGGGGGTTCAGGTGGTGATAGCATGTCGAGGTCAAATTCCGTTTTCAAATATGTTCTTAATGTACCATTTGCATTAGTCAAATCTTTGTCATTGTGAAGATTTCCTCATTTTTGTGAAGATTTCCTCCAAAATGCAGGTAGATTTAATATTTTTAAAAAAACTTTTTGCAAACAATAAATTAACTAGGTGAAATTTGAGAAAATTTTGTTATAAACTTGCGAAATTCAGGAAAATTTGTAGGAAAATTCGGGAAAACTATGGGGAAATTTAAATATGATTCCGCTCATCTAGGGCACAAATGCGACCCAATGCCGAAAACCCGAGGTCAATTGGTTACTTATTGGCTAAGAAAAAGGTACGATAAAATATGGAACAAAGACGAAATTTGCGTCCTCATAGCGCTTTTGTTCTACTACGTGAAAAACGCGCTAAAAAGGGTTAACGAGAAAATTAAAGTCATTGTGGTAAAAACGTGGATTGCTTTGTACTACGTTTTTAAAATAACTCTGCATTTCGTATTAGAACTAGTAAGGAATTATAACAATTGATATTCAGGACCCCACGATTTTACCACACTGAGATTAATTTTCTCGTTAGTAATTTTATTCTTATAATAAGAATTATTTTTTAATTTACTTTTTTTTTATAAAGGCGTGTTTTTCAGTTTTTTAAACTATAATTTATTTTTTATTTTTTAATTCGATAAACAAAAAGAGCGTGTTATTTTGTTTTCAAACTATCATTGATAAATTAATCCTTTTTGTTTGTTGTATTTGTATTAGCCATGAGCGTTTTCGCTTTAGGGTTGTAATTTAATCTTTTTGTCGCCAAATCTGAAATTAGGCACTAAATCTGAAAATCGGATCAGGAATTAGTCACCAAATCTGGAAATGGGATCTAAAGTTAGTCGCCAAATCTGGAAATGCGAAATCGCTAATCTTGATGATCCTGATCAGGGCAATGGAACAAATTATTAAGTTATTGTAGTGTCATCTGTCCTTGACAAGAATGCAAAATTTTGCATACATTCAAATGTGACCTTTAAAGTGGGTAAAAATGTCGAGTTCAAAGATTCCGTTATATACAGGTGAAACAAATTTAAGTGTGTTAAAATCAGGGCTTCGAACCGGAACTGAACCGAAAACCGGAAAAAACCGTTATTTTGGTCGGAACGAAAACCGGAACTGAACCGAAAAAAAATATCGGTTTATTTCGGTTCGATATATCTTTCAGTCATTTTGTTACTGTTACCAACTTATCAATATTTTCTAATTTAACGTCAACTTTATAATTATCATTACATGTATACTGCTTCTCAATTTCCTATTTTGATATTCACTAGTATTTTTCTGTTTCAGTTTCGCATGAAACTACTTGTAGAAGGCATATTTAATTCAGTTGATTAACCCTCTGAGTGTTCACCCTTGTCCTGAAAAATCATTCCGAAAGCGTTTACTTCTTTTTTGAGAATTCCTTCGAAAGTGCAACACATTTAATTCCTTTCCCCTTTAAAAAACGCGGGAGGTCTACAGGGGAAGATTTTATTACTCAGTTCGGCCTCTTTGTTGCTTTAAAACCGGGATAAAACTCGTTCACAGCTGTGACGTTGCCTTGTGCGAATTTTGGGAGGAAAAAGCGGGTCCACGTGGTTGTTTGATCGGTTAGGTCACAATAAAAGTGAAGAGTTAAAAAAAAAAAAACTCGAAAGAAAGAAACTTGTTACAAAAGTTGAAAAATACTTGTTTACTTTAAACAAAACAAAATTAAAAAAAATTAATTTAAGAAAAATAAACTATTTTGGACTAACTATTTGAGCCAGGAAAAAATACCTTGTACTTATTGTGGAATATGAGACTAAGAAAACACAAATACATCGTAATGTTTTTTTAAAAAGTAACTATGTAAAAAAGAGTAAAAGTGACCATCTCTCTCTCTCTTTTTAAACAATAAGAGAATATATAAAGTATCGTTACATACGACGATTATGTTTATGAAATGAAATCAATCTTCCTCTATTCAATTATATTTTAAATTTAAAGTAACATAAAGAGGATTTCAATACTTTTAATTTATATATATTTTAATCCTATAAATGATGTTTTTATGTTAAATTAATTTTTCGGAAAAAATCTAAATTTTATTTCATAGTCAAACAATTTGTACTAAGCAAAAATACCTTCTTTACATAGGCATTTGTGACGGAGCAAAAAGCAAATTTAGTCAAATTTTTTATTTTTATTTTAATGGGAATATATTTTTCTTCAAAATGGTAAAAGTATTTCTAACCATTTTCTATTAAAATTTAATTTTTATTTTTCTGTTTCTTTAGTGTTAAACGGAAAATTCACCGATAAATACAACTTTCACACAATTCAATCATTACAAATTCTAATGAGAGAAAAACTTCTCCCAATTAATTTTGTCTTTCAAAACAGTACACTTAAAACAATTTTGCTCAGTGAAGCTAACCGACAATTCCGCAGTGTATTCATATTAATTTTTTAAAAAAAAAATAACATTCAGAGAAATGCTGTATTTAATTTTTTGAGTATAAAAAAAATAATGCCTGCTGTGGAAAAGACAGAGAATGAGATGTGATGTATGTTTTGAAAGAATGTTTTCGTACATGTAGAGTATTTTTGAAAATTTAAATATCACCAAAGCTGAGCTGATTGTAAATGAGTCTTATTTTAGAATGTGAGCTGTGGGGTATCAAAATAAAACATTTTACTTATAAATAGCCAAGGAGTTTATACTCAATATCCTCTTCAAAAAATTGCTTACAACTTTATTCAAATTGTAAAGAAACTGAAATATAAATATCCGACTTACTCCAGTCAAAAATATTCATATATGTGAAAATACTGTTCCTCCACTTATTTAAGTACATTTATAAGCTATAGCCCAAAGCAATATTTTATTTTTATAAACGAGGCACAAAAATTCAGTTATAAAAATATATTTTTCATTTTAGAACATATAAACCGTACACGGATTGTAAGACCATTTCTAAAATACTGAGAGTTTTTAGAGGAACAAAAACATATAATTTTGGGTAGTTCAAAATTTTAATATAATACGCAAATTTATATATTATTAAGCAAATACGTTTGACAAGAAAAAAGTAATTTATTTAAATCTTATATTGCATGAATAAAATATAAATCAAAGATCTTTCTGAAATAAACACAATTGAAGGAAAATGTTTAATTTGCAATTGATAGCATATAAACGTTTCTGTTAGAGGTATCCCCGAAGTGACGCAATCCTATTCGGTAAAAAATAAAACTTATTGCTGGAATCATACAATTTCCTAATGAATGAGTGAATCCGAATATTTTTTCATGTAAACTGTTTGGACGGAAATGGCTAAATAGGAACATTTAATAATTTGCATAAATTAAAATTAACCGTTATAGTTTATATAATTTCTTAAGATTACAAAAGGTGTATTTCGGAAGCACAAGTTTTAATAGGAGTACGGCTTACGAAAAGTAGAACAAATATATCTGAAGGACTATGGTTTGTTACCTTAAATATTGTGAAACACAACAAAGTGTATTGGAAATCAATTCCCCAATTCGTGTTAATAAAAATGTATGAAAAAACTGCAAGACTTATTTTTGTATTTGTAATTATTATAATTTTTCATTCCTGTGTTTTAGCTTCTCAGTATTGCTTCTACTTAAAAATTTATTGTATATTCATCAAATATTTCAGCATAATTTTTGCTCTTAGCATACAGTTTTAACCGAAATGCATTAAAATGCTTAAGATTCTTATGTTAAAATTTTAATTTAATATTTTATTCGAAGAATTGTTAGTACTTATGGTAAATAATTTTTAACTGAGTATGTGCACGATACATAAATATTTTTTTCTGAAATTTCAAATACAATTTATAATATAAAATTCCTAGTTTTGTATGAAAATCTGGATATTTTCTGAATGTTAATTATAATAGATATCCAGATTTTAATTACCTGTTCTTCAGTTAGCTTTAAAAAATAAATATTTAGAAATTTTGCATGAACAAATAAAATTTAAAATTGATCTTTATATTTATTTATATGCGTAAATGTCAACTTTAAATGCATCCGAATATTTTTAATTACTATTTATTCAAATATTCAAGGTTAAAAAAATGAATTGGTATAAAAAACCCCTCATTCATGTTTTCTCTGAAGTAAACTGAAACTCAAGCATTTTTTTTTTTTAATTCAAATATAATTTGGTATATTGTAACAATACGCGCCCTGAACATATTGGCTTTAAAATTTAAAAAAAAATAATGGATCTGAATTAGTTTTTCCATTATTATTTTTATGAAAGCTTAAGAATTTTTTACAAAATAATTTGATGCAAAAGTTTAGAAATTATTCATTTTTAGTAGTTGGAAAGTTTAAAAGGTTTTAAATTTTGAAGCGTTCGGTTTCTTATTAACTTTTTTGACACCTTATAATGAAATAATCATGGTTTAAAAACTGAAAACATTGGTTAAGAGAAGAAAAATGAAGCAATTAAATATAGTTCTAGATATTATATAGCGATTTATATAGTTTAAAAACTTAATTTTCCGTTTCATCATTTTAAGATGAAGAAAATAATACGAGTTAATCAAGCAAAGAGAATATACTTAAAAAGTTATTTGTCCAACTATATAAAATAGCAGATTACAGTCCCAACTTATTAAAACTTCAAATTAATATAAAATCAAAAGTGAGTTATATAATATTTTATTTATACGTTGGAACATTTTTCAAAACTTGAAAAAAAAAGAAGTTAAATTGCTAAAAGTACAAAAAGAATTTATTTAATTCAAATGCAATAATATCTCAAATGAAGCTAAATTACAAACACTAACTTATAGTTCGTTCACTAAGGGGTCTAAAGAAATTCTTCCCAACTTTTTTATGATTGCTTCAGGGTCAAAACGCAGGGTTCCCGAGAGCAATAAAACTTCCTGTCAGTGACCATTGTGTCGTCGCAACCCTCCCTAATTATCTTTCATGGTGTTAAACCATAAAGAGGGGAAGGGATTTCAGAAAAACACGGCCTACCCGCTTTTGAAGCACTCTCTTGAAGTCAGAAAAAGACGTGTGGTGCGTTTTCGAAGCATCTCTAGACGTGCGGAAAAAGACGTTCAAACGCTAG
>BMAO01029391.1:0-38471 GCA_019973975.1 Trichonephila clavata | reverse complement strand
TTTCGAACACTCACTATCATTTAGAGTCCTGTAGCAAACAGGTTGGAGCGACGTAGCCCCTTTGATGGCCATCTGCCTGCCATTCCTTCTTTGTGTTTCCCGGTTCCTCAAGCAAAAAGGAACTTTTATTGCTTTCTTTCTTCAATTGGACAATAGACCGGCCGTCCTTGTTTTCAGCCCTCCAAATCTTTCGTTTAACACGTGGCTTGGCTACACATGTGTTCAGAAAGGATGGTCTGCTATTGTAAAAAAGATATACGAAGGATTGTGTATTTTGCGTCGGAGTGACATAACGATTTATGACTCATCTGTGTGACTTATGGCATATGACACCAAATAGGGCATGGGCCGGAGTGGACTCTACACTGAAGAACCAACCGTATTGGGGACAGTGTCTGAGGGAACCGATTTTTAAAGATAACAAGATTTTTTCGTCAAAAAAGATTAATTATGTACATTATGCTTTTAATAACTGTTTTTAATACACGAATGCATTCTTTTAAACAGGACTTTTAACTAATGTATCATATTTATACTATATAATATATACTTTTTAAAAATACTTTAAAATAATTTCATACATATGTACAGTTACTGTTTTATTACATAGTTTCAAATTTTTACAAGTGTCAGAAAAAATTTCGTGTATTTTGGAAGTTTTTGATTGGTCCCTTTAACTTCGAATTTTCGAGAGTCAACTGTATATATAGATCATATAAAAAACTGCTATAGATTCTTTTCAATATGTAAACAACATAGATTTATATATCATTATATTTACGTAGAGAGATTTACATTTTTGAAATTCATCCCTCAACAATAGGTCCATAAAGGCAACTTACTAGTAATCTAGCTGTGAAGATTATTTTTCTCCCAGCTTAGACTTCGGAACAAACATAACACAATCTATACACATCTAGATTATAACATTTTCAAGACCGATCCAACAGTATACAAACAAGTTATTAACATTTGCATCTATTATGAGGTAATTAAATTTTAAAAGATTTTTTAAATGTTTTTGATCTTTTCAAAATGAGTGGATACTTATAAATGTTTTAAATACTGGTATTGTTGTTGTACATATATATATATATAATTTTTACTTCTAAGATATACTTAAGCACGAGTGAGCTGTTGGTAATTTTTGGTATTTAAGACTTGTTATATGTATGGTTACTTATTTCAATAGATTTTAGGCTTGATATTTTTCAAATCTTATGTTGATGAATATCTTAATTTTTGAAATTTTAGCTTTTAAATTTTCAGATTTTAAAACTTTGGGATATTTACATTTTATCCCATAAAGCTCATTGAGTCCTAAGTACAAAACTACGCTTGGCTAATTAAAAATTTTTTTAAATTAAATATACATTTTATAACTATATTCTCCCTTGGACTTAGAACTAAAAAAAATTTTTAATTTTTTTTTTCATTTAACTTAAAAATTTGTGTTTCAATTTTTGTATTTAAATATATATTTTCTACTTTTGATTAACTTTATTTTCCACAAGATGTATAGGGTGAGGGCGCTAAAGATAATAATGGACTGGCAACATTTTTGGTTCCATTTTTTTAATGGATCCTGATTAGAAAGTATTTTTGAAAGTACGAAATATCTTGTAAGCGTAGGAAGCACTTCGAAAGTCGAAGGAATTTTGGTCGTAAATCATTGCTAAAATTTTTGTACCCACTTAAGATTTATCCTTTCGTGGGGTTATACGTGTATACTAAATACGTATTTTTATTCCCTCTTTTTTCGCTTCTTTATCCAAACAACAAATAACTATTACCTTCTTTTGCCCCCTTCATCGAGCTATACTTATAAACGCTAATATAGCGCTTATAACGCTGAAGAAGCCGCTAGAGGTCGAGAGAATCAGTTCTGAGATTAACTCAAAAGTGGTTTACAATTTGTTAACTGTATTAAAATGTTTTGGAGGTAATTTGTATATTTACTTAAAAATGTGCTACCGGAGCAGAGGATTTTTCACTAATGAATTAAGCATTTTTGCCTTAAAATACAAATAAAAGCACTCTTAAAAATAAACTAACCACAAACTTTAATGCAATTCCCAATTGTTTTAGCATCGATTTTTTTAAAAATCGAAATCCTTTCCTAAAACAGTTAAAACTATTCGGTACAAAATGGAAAATTAACATGAGAAAAGTAATCAACAAAGATAAAATATACATTTCGAGCCATCCAAAGTACACAAATGAGGCAACGGGAGTGTTTATTAACGTCGCACTATAAATCAATACGAGAGGGATATTGGCAACGGACCTCGTAATTTTGAACCATGGCCAAGTGACGAGGACGACTTTCGAAATGACACCAATTCTCTATATTGCCACATCACGCGAAGGGGAGGACGTTTGAACCTCAATAGATTTAACGTTTATCAGCCCCTCTACACATTGAATCTTCAGTGACACTAAGTTTGAACTCATGACACGTCGGCCTCGAACTTGTGCCATAACCACAAGGCTACCCAAACAAAGCATAAAGGAAGCATCTAACAGATAAAAAAGTTTTGTATGATACTCAAGCCTGATAAGACATACAAATAACTAGCATTGCAGTGTGTATGTAAATTCTGCCGGGTAGTAGCGGCACCTTCAAACTTTATGTAAAGGAGAACAGAACAGTGTGTTTTCAAGGATTTTTATGCAGAATCTTCATATATCTCGTCTAAGAAATCAGTTCAGGCACATTTCTGCGGTTGAAATAGAAAGAATTGTGACTGATAGACATCGGATTATCCTTCCAAGTATTCGTTGATGGTAGTGAATGAAACTAGGGTGTGTATATGGAATCAGTGGGTGGAGAACGACGGCTCGCGCGACCAGAAGGATTGTACCAGCCTCATCACGCCACTGAGCCTGAGGACAACCATATTTTACGCATGGCAAAAACGGATCGTATTTCAATATCGAGAACCCTAAGCGTGAGAATTGGGATCTATTACACAATAAGTCTGTTTCAGCCTGTACCTTTTATTTTAATTATTTAACTCTTGCATTCGTTCCAATAAATATGGTTATTCTATCTCTGAAATTTCAGGATATTTTGTGTGGCCACCCCACAGCGCTTAATCCTCTCGAAGGTTACTTCCCATCGACATGATTTTACAAAATGAATTACAAAATCGACATGAAGCGCAAAACCAGTGGCGTAACGGAGAACATTTGGAACCCATGCAAAGTCAGGTTTGGGCCTCCAAGTTGGATTTTACAAAGGGCGTACTTGGTGGCAGTCAGGCTTTGCACCTCCTAGAGTACTGGGCTTCCCCGCGATAGGGGTTGAGGGGTGTATGTTACGCCACTGCGCAAAACCCATTATAATGTATTGGCCTTGCTATTATAAGGATAGGATCACTAATTTCCGTTTCAGTTTTGTGCTATTGCATATGATCCAGCGATTATAACATCTGTAAATCGGACAAAAAAAATATGGTACTAAAGAAGAAGTACATTGTCCAAAAGCTTATATAATGTTGTCATAGGTGGGGTTGATCATTTCAATGAAAGAAAAGAAAAATACCAAATAGGAAGGAGATCTGTAAAATTAGGCACACGTATTTTTTATTTTCTTGTGTGTGTGTGTTGACCTTGCCATCATACATAGTTTCATATTGTGGCAAATGAACGAAAGAAACAGAAGTTTAGACCAGCTAACATTCCGTATAGCGTTAGTTCGTCAGCTAATAGAAGGATATTCCTCCAGAAAAAGGAAAGAGCGCCCTGCTAGCTTCCAAGGATGAAGTTTCGGATAATGTGCGCTTTGCCAGTGTGGGAAATTATATGCCAAAGATGGTATCCATCTATAGACGATGTAGGTGAGTGAGTGAATATTAACGTCGCACTAATTAGCAACACGAGGGCTTTTGGCGACGGTCCGCGTAATTTTGAACCATGGTCAAGTGACGCGGACGACACCTGAGCTGGCACCCCCCTCTCCTAACTACCACACCACACCAACGGGAGGACGTTTGAGCTCTCGACAGATTTAACGTGCATCGCTCCCTACACGACGGATCTTAGTGGTACTAGGATCGAACTCATGACACGCTAGCCATGATCCGATGCCTAGACCACTCGGCTACCGCGGCCACTAGACGATGTAGGGAATGTAGCAGAAAGGGACAAGAAAAGAGAGAAACCACTATACGTGTGCAGAATGTCCCCTTGTGCATTGCAACATACTTTTCATCTTTTAATGACAAATAATCATCTTACGTTTAATTTTCTTTATGACAGTTAATGGTTCCTTGGGAAGTATTCTTCCCACTCCTAAAATTTAGATGTAAACATAAAATTTGGCAAAATAAAATATAATTCCTTAAATGCTATAATATATTGTTTAATTGTTAACAAAACATAAAAAACTGTTAGAAATTCAAAAGAGATATAAATAACCCACGAAAGGGTTAAAGAAAATTATAGCACCAAAATGCATGAATCATTCCCATAGGAACTTTACTCCAGTTTCAATTGAATAAAAATTTCACTTAAAATACTCTATGGTTTTTATGTGTGAATAATGAATTTCCTAAAATGAAAATGGATCTCAAAGCGGAAGGTTGAATGCGTTTATATCGGTAAAATTCTTTTATTACTTAAAATAGAATATTGTAATCTTTTACTATAAAAAATACACGTTTTACTTCAAAATCAATATAAAATCTCACATATGTTCATTTTAGTTAATACTCACTAGAAAAAGGAAGTTGGTGAGAGTTGAATAGATCCCCCAAGGAAAAGAAAGAGAGAAAATCATGTATCTTATACTCTTAAGGTATAATATACATGATGGGGCAATTTTATTATTATATTGGCAACTTGAAAAAAAATCTCCAAAATATATATATACATATATATATATATATATATATAACCAGAAAAACTTCATAACGTAAACGTTAACTAAAAACGGTTTGCTAAAATAAAGGCGTAATCGAACCCAAAAGTCGCTAAACTTAGCATCCATGTTGTGTGTGTGTTGTGTATTCTACTATAACCAATAAAGATATAATGAAATTATTGAGTTGATATTTTGTGTAGATATTTTATTAAAAAAAAGGGGGGTTTTGTTTCAAAGTTGTTTATAAATCTGCACGATTTTAATTATTTATAAACTGTTATTTGAAAAAAATTAAATGATGTAATCAAACGATTTTATTAAAGTAAATATTTCTATAAACAGCGAGATCTCACTCTTTAATTTTTTTCCATTGTTCTCTGCATACTTTCCCTTTCACCTTTCGATTTTACGGTATTGGTCGTTTTACTAATCCTCTTTTTTTAGATACCTCTTGGCTAACATAATTTCGTATCTTGTGTTATCTATATTTTAATACCTGGTTTATATACTACAAGTCTATGTTGTTTCTTTGTGTACAATCCGCAGTTGCACTATAGTATTGATTAAGGTATCCGATTCCGTTCAGAACCGTGATTTTGCAAAAGCGTACAAACGAATATATTTTTTTAATATTTAGTGTCACTTATAGATTAAAATTGTTTCAAGAGTATTATTACAATAAAAAATTATTGAAATGCAATATTTTGGCAAAAGATGAACTTAGAATTAGTTTCAAACATTCTCCTTTTATGAAAAATGTTTCTATATAACACACAATAATAATTTGCTTATATATATCTAAGACTTCTCCAGAAGGCCTGTGAACTAGGATTTTTGAAAAATTCACATTATTTTCAGAGTTACTACCAATGTGAAAATAATTATCGGCGTTTTTTTGTTAAAATTTCTCCACTCTGATGTATTAAAACATGGATAAAAATCCACTTCCTAAATTATATATTTCAAAAACCCTAGTTCACACAGGCTCTGTACAGAGGTCTGAGCTATATATAGGAAAATATTACTTTTTCAGAAGCATCTTCCATAAAAGGAAAATATTTGGAAAATAGGTAATTCTATGCTCATTGTTTGCCAAAATATTGAACTTAAATCATTTTTAATTGTAATAATATTCTTAAAACAATTTTATACGTGTATTCTAATCTAAGTAACCCTAAAAACATTTTAAAAAAACCATTTGTACGCATTTGAAAAATTACGGTTCCAAACGTAGTCGGATACCTTAATCGTTTTTAAATTATGTTTTGCGTTTGCCAGAGGAAGATCTGTTGTAGTGCCTCTGAAGACCCCGTAAAGATAGGCTTATGCCGAGACTCAACATTTTCCCATTTGCTTGGTGTGGAAGTTAGGAGGGAAGGGTGCCAGGTCCAAGGCTCGTTGTTGTCACTTGACCATAGTTCAAAATCGCAACATCCGTCACCAATAATCCTTTTTCGTGTTTCTTTATAGTGTGACGTAAATAAACTCTCACTCACTTAAAGCTGCGCAAGGGTTACTCACGACGGACTAAACAATTTTAGATCACGGTCAAGTGACCTGGTTGACACCCGAACAGGCACCTCACTTTTTAAGAACATTCTTCAGACATATAAATTAAATAAACATGGATTTAGACGAACAGACGATAAATTTAGTATCACTCAATGGAATTTTTAAAAATGTCTCAAATAAATAAGAAAGAGAAGGAAATTTTGTTGAAAATTTTGAAGGAAATTTGTGGAAGCGACAAATAAAAAAAAATTGAAAGAATTTTGAAATTTAAACTTGCGGTAACCTTATCTTTGTAAGCTCTCTTTTTGCACTGTGGTTGCAATTCTGAGCAATTGAAACTTGACTGAACTTGTATTTATTCAGTGCAATCACTCTTTGAAACGCGTGATTTAAAAGAAAATAAATAAGCTCCTCGACAGATTCGATATTTAGCACAAAAATAAACAAGAAATGGCAACAGTTGAGCTTCGTTTCATATTTTTGGTTGAGGGGAAAGTGCTGATATCGTTTTCTGTTTGCGTAGAAGTTATGAATGAATTGCACAACACAGGATGTCTTCATTGGAAATGTCGAACCAATGAATGGAGCCATTTTGTATCGTGCCTGACTCACAGCAGAGTTATTTTGTCGATCGAAGCGATATTTTTTATCTCGTCTTCCTACGATCAAACGCATGAATCAGGAGAGAGACATTAAATTATTACGAATGGCGCTATAAACATGTTCATATTCGTATTTCTGGAAAAGATGAAATAGTCTTAAAATAATCGTTGTCGTAATGGATTGACTTTTTTGTCCGTAAACAAGTCACCGTAACCTATGACAGAATGATGAATAAGCAATTTAAGAAAGCTTTGGTTGTACGCTTAATCCATCTTGTTAATTCTATACTATCTGTTGACAGAAAAAATAATAAATTTCTTAAATATATAATAGATCCGATTGGCCGTCAACTTGTTTTTACTGTTTTATGAGAAACGTTCATAAAATCGAAATTTGTTGTTTGTCTCAAGAACTATATTAGGTATCCGACTGCCCTAAAATTGTGAATTTTGCTAAAAATTGACAAAGTTTTTTTTATGATTTTATTTTATATTAAATCTCTTTTATTAGCTTTATAAAAATACCGTTTATTATTTTCCGTTCACTGGAACAAAAACTACAAGTGTTTTAGTAAAAGCAGATGCCATTACTTTAAGCAAGAAGTCATACTTTAAAATGCGTTTTACTCGAAATTTTTTTTTTCAATGCTCAAACGGGGCCAGCGATTGCTAAAAAAGTTTTGAAAATAATTAACTGAATTTTTTTGTGTGCATTCTGTATAATAGTAGAAGTGTTTTAACTTTCAGATTTATCAATCCCTTTTTTATTACAAAAGTTACAGTCCGTTATGTGAATATAACCACTGTTTTTTTAAGCAATTTCATATAATAACTAAGATAAAGTGTTCTATAGTTTTTGTAAAAATTAAAATATCTCTTATCCTGAAGGTTATTTTAAAAATGAATAGCATAGCAAAACACATCAGAATTGAAAAATTGAAAATTTGTTCATACACTTTTGGTACAGAATGGGATGCGTTTACGTTATTTTTTTGTAAATTTTTTACCATTTATTAATAATAATTTCTTTTTCTCTTCTAAATTTTAGCATATTTTTCTTAAAATGTACTAAACAAATCTAAAAACTACAAAAAATTCCCCTCATCCCCATTTTTTAAAAAAAAAGTTGTCTCAATTAGTCGGATACCTTAAATTCAACTTACTCCTTACTATTCTTTTCTCCAAGTGAGAAAACGTATCAACAAAAGATGCCAATCAAAGCAATAGAACTTTAACTACAGACGAGATTATATATCAGAAAATTAATTAAGTAATCTAATAAATTATATATAGAGTTGCGTGAACTATAGATTTAAAGCAGACGATAAAAAAATGAAAGAGAATTCACAACTATATCCTTAATAATACTGTTAAAAAGAAAATTTCTGCATTAAGCAAAAGTTGGCAACAGCTAAGTACAAAAATTGATTGACCTCAAACACGTGATTGCATTTATCATACGATTATGACGTCACATGAATTCATAAACTGATTGGCTGAAAACAGGTAAATTGCATTTATTGTGTGACTTTGTCGTCACATGAATTTAGCTCATTGTTTCTTTTCATACACCTTTGAAATTCGCTTTAATGGGGGCCTTTGTAGAGAAAGGATAAAATTTTGAGACCTTTTATGATTTTGTAACTGACTGTGTATTTTTTTTCTTGAACATTTGTTCAATTTTAAATCTCAATGATTTCTGAATTACTTTTTTCGGCAATAGTTTTATGATCAGTAGGGTAACGGAGAATATTAGCCCCCCCCCCTACGTTACGCCAATGTTTATGACCCCTAAAAATAACATCAAATGAGCGTTGTCGTTTTTTTTTTTTTTTTTTCTTCTGTGAAGCATATGATGCAGCATTTGAGGGAAAAGAATAAAAACTCTTCCAACTTCATTTCTATTGACTGCTCACTTTAAAAGTTTTGATGTTTTCACCACTTTGCTGGCTTTCGAAATGGCGGCTCCTCTTTTGATGTGAAGATGCGACAGTGAGAGAGAAGCAAATGGATTTATCTGAAGGTCATCGTGTATATATCTGATTTTTAATCTAAAATATGTTTTAAGTGTGCGGCCGAAACCCTTAAAAACGATTTCATTTTTTTCAATAACGTACTTTTGAAATTTCATGTCTTTTACATATAAACTAAAGACTTTTTCTAATTTTATGTTTGTTAGTCTCATAGACGAAAAGTCTTCACAAATTTTCATTTTTCATATTATTTTTTAAATTGCTTCTTAGAATTTGTAAATTTTTTCTCAGAATTTTAATTCGATTGAATCAATTTCACAATCTACTTATACAATGATTTCTTTCTTTTCTGTTAGACATAAGAACACGAAATTCATACAAACAAGATGTCACGAATAGAAATATGTTTCATTGAATTTTAACATTTTGTAACATGCATTCCTTACATAATATTTTGTAACATGTTATCTCTCTCTACAGTAGAACGTCGTTTATCCGAACGTTTATTATCCGGAGCGTCAAATATCCGGATACGTTTTCGAACAGTGCAATGCTCAATAGTTGTTTCGCGTGAGGCCAAAAGTGCCGGGAAGACCCAAGGTGAGGGATATTTGGGTAACTTAAGTTCTGTGATTTGGTAAACATCTGCGCGGAACATTAGGTCAGTTTGTTTCCAAGTGAGGGGGTGTATACGTGCCTTTTTGATGAGTTTTGTTGATGTAGAAACCTGGATGGCATGAGATGCACTAGACTGTGGATTTCAAATGCTAAATGATGACGAGATTGTGACTTCCGTGAAAGAAGAATCCGACCCTGTCGACGATGAAAAGGATGAAGACGAGGACAACAACGAAAGTAGCAAGGGTCCGTCAAATGCTGACGCGTTTCTTGCGTTAGAGGCAGCTATGGAGTGGTACGAACGGCAATCAGAGTGCTGTCCTACTCAACTACTGCTACTCAAGAGAATCAGAGACCTTGCAGCGAAAAAACGAACGTGTACAACGGTACAGCGAAAAATAAGTGATTATTTTCCACAATAAAGGTAAAATTGCGACAGTTGGCACCTATTTTGCTTTTTCTTCGAGTACGTTTCCCGCATGTGATGATTTTCACTATTCGTATAGTGTCCGGTTTCATATACTGCATGCGCATTCGGTTTTCGATTATCCTAATAATCGCGTATATGAACGGTGTCCGGTCCCATTTGATTCGGATAAACGACGTTCTACTGTATATACATTTTCTTCGTGATGCTGTAATAAATTTGTTTGGCTTCTCTCTTGGCGGTGACAATGGCGATTATTAAGAGAATGTTATCTACAGTATCCGCCTGAATACCTATAATCACTAACTTTATCAGGAATACCACCCACTAAACTGAATTTAAAATAAGGCTGTATTAGTCTTACTCTTAAGAAATTTAACTATTGCAAATGAACTGTGTAATGAACCAAGATTGGTGGCAAAAAATTTCCAGAAGAATATTCGGCAGTGTGAAATTTTATTAGGAAATAAGAATGGGGAAATTGAATTTATATCAAGAATCACACTGGACACTGGAGGGGGCTTGGATATGGCATTCGTACAGAAAACACGCAATTCCCTGTAAGATTGGCATTTACCATGACTGCTACTAAATAACAGGGGCAGAGTTTAAATCCCTTCAGGACCATGGTTACATAGATGTGATCGCTTCAGGGAACTTGGTATCCTATGTCAGATTGCGTTCTTTGCTCTGAATTCTGTAATCAGGTCGATGTGATGTGAATTTGGAACCTATGGAATTTGGAATGATTTTTATATTTATAAATTTTGCCGTATTTCATGACAGTTATGATGTTATACGAATTTTTAAAGGTAATTAAGCGTAACAGGAAAACCTCCTGGTCCATAACGAGTTAAAAAAGTCGGTTTAAGTGTAACATCGAAGGAAACAATATTTACTCACGGACTTGTATGTGACTCTGTCAAGCTGTAGAAGCAAAGAGGGAATAAAAATTCAGTGCAATTTAGAAGAAAAGGAGTTTAAGGAACATTGTTTTTAAAGAGTCCTTAAATTGAAGTGCAAATTAAAATGTTTGACTTGAAGTTTGTTTTCCCCCCTGCTTATAATATATAGGAAAACAAATTGAACTACATAATACATGTAAATTGCAGTTTTACGATTGGTCAGTATGGACAGTTGTATAATTTATACAATGAGGGTTGGTCAGCCGTTGGGTGGACAAGGGATTCCTCCCCCTAGTTAATATTAATTGCCAAACTGACATATGAAATCTTTATAGTGTTATCTGAATGGAAACATTGAGATTTTTTAGTAATGGACATTATTATGCGCCTGCAACGATGAAGTACATGCATGAAAATAAGAATAAAAAAATAATCCTAAATTGTCATATATCTGAAAAAGCAAAGCAATAAATAGAAATATAAGACAGTCTAGATTTAAAAAAAGATAACTTCTGTAGAACTCTTAGCCTTAGGAACTAAGATTGCACGGTTAAACTTTGTTTTGAGGGTAGCCAACCAACTCCTGTATTTGCTTATATGACTGAGCTGGAAAAAGGATATACCGTAAAATCCGACGCATAACGCGCACTTTTAACCCAAAAAATAACACCGAAATGTACGGGTGCACGTTATGCGCCGGGTGTAAAAATGAGAGCTTTAAAAATAATAAAAAGAAGAGCATAGGGAAAAAACTAGATTTCTACATAGATCGAAATACTGTTTATTTAAAAGCAATGATATTCCTTTTGAATTTAACGGGTTGTATATATATAGTTATAGAAGTATACAATTTTTCCTAAAGTTGGGAGTAATACCTTGAACAGATGATTTCAAAACATAAAAGCATTGCGCGCGAACATTTCAGGTATCTTTGCAGAAAAGAAGGTGTGCGTTATACAGCGAACGTACCTAAAAATTAAAAATTGCAGCTGAAAGTATAGGTGTGCGTTATACGCCGGATTTTACGGTCTATACAATTTCTGAAAATATAGAAAAATGTTAGGCCGTATTAAATATAGATTCCCGGTAAAAAGATTAAATTTAAAATGTTCCTTTTATATTTATCAGAGGGTTTTTTTCCACATCAGTATTTTGAAACTGTTCGCTATTTGAGCATGGTAGAATTCAAGGCTGTATAAGACTAAATTTAGCTCTTCAACCCTATCTGATAAATTGATCATTGAAGATGATGATGATGGTGTCGTGTCCAAGACGGGACCAAATCAGGCAGCACCTTGGGCCCAGTCCATGATGGATCATTGACTGAACTGGCGCGTGAGTGAGTGAATAGTAACGTCGCACTGTTCAGCTACATGAGGGCTTTTGGAGACGAACCTCGTAATTTTAAACCATGGTCAAGTGACGAGGACAACACCTGAGCTGGAACCCTCTCTCCTAACTACCACACCAACCGGAGGACGTTTGAGCTGTCAACAGATTTAACATGCATTGTTCCCCTAACATGCATTGTCTTTAGTGGTACTGGGCTCGAACACATGACATGCCTGCTGTGATCCAATACCTTGACCACTTGACTACCGTGGCCACGAACAAAACGGCGCGCTACGAAACTACTTGAGGGCTGTGTGCGATGGATCTCGTAATTTTGAACCATGTTCAAGTGACGAGGACAACACCTGATTTGGTACCCTACTCTCCAAACGTCCACATCACTTCAATGGGAGGACTTTGAGCACAACAGATTCAACCCGTATGAATCCCTTTACAATGGTATTAGGGCTTCAACTCATGACACACGTGATCATAGGTACTAGGCTACCGCGTCCAGAGAGAAAGAGAGAATATTAACGTCGCACTGATTAGCAACACGAGGGCTTTTGGCGACGGTCCGCGTAATTTTGAACCATGGTCAAGTGACGCGGACGACACCTGAGCTGGCACCCCTCTCCTAACTACCACACCAACGGGAGGACGTTTGAGCTCTCGACAGATTTAACGTGCATCGCTCCCCTACACGGCGGATCTTTAGTGGTACTAGGATCGAACTCATGACACGCTAGCCATGATCCGATGCCTAGACCACTCGGCCACCGCAGCCTCCAGGCTACCGCGTCCTTAGCAACAATCTGGAAGAGGAAAAAAATAACCCCAACGAATTTTACAATTGTTTTGTGGTTTTTAAGTACAGGGGACGGGAACAAAAATTGTGCAGAGGAAGAAATATGTTTTTCTTTAATTCGCATAAACTCAAAATCATGCGCAAAACGTTCACATGAAAAAGAATGGGGGTGAACGCTTGCTTAGGTCCTTGATTCACATCATACAAAGAATACAACGGATTGTGTTCTTACTAAGATGAAAATCATCTGTTAGAACTTCTTAAAGATTCAATATTATCCTTCTCAAATCAAAACGCACGTTCTCGAGTATTTACTAAATCCTATTCGAAACGAAATGGAAGACAATAAATCAAATTACACATAAAAAAAGGGAAAAAAACAAGTCTCGGAATCGATCCTTTTGAATTTAATGTGTCCACTCTAAGGGAGCGCCTTACTTGACATGCACCTGGCACGCTCACTCGAGACATTAATTGTCCAAGGACATCTCAAGGACACGAGTTATGAATTAGGGATTTGTGTCAGAGAAGAGACTCTTTTCGTTATTTATAGGGGAGGCTAAGGTTACCGACGGATGCAGGGTTTTTAATTACTGCGCTTGATGATGGTTTATTAGAAGACGAAAAGAAAAAGTCTAAATATTTTTATTTTCACGCAGAGTCGAGAATCGAGTCAACAAACTAGATGAATTTTAAGAAATAATTCACAAGAAAAGCTAAAGGGAGAAAGTGAAAGGGGGGGGGATTTATGAGATTTTTCTCAGTCAATTATTTTGGCAAATCGCTCTGATTTATTTCTGTTTTCGTTCTGTCTTATCTTGATTTTTCATCTGCGATCGCTGAGTTCGGTCGTGAGAAAATAATTTGTCATTAATTACGGTCTTGAGGAAAACCTCCGCCAAATGCACTGAGGAAATTCGGTTTTTTTTTTTCCAATTAGTGAACGGAACTGATATATCGGAAGGTAAATTCTTTTTTAAAAAGAAAAACCCTTTTTTTTTCTGAGTAATGCTTCTAACACAGCGTTTCTCAAATTGTGAGGGTGTACCCCCCCTAAGGGGCGTGATAATTCTACGTAGAGGGCGTATGGAAAAGTCGAAAATAAAAGATTCAAAATAAATATCAAATTACTGAAAGGAAACAAAACAAAATACATTCTGCCAAAAAAATAACAAAATGCATATTTTCTTACTGATATAAGATATTTATAAATGTATCAGTACAGCAAAAAGTATTAATTTATCATTACTAAATTAAAAAAGTTTTGTTATTGCTAGAGACTCCCATTGGCTTGTCATGTACAAAAAAATATAATACCTATCTTGATAATTTGTGCAGTTTATAATTAAAGTCATATTGTAGGTTTAGCGTTGAAGTACTTATTATTGCATTCAATATATAGTTTTTGTAAGAGGGGGGCGCGATGAAAATTATTACTGAAAATAGAGTTGCAAACATTGAAAGTTTGAGAAGCTCAGCTCTAACACTCTCAAGGGTCATCAAACTTTATATGCCTTCGCATGTGTACCGATTTCATTTACAGTAAAACGTCGTTTATATCCGAACGTTTATTATTCGGAGCGTCAAATATCCTAACCAAAGTCCGGATACGTTTTCGAACAGTGCAGTTGTCTCGTGACAACTCACGAGACGCACGAGAAACTCAACAGTTGTCTCGTGCGAAGCCAAAAGCGACGGGACACCCCAAGGGGCGGAATATTTGGGGGATTTTAGCTGTGTGATTTGGTAAACATCTGCGCGGAATATTAGGTCAGTTTGTTTCCAAGTGAGGAGTGTATACGTGCTCTTTTGTTGAGTTTTGTTGATGTAGAAACCTGGATGGCATGCGATGACGAAGACTGAGGATTTCAAGTGCTAAATGATGACGAGATTGTGCCTTCCGTGCAAGAAGAATCTGACCCTGTTGACGATGAAACGGATAAAAAGGAGGACAATAACAACGAAAGTAGCAAGAGTCCATCAAAGGCTGACGTGTATTCAGAGTTAGAGACAGCTGTGGAGTGGTACGAACAACAATCAGAGTGCTGTCCTACTCAACTACTGCTGCTGAAGAGAATCAGAAACCTTGCAGTGAAAAACGAAGGTGTACAATGGTAAAGCGAAAAATAAGTGATTATTTTCCACAATAAAGGTAAAATTGCGACGATTTGCACCTATTTTCTTTTTCTTCAAGCACGTTTCCCGCATGTGAAGATTTTCAATATTTGTATAGTGTCCAGTATCATTTGCTGCATGGATCAATTACGGTTTTCGGTTATCCGAACAATCACGTATCCGAAAGGTGTCCGGTCCCAATTGATTCGGATAAACGACGTTCTACTGCATATTGTTTTTGCATAGGTTTGTGTGTGGCCGTGGTAGTTAAATGGTCATTTTGTCGTGAACTCGTGTCCCGTGTAGTCGAGCCGCGGGTTCGAAATCTAGGGCCACGCACGACACGTCGTGTAGAGGATGATTATTAACGTCGCATTATGTAAAATTGTTGGCGATGAACCTCGTAATTCTGAGCCTCAATCAAATGACAAGGACGACACCTGAACTGGCATCGCCATCTGAAACCTACCGACTACTTTGAGCTACAAGCCGGGTCTTTAGTGCCACTAGAGCGTGAAATCATGACACGCCGGTCACGTTGATAAAGCCCAAAGACCTTTCGTTGCCGTGTGTGGCAGTTTAGAAAAAGAGGTGTCGCTTGAGTGTCGTCGTCGTCATTTGACCATTGCCTTAAACTTACGAGATCCATCACCAATGGCTCTCGCGTTACTTTACAGTGCGACGTAAATTAAAATTGTTCAACCTGTTGGTTGTTATGTTCAGTTGATAATTTTTTGGAATGATTAAAATGTATTGCATCTAAGAAGTGTGTTTTCTATTTCTATCATTACATTTAATATACCCGGTGGGTAAAAAGTCCGTAAAAACTTTAAAATTTATAAAACCCAGAAAATTAAACAAAACAGAAAATGTTTGCAGGTTTAGCATCGATAAGTCGTGAGATTTTTTTTAAGATAAGAAAAAGAATTTAAAAAAAAAACACCCGATAGGTGGCGTTTCGTACATAAGTGAAAGAAAAGACTCATAAATAACAGAAGTAACGTTACAAAATCATTTATTACAGCAGCATGTGCTCCACATATCCACCACCACAAGGGATGACACATTCCAAGCGTGTCACAAATCCAACAAAGACAGAGTGCACACACAGAATGTCCGCCTGTATACATGACAGCTGTCGGTGGATCACATCTTTCAATTCCGACAGATTGGATGGATGGGATTAATACAACCGGGAATTTTAATATCCCCACAGTCAAAAGTCCACTGGAGTCAGATCTGGAGATCGAGGAGGCCATGTCAACTTGCAACGTTTGCTAATGATTCTTAGACTTGATCGTCTGGATCTTACACGATCCTCGGGCGATCCAGTTTCCTCAAATCGCTGAACAAGCTTTATGAGGCGTTCCCACTGTTGTTCCCACTTTTCCAGTCTTCACATTTTTCTGAAGTCGGAATTTACGCAGTTCAACAGTCGTTGATTCCTTGTTCAAGAAAAACAGCTTCACACCAACAAAGCTTTGTCTTTCTCGCTCAGCATCCTTGTTCACTTAATTGGCATGCAATGGAGAATTAGATCTGGATCAAGAATATCAGTATATATTTGTTATCACTGGTGTCATTTGCATATTTCCAACTCAGTCGTTTGTACGAGCGCCATCTGTTGGTAGATTTTTTTTCTTACCTTAAAAAAAAATCCCGCGACTTATCGATGCTGAACCTGCAAACCGTTTTTTATTTTGTTTAATTTTTCGGGTTTTATAAACTTTTAAGTTTATACAGACTTTTAGCCCACCCGGTACAACAAAATAGCCATACTGTTGTGCGATTCACAATTGGCCATGATTTAGGGTCTCGAAACGAGTTTGTTAACTGTTTAGCCATCTAAATAAATTGAGTTTATATGTGCCGATGCTTTTATAAAAAGAAAGCTTCATTTACCTGTGGTTTCTCTCTCTCTCTCTCATTTCAGCATCTGTATAATATATAAATGCCAGATGTGATTGTTGGTATTGATCTGAATTATCATCTTTTGAAAGCTGTACAAGGGGTATTAGCTATAAGAAGTTAAAATTAACATTGATTAGAAATTATGTGAGAACTATTGGTGACCTTATAATTAAACCTCAATTCCATCACTTGAGTCAGAAACTTAGTCCAATTACTTTCATACTACTCCGCGTGAACATTTATCCCTTTAATCCTTTATCTACCGCATTATGCTTTACTGCAATTTTTTGCATCCAACATTTTTTTTAAATTATTATATTGAAAATTAAAGGATATACATAAATAAAATACTCAACTTTGAGAAATGTAATCCGTTAGAGCAAATTAATTGAATTGGTACCTTAGAGTACCGTCAGTCCACAAAGGTCTGAAATATTCTCTTAGTATGAAAAGACCGAATGACTTTTTTAAAACTCAGTTTTAACTCTTAGAAATGTTAAATAACTAGAGAACACTAATATTTTACAGCACAAAATATTTATTTTTAAAGATCATTAAATTTGTAAAATTTATTGACTTTTTTTTCACATATAAAAAAACCCGCGGAACTAGTTTGATATCACGGGGCAGGGCGCCAAACGCTGTTTGGCGTGATAAGGAATCACGCCAAGCAGCGCATGCTGTTGGAATAAATTCAAGATGGCGGCCTAGCGGTAAGACTCGTCAGGAAAATAATTTTAAAGAACTGTTTTGAAAAACATTAAAACCGATTTCAAATGAAGAATTTAGGAATAGGTTGAGAACAACCAAGATCAATAAATAATTAATATCAGTATTATAAAAAAAAACATATTTTCTAATAGTAATATTATGCAGTATACAATAATCTTGTAATATAATGTGTTATAGAAATTATATATATAATACTCATATAATACTAAATAGTAATAATTATTAGATATTCATACGGTATTACTTTTTATTTTATATAATAATAATCACGTAATATAGTTTAATAGATTTTATAAAAAAGAATAATCATCCTATTGTAATATAAATAAGAATCGTACAGATATAAGAATACTCATTTAACATAATTATAAAAAACAACAAAATAATAATTGTAAATAAATAACAATAATAATAAATAAATAACATAATACTTAGAAATAAATAAAATAATAAAAATAAATAACACATATATAATAATAATTATAAAATAACAATTATTACAAATAACATATTATATGATTATTACACATTCGAATAATTTTTTTTAATATTATTAATAAAATAATTACATAATATATATTAAAATTGATAATGAATAGCAACTAAAAAGTACTGAAAGCTTGCTATGTTCCAAAAACTGCAAATTTCTTCAACGAATGTCATCGAACAAGAAACGGAAGAAAAAAAACATTTTTAAAAAGTAAAATAAATTGAAAATAAACGATTTATAGGAATAATTAATAATATAACACTCATTCTTTTAAAAAAAATATCCTAGTTCTCACCAATGATATTAGAAATATCCATATTCGAAAATAGCATTAAATAAAACAGAAGACTGAAATATAATTTGAATCCGGATTCCAATGAAAATGGTTAAATTGTAAAAGAAATAGAAATAAAATCGTCTGAAATTAATAGGATTACCGCGGGAACAGAACCAATAAAAATTATTTCTAATATACGTTATCTCCATGGCAACCACATCGCCAGACGATAAAAATATCAAGGTAAACATATTGTAATGTTATCGCCCATCTTGGCAAACATAAACAACTTGGCACGATGCCCCGTGATATCAAACTAGCAGGAAACCCGCTTTTACGCATAAACTTAATTTGATGATACTGAAAGAGAAACAGTTTTTCTTTTCAATAATGCACAAAAATTAATTACACGTTATGCATTTTCAGTGAGGTTTCGATTGAATGTTTTTTACAGCACTGCATCCTGGGATAGGAAATGCTGTATTTTCTGAACATGAACTACTGCACCTTGCATATTGTTCAGTCTTTGATCATTATCTTAAGAATATAATGAAAATTCCAGCAGATTGTTTGCAAGGACTTCTTCATCTGAAAAATCATCTGTTATTACATCACTGATTTCAGATGGTAGGTTCTGTAATAAATCCAAAGCCTCTTGAAGACTGAGCTTCTTTTTGCCAGACATTCTAAGGAAAAGGGGGAAAAACATAAAAAATATAGCACATTGAAAATCTCTTATTATTGTTAAATCTCAGTATACATAAAGAAATTAAAATGTTGTTAATTTTTGAAATAAAAATTGATATTTCATTTTGTTGTGCAGCAAAAAAAAACAAACAAACAAACTCAGATTTAAAGTTTAAATATTTTAGAAAACTTTGAAACTTAAATGTAATAAAGCAAAATAAATAAGTGAAACAAAAAACAAATGCCACAAAAAAAAAACATAGCTCAATTACACTATAGTAATGATGCTACAACACAACGAAAAACAACAATAAGCTATACGGACGGGAAAAACCAAGTTCTTGCTCTAACACCCAGTGTGCTGTCGGTATTTATAGGTACCACAAAGTTATGCAACTGTAAATTAATTATATGCACTGTTCACTTAAAATAAATAGCTAAATCGTTTCTTAAAGTCTTCATTAGCACACAAAAAATAAGACACCTTTAGACAATAACTACTTTTTCAGAGAAAAAAATGACTATCTTCGCAATCCGATAAAAATTTCAACTGAAAACGGAACTTCTGCTATAAAACTATAATAGCCTTCCCTGTTACAATACCCGTACTACCACAGATCTTGAAAGAGTGGGTTTAAAAGAATATTTCTGCTAAGTATCGCCAGAGTATTCACAAAAATGGTTGTTCCATGTAATTTTAAAGTGAGTGGTACAGGATTAACTGTTTATCCGTACACCGTATGGGCCACCGAAAGCTAGCCACAACCAGTTTGTCCGTAGGCTGTTCGAGCACTGATAATTTCTTCTATCTTTAATTTACACATATTTATAATTCTTATAGTGACATTAATAAAACTAGTGTTTTTAAGAAATGCAATATGTCCATAGTACTAAAATACTTATCATCCTGGATTTTCTTTGTGGCGAAAGCGACATTTTTTCGTTGAAGACAGGAATTTAGATTCTTGAAAATATAATAAAGAACAGGCTGGGCAATGTGTAGTTTGTTGCTTAAGAAGAAATGAAAATGGAAAGATGATCCTAAAAAAGGCGATATTATATCTGTCCCCGTTGCAATGTAAAACTGAGCATTGCACCTTGCTTCAAATTGTGTGTGCATATATACATATGCACACACACAAAATCCTCAACCGTTTGAAAAAGAGGGTAAGAAAATAATTTTTTTTCGTAAGTATGATAAATTTTTTAAGATAATGAAACATTTTTCATAGTATTCACAGTGTGCTTATTAAAATCAAACATTTAGAGGTTTAGTGATCCACAATTATAAAAAGAACTAGTGTGAAACTTTAAAATTGAAAATAATAAAATTCTTCCCTTTTCTTATTTTGTTACGTATTATACTTAAATATATGTAACTTAAAAATATGCCTTTTTTTAAACATTTTGGGCAAACAAATTGATTGCTTAAGGGGTTAAGGATACATATCTACTTCATGGACAGCTGCCCTATTATTTTACAGAATAGAAAACTGGTAAAATCAGGATGCAAACATCCCACTCGACGTGACCATTGCCGCTATTACGAAACCCGTCAACAAGTTAAATTGAGAAATTTTTTATATTTTGAAGATTTACGAACATAGCCCAAGTATACACATCTGTTATCCTTCCTCATAACATCCAAAGCGAGCAATGTCCTTTTAAAATAGGATTCAAGAAAACTTAAAAGCAAAATATTAAGTCACTATTTTGAGTTTTCAAAGGATACTCTATTTAGAACTTTTCTTTATTATCTTTTCAGTATTTCTGGTCTATTATAATCGCATAAGCTTTATTTAGTTTTGGTTTAATTCTTGATACGCTAAAATAACAAAATGTTTGTAGACGATGAACTACTTGATTTTGAAACACATTCAAGGGATTTCTGTGATATCTCTCTTTCCTAATTACACACCGCAGGTGTATGTGTGTGTGTGAGAATTTTGAGGCATAATTCCATTCAAAATGCTGTTTTGTGAAGTTTTTCCGGAATATGAACTTGAGGTGAATATGTCAGATCTTAGAGGAAAAGATCATTTAAGTATTTTCTGAATTCACACACAGAGGAGAAAAATACGAGACAAAAAATGTTTTTTTTTTCCCTTTAAAATGTAAATGCATCGTTCTACTTTTTGGAAATTGTATGAAATAAACATTCAGTCATAATTTTCATGTCGCCCCCATCCATACAATAACAAAGTGTTGATTTCAATAATAATGTACTTTGGTGCTAAAGCTACAATACGACTTTAATTATAAACTTTACAAATTATCAAGATAAGTATTACATTTTGCGTAAAATTTTGTATATTACAAGTCCATGTATATTTTGTATATGACAAGCCATCTCTAGTAATTATTAAACGTGCTCTTAACTTAGTATTGATGAATAAATGATCAAATAAATTGTGCTGCACTAATACATTTGTAAGTATATTATATCATTGTAAATGTGTATTTTTTACTATTTCAGAATGTATTTTGTTTTAATTCCTTTCAGTAAATTTATAATTTTTTAAAATCATCTTTTATTTTCGACATTCTCTCGCTCCCTTGGTACGATTATCCCGCCCTCAAGAGGGGTGAGCCTGATAGTTTGAGAAGCGCAGCATTAAAGGAATTAAAAATGACTAATAAATGGAAAAATATGTAGTGAAATTTATATATTATTAGTTAATGTACCCACAGAAAGACCCTCATATGTTATAGTGTATTATACTACGTATCACTGCATTTTATTACTTAAATAATTCTCTGCGTTATTTAATTTTTTTATCTTACGATACATAAATGAAGACGAAGTCTACTGTGGCAGGAAATTTTATCAGAGAATACAGAATTCTTCACGGACTGTGTGGTACAAGAGAGCTCAGTTTCTCTAAAAGATCGGAGTTAGTCTTAATATTTAAGAGAATTTTTTATTATTATTTAGGAAAGAACTTTCAGCTTTGCAGCCTTTTTTGCCTATGATTGGCACTACCATGTATTATCAGGCAATAGCAACAAGATAACGTGTTCACCTGCGTTTTAGCGTTCGATGTTTTATTATACAAAATGTTTCAATAATAATAGTTCAAACGCTAGGGGGAAAGCTGAATAAAACCTAACGGAATATGAATCGCATAACCAGAAACACCACAGGAAAAGTTTATTAGACACAGAAAGCACAAATAGTGTACTTAGGGGAAATATTTACTTTACAAAAAATCATTAAAAAAAATAATAATAAGATACACGATGGATGCATTTCCTTTTGTAATTACAGATTTTGAACTACAAATTTTGTATCTACAGAAATTTGGTAGGCATGTTTATGCATCTGAATGATGATATGTCGTTCATTCTAAAAGCACAAGCATGACGCTGATAGCTCCAATAAAAACATAAAAAAACAGGTCTGATTTAAATGCGTGCTGTAAAGCTCGTGAGTGTTATTTATCGTTGAGATGTGACACAGTGAGTTGATATTAGTCAAGAAGGCCTTTAAGAAGATGAAGAAACTATTATTTGATTCCCCTTGTTAAGCTACTATTTATGAACATTATTCAGGGGGGGGAGGGTCAATAATATAATGCACACTCTCATAACTTGCTTCACGGAATGCCGACGTGTTGTCTTGGCCTGCTAGAACACCGGAATTTTCTCCTTTCGTGCAGAAATAAATTATCATTGGACGACCACTCCAGCGTCATCCGCAGCCACCATAAAGCGTCCCTGTATTAACCGATACAGTGCAATGAGCATGGAATCCATCCCACAAACTGATATCCGACGTCTGTACAATATATATATATATATTCCTACATGCTTGCATTGAAATTCCTGGAGGTTACGCTTGTTATAAGTGCACCATCATTTCACATTTAAAATGGGACTTCTCGCGCTTACATTATCCTTCGATCTTGAAAATTAAATATATTACCTAAACAAATGCGTTTCCGGTCGAAGTTTCATTTTTTCTTTGTGTCGGGATTGATTTTTCAATCAGTGTATTTTATAAAAAAAAATCCCACATAATGCTGTTTGTCCCTCCTTTCTTTACATATAACTTCCTGATAGATATTATATTCAACTTGGATCTGAAACCTAAAGATACAGTTTATTGACACCCCAGGTGATGTATCAATAAATTTTTTAAATAACACACACCCCGCGTATATAATAATAATAATATTCCAATGCATTGCCAGTTCTGTTATTTTTCGTTTCAAGTGTCAGGGATTTTCTACGATCAGGAGCATACTCTTGATTTTCTTGATAGTGTTCTTCAGATAGTGCAGTTATATTATTTGAAATGATTTTGCTTAGTTTTCTGGAGAAATATTAATATCGCGTCTTTTTTACCTTTTGCCGCGTTGAAAAATTATGCAATTTTTAATTTTTTATTTATTTGTAATAAATGTTTAAAATTAATAATGTTTAACTGAAAGCAAATATTTTTCTTGCCATCAGTGAAATTATTTTTTATCTCTCTTTACACAATAAACTACTAAGACCACTAGATTTCGCCGAAATGTCGCACAGAAAATTAAAAGATATGAGGATCCATCATCTTTTATATATATATATATAGCTCTTAGTAAATATTATTTTACTTTAAAAGGGAAGCACTTCTTTTTTCGTAAAGAAAAAAAAAAGAAATTTTCCGAAACCTTTTATTATTATCTACTAAGTAAATGCCCAGTCGTATTGCACGATTTGTGCTTAGTAATAGAATGACGACAGTACTATATATTTAAAACATTTTTGTGACAGATCAAACACACAAGTTGCTGAACCATGCTTTTTGTTTTTCACTACGAAATAGCTTCCCAATCGTCTTTAAAAAATTTCATCGGATATTTTTCGCTTGAATTAATCACTTCGCTAAAATTAATTCGCTTGACTTTAGGGATAATTAGTTTTTATATAAGTATCTCTTATACAAATATCTTTATCTTTTTAATTATCCTCACACAGGTCATTTAATCTCTTTAAGCAGATAAAATGGACAGTACTTCACTGTTATTTGCTATCACTATATAACCGTTGCAATTATATTAGATGAAAAATATTTCGCAATTCGCAACTATACAACAGAGATATCAAAACAAAATCGAACCATTTGATTGGTAGATTTTCTACAGCAAAATTTAAACACATTTCACTTAATTTATTGAATTTCTTAGTGCAAAAACCATGATCGGGTCACTTATAAAAGCTCAGTAGGCCACAGATTGAGTATGGCGGCTATGTTATTTATACTAATTTTATTTACTACATTATTTAAAATAAAAACCATATTCTAAGTTAAAACATATAAGAGCTTGCTGTGCTTACAATTTTCAAAAGTTAATTTTGAATTCAATAAATATTCTAGTCACCCTCACCAATTAAACGTCCAGAGACAATTGTAACAATGTTCATAGTCTGATATGACTGTTCTCGAAAGCTTCTGCGATATCTTTGTCTTTCAATCTCTGTGTGTGTATATAAAAATATAAATATGTAATAATCCCCTTCATACTGAATAACTTTTAATTTTTGATGGTCATTTCCTTCCGGATTCACACTTAAGTGTTCACGTGGGCAAGACGGTGATAGAGGGGTGCCAAATAGGTCACCATCCCCACAACTTTAGTATATATTAATGGAAGGCAATTCTTACTATATATTCTTTTCCTTGCAATCCAGTTGTATAAGTATAGGCAAACACAGAGGAAAATTGAATGACACCTTAAGACTATGTTTAACCTTGCAATCAACTCCTAAGGCTAAGAATTTGCTATTAAACTAATGAGGTTATCATATTTCTGACCTATACTGCCTTATTACATTTTCATTTATTGCTTTGATTTTTTAGATTTATGGCCATTTTGATGCATGTATGTATTTTTCTATTAAAAAGTCTCTTCTGTATAAAAAGTATATAGATTCTGTGCAGCGTTTTATATATATTCTTGCTGAATAATCAAATATTGCATTCTGCGTTTATTTTTTAATATGATGCATGTGGGCTTGCAATGATGCCGTGAAAATAACTTATTAAGCAAACAGTATTCGCGAAGTTTTGCGATCATCGCTCTAGCAATAATTTGGATTGTTTAATCAGATATACCTCATTATAAAAAATATTCAAGCACCTGCGCTTATGTAAATAAGTCCTACGTGAGGACAGTCAAATCGTTTTTGCCTCTGCAAGAACTCGAAAACTTTTTGTTGCATCATTCATTTCATTAGGTTTTGAAATGCTGCCTCGAAAATATTTCTAGGATATTTGTCATTGAACATCTGCGTATTTGGATGCAGGTGTTTACTAAACACATTTCTTGGGTCTCGAGAGTGGTTTATACATGTAATTTTTTTCGCTTAGAGGAAAAAAGCCATTAAATGAATTCTGAAGAAAATGTCACTTATAATTGACAGAGAGAGGAGAGAGAGAGAGAGTGTGTTCAGATAATACATTTTTCTGCTACGTAGTATCCGAATTTGGGAGGGGGAGAGGAATATGTAAATAGTTTATAAATTGCTTTTTAATAATTCATAAACTGATTAATAATGCACAAACTGATCCATTCGGAATTTGTTTTGTGCATGATAACCGAATAGTCATGCTTCCGAACATGTAACCGACTTCTTTCTTTCGAGCTGTAGGTTTGAGTATTGTTACCAATGAAGACCCGCCGTGTAGAGGTTTTTTATTAAAGTTAAATCCTCAGAGGACGTAGGAGAGGGTGCATAAGTTTGGTAAAGAAAAGGGAGTGTCAGCTCTGGTGCCATCCTCATCTTTTCACCGTGGTTTAAAATTATGAAGTCTGTGTTCAATAGCTCTTGCGATGTTTCAGATGATATTAACAATCAATCAATCGGAAACATTTTAGTAATACAGTAGAACGTTGTTTATCCGAATCAATTGGGACCGTACACTGTTCAGATATGCGATTGTTCGGATAACCGAATACCGAATGTGATCCATGCAGTACATGAAATCGGACACTATACGAATAATGAAAATCATCACATGTGGGAAACGGGCTTGAAGAAAAAGCAAAATAGGTGCAAAATGTCTTAATTTTACCTTTAATGTGGAAAAAAATCAATTATTTTTCGTTGTACCATTCTACACCTTCATTTTTTCAATGCAAGGTCTCTAATTCTCTTCAGCAGCAGTAGTTGAGTAGGACAGCACTCTGATTGTTGTTCGTACCACTTCATAGCTGTCTCTAACGCAGAAACGCGTTAGCATTTGTTACTTCCGTTGTTGTTGTTCTCGTCTTCATCCGTTTCATCGTCGACAGGGTCGGATTCTTCTTGCACGGAGGTCACAATCTCGTCATCATTTAGCATTTGAAATCCACAGTCTTCTGCATCGCTCCACTTTCTCCCTTCGCGAAACGGTTCAATATTTCAAGTTCTGTCTCTATGTTCAAGACGTTGCGCTTCCGTTTTGAATTCGAAGCCATTGCTCAACAAAGAGCACAAATACCCCCCCCCCGCACTTGGAAACAAACTGACCAAATATTTCGCGAAGATGTTTACCAAATCACACAACTGAAATTCCCCAAATATCCTTCACATAGGGTTTTCCTGTCACTGTTGAGCATTGCACTGTTCGAAAACGTATTCATATACAGCACATGTTGTTGACAAAAAAAAAAAAACTGGTTCGGATATTTGACATTTCGGATAATAAACGTTCGGATAAATGTATGAGAAATAATTTACTTTCAGAAATGCTTGTGCTTGCGCGGGAATTTCGAGTGCCTGTGTATGATGAATCCCTAGCCCTTTATATATGTCAGTTGGGGTAAACATACAGCCCAGTACCCCTCAACCCTATTTCTCGTATTTATACATGTAATAATTCCTATTAATTTCATCTTTTGCATGTTTTTAATTTGTAATGGTCCTGGCCTTCAGTACTCGAGCGTATATAGTTAATGGTTGGCTGCCCGCCTGGTGGGAACAACCGTAACTGTGAGACTCCCTGGAAAAACTCTGCATTTTTTGTCTTCGAAAGCATGTAACGCGCGTGTGTATTTTTGTGCTGTGTGTTTTCTGTGTTATGTTTAAGATGTGCATGTTGTGTGTGTTTACATGTACAGTAAACAGAATGAACAATGAACACCGGACTGCCTTACATTGCATAACTCGTCTTTCGTGCTCTAACCACGAGCACGAAATTCACTCTCTCGTGATCGACGCTTGTTACAATACACGCGCTCTGATCATGGCTTGGATACAGAATGATTTATTGCCGCAATAATATAAGTTACGATCGACGACTGCGTTCTTCTTAATAATTTTTCAATCATTTGCAAACACGCCAGTTTGACGTACTTCAAGTTATCATATATGTATAATTTACTTATATATTCAAATATAATGCATCGTAAATGTTCATTCAGCTTATGGAGTTTGGTGTTAGTTCGTAGTTTTTAAGCCCTACGTATTTTTGAAAAGAGATTGGGTAGAAAATATCAGCCTATATTTTTTTCCCTAATATTTCTATTTTTATGCAGGAAGGAATCGAAATTCATTCGCAAACAACAGCGTAGGTCTTAACAATTTTTCGCACTTTCCTTTCTCCTCATATTTATTTAATTATATCCCTGCCTCCAGTAACGAATGTATTTTTTAAATTTATGCCTTTGAATCGAAAAACTTGCATATCCTTTGATAGTTTTTTAATTTTAAAAATGCACGCTTTATGAAAGTTGATTAACGTGTTATAAACACGCAAACCTAATATTATTATCTTCGAAAGCATTTTAAAACTTTGATCATGCTCCAAACATAAGACGGAAATGATCATAGATCAGCTCAAATGTCAATCGATCTCATTTTTCTCACGCTCTCTGCGAGCGTTCCATATTTCAATGTCAATTCGATAACCATCGGCTATTTACTAATTACCTCCCCAGATATTTGTTTTGCGGTCTCCGTCGCAGTGACTCGTGAGAAAAACTGTACTTGAGGCCTGCCCCTTGAAGCTGTCACAGCGAACGACGTCAGTTAGAAGCAACACTCAGGGCTTAAAGACTTAGGTTTGTATTGTTATCCAATACCCGTAGAGGCGCCTCTCCAGCACACTCGAGTCCACAATGGACCTCTTTGACGGGAAATAAGTTGTCAGACTCTCCCCGAACGTAAAAAGCCGAGATAGATGATAGTTGGTGAAATTCATCTCTTTAAGGCTCTAAGCGCTTTTCTTCTTCCGTTGTCTTGCGCCTGTTGCATTCCAGTGAAGTTGATCATCACATCAACGTGCACATAGTCCTTCCTAACTTTGACGCGTTACAGTGAACTCGTCTATATTGAGACAGGAATCACAGAGAAACTCCGAGATTTCATGTATTTCTCATACCCGAGATGAAAATGTCACATTTAGATGATAGCTCTACTTAATATACATGTTTCATGAGATAGAGTTACATTGTGATTTTTAATGGCACATAAAATGCACATTTAAGTTAGGTAGTGGTCGTCAATTGATGGTCAATGGACCTCCTGGCGGTGCGTGAAAAATGTTTTTATGATCCCCGAAGAATTACAACAATATTTTTATGAAAGTTCAGTTTTAAAAATAACGAGTAACAAAACATATAATGGAATATCGACGGTATAAATTTTTTAAAAAATTTAGCTACTACTTTTAGCGAAATTCCTTCTGAGTTTAGCGACTTTTTAGCTACTTTTAAGGGTGTGTAGGGCGATATTTGAAAGTAGAGTTGGTACACATGGTACACTGGTGGCATAACATTTCAGTTGGTCGATATTGTTTTGCGTTGCCGGTTTGTTTTTGCTTTTCGTTATAGTTACAGTTTTTGTGGGATATGGAGCAGCAAAGGCTATTATCTCTTCGCTTTTCGTGAAGGTCTTTTTCATTGATAATCGAAATGTAAATACAGACTTAAATAAGTGACAAATATATAGTGATTCGTTATATAGTTGTCAGTCATATTATTGTTTCGCCGGCTGGGTGGCGTAGTTGGTTTGTCGTTGGCCTTATGAATCCAAGGTTGCGGGTTCGATCACGGCTCAAGTCGGTGGATTTCCATGATGCAAAAAATCGACAGCGGTCATGTCGTATGATTATACGGCATGTAAGAGATCCCTGGAGTGTCTGTTTGGATTGGGTACTCTCGTCAAAATTAAATCCTAGTGCAGGTTCGCATCGTCAAAAGCTCATGTGCCTTCCTCTGGGGACTAAACTGGGCATCAAAATTACTTGCGGTAATTGATATCGCCTATACGGTGCCGCGCTCAAAAGTGATACGAGCTCCTGGGGAAAGTACTAGGTCTGCATAGGTTAAAATACAATGCGCAGCCCCATTAGAAAAAAAATATTATTGGTTCGTGAAAGATTTTTTTTATTTCTAATGGGCTGCGGATTGGTGTTTTAACCTTTGCAGATCTAGTACATTCCCCGGAAGCTGGTATATCCTTTGAGTGCGGTACCCTATAGGCGGATACCAATCATCGCAGGTAATCTTGACGCCCAGTTTCCTTCCAAGAAGGAGGCACCTGAGCTTTGACGATGCGAACCTGTACTAGGATTTAATTTCCCGAGAGCACCCAAGCTAAACAGACACTCTAGGGACCTTTTACATGCCGTATAATCATACGACATGACCGCTGTCGATTTTCCACATCATGAAAATCCACCGACTTGGGCCGGGGTCGAGCCCGCAACCTTAGGTGCAGAAGGCCAGCGATAAACCAGCCACGCCACCCAGCCGGCGGTTCGCGAAATATAGAATTATACATTTAGTAAACCATGAAGCACTAAAGGTTGGTGATCGCTGGTCTAGAGTAGCTGAGAAAAGTTTTATTGGTCCGTTTTAACCTGATTATTGTAGTAATGCTTGGTTATAGTTCGGTTCCAAGGTATATTGATTTCGCTAAATATCATCGAGCAGAATCTTTATTTTGCTATCCAATAAAACTCTATTTGGGGTTTCAAAAATCCTTACGTGTTGCGATGATTCCTTTAATATAAAAAGACAGGGCCTAAATTAGAATTACTTTTTTTAAAAAAAGGAAAGTACTGCAGTATTTTAATATTATGTTTTGATTTCTTTAGTGTATGGAAAGCAGTTTTAAATATTGCTCACTTCTGCTTGGATCCATTTATTTTTTGTTGTATAAAATTGTGCTATATGCCGTTTCCTATTTATTACACCAAATTGTTAAATTTTAAATATCTATAACTCAATACATCCAGCAGCGTACAGATCCAAATACTTCATATTTCACAATAAAATCCATTAGTGACTTAAGTTTTTGTCTAAAAACACGTAATGTGGTGTCATGCCTATCCACTTGCGATTGTCCACTGCTGTATCTCATCCCAAGCTGGATTGCACGTGAAGGTGATAAATAAGTCTGGACGCCCGTAATGGCGAACATTATGCAATTGAATCTTGTGCATATTCCTGCATGTGACGCGGACCGCCTATGTATAAAGATGGCAAAATAATCGTATTTCCAATGTTGGTTGTATTATCTTCAATCACAACTGCATCTCGCAAATTAATGTATTCTTCGGAGCGAAGTTTTGTCTGATTCAATCTAAGAAATAGCAAACGTTCCGTTTCAATTTTTACGTACATATCAGCAATGTACTGGTGAAACAATTGACGGTATTTCAAAATATAATTGTCCTCGTTCCTCCGAATCATTAAGCGGTATGCGTAAAAGTTCATTTCACTGCATTTTTTATCGATTTCTGCACCATTAACTGGATTAACCATTTTTACATTGAAGTGATATCCATCGGCACCATCCCAAAATATAATTGGATATTGCAAAGCATCATAACAACGGTGAGTTTCCCTGACGTTTATTAATTGATCGTTTCTTCGATGGAGAACAATGTCTCTAGGTTGGAACTGATCTCCGACCATGACAATTGCCACTTCATTTATAGTTGGAGCACTATATCTCCTGACATGTTCTCCAATGGGTGTTTTGTGTCTGCATGAATTCCGATTATTCCGTTAACAAATTACTAATGGAAAGAAGTTACTAAAAAGGTTATAACATAAATTTAAATTTTAAAAAGTCATCGAAAACAAAAGTATGGTTTAATATTTTGATGACTGAAATTATATATCAGGAAACCTAACCTGTATTTCAATAATAACATCAAATGAAATTTAAAACATTGTTTAAAATAGAGAAAAAAAACTTACTAATTTAAAACCCGTCAATTAATAAGTAATACCAAGCAAACCGTAATCAGTATTTAGTTAAAAAATAATTTATATCAGAAAACTTAACCTGTGTATTTCAATGACATAAAAAATTGTTTATCGCGCGTTAGCTATCGGAATGTTGCCAAAACTACAAAACAAAATTTGAGTGGTTAAAAGAATAATTTTAAAAAAATTATTTATTCGAAAATTAATCCCAATTACGAATCAAAGAACAAAAAAGTTGATAAATAGGACAACCAATAAACTTAACTATAGTAAAAATATGTATTAATTCGGAAAAAACTATGTGTAAAGCTTAAATTTTCGCATTCAGAGCGAATTGTGACATCGTATGACGTCATAACATCAAAAAATCACTTAAAAATCAAATTTGAAAAAATTTAGAGTGCATTTCGAAATAAAAAGTACATAAGAACCTGACCGGAGTCAAATGCAAAGTTGTGTCAAAATTTCAGATAAATCCATGCAGAACTTTTTGAGTTATGGAAGCGTACACAAACCAAAATAACATTTATATATATATAGATTTAATCTTTAAAAAAACCGCATAAACGTGATGTGTTAATTCCACTGTATAAGTTTATGGATTTATGTCCCCCCCCTGATTTATTTAATGTTATAGCATTTATATGCTTAAATAACACATTAAAATATTTAATATTAATATTAAATTTAAGCACTCTTTAAAGATAACCATAATAAAATCAAAAACTTACACAAATGCTCAAAGGATGATACTAGAAAATATTGGAAATAGAGAGCATTAATTAATAGTACTAGTTATTCACACATCGCGTTACACTTGTCTATAATAAACACATTTGCTTATACCGTGATGTGTTATTCAAAATCACTGCTCTCTTAATGAAGAACTAACACACTGTTATGTTAGCATGGTGTGGAAGCTGGAGATTTAGGTGTAATGACGACATCTGATCCTCACGGTTCAAAATTAAGAGGTCTCAACCATCAACAGCCCTTATGTTGTTGTTGAAGCCAATGGATGTTAGTTAACAATCAATCACGCTGGAATTCAATAAAATCTTCTTCTAGAAATGACATTTTGAGTATACACAAACTCCTTCCTAAAATATTTTGCAGCATTTTTGACGGATCTATCCGTGACTCTACTAATACCTTGGGGATTATACTGGAGAAAAATATTTTATTTCAACCAACTTCCGCCGAGTGAGAAAGCGTAATTATGCAAATGAAGTATATTATATAAATTCTGTATTCGCGAGTTTGAGTTGTTGGCAAGTTGGAAGCAAGGAGTTGACAATTGAGTTGGCAATTTAATTTGTTAGTTGAAGATTGAAAGATCGTGGAATTAATTATTAAGAGATTTTGGAGTTTGTCCATGAAAAGGATTACGGAGAGTGGATCCTACGACAGTGATTAAATCCAGATAAAGATCTCCTGCAAGATTCAAGTGTAGGATCTGCTTCATAAAAGTACAGATATCGTGAGCCTTGTTTAATTAGAAGTTAGCTTATTAGTGTGTGACGTAGTTTATATTGAACGTATTTAATCTATCGTAGATTCAGTTGAGGATCCGTAGTATTATCCCCGTGTTATTGAATCTCACCTCCGCGCTCTACTATTTAATCATCTATCTTAATTAGATTGTTATTGTGTCTGATTGATATATTTTGGTAATAATAAAATAGTTAGTGTGAAATCATGTCTGTTGATTATTCAGTTTCTCCCACACACCTAGCCGGGTCTGCGGGTAGAAAAGGGATTTCAGATGGAAGCAGGAACCGTCCGGCATTATATATTGACTTTTTTTTAAAACCAAAAAGTCTGTTTTATTTTTATTATTTTAGGTTTTACAAATTCTTCTATTTTTGTTGGTAACCAACAAATATACAAATCTCGTTGAAACTGGGTCACATATTCAACATTCTAAGTAAAAATTCTCTAAACTTGCGTCAAGTTTTGCATCTTTTGTATTTAAATTAGCAATTAAATGTCAAATTTTCCTCCGAGTGCTTGCTATTATTGTCTTGGTTATTAAGGCCAATCTCATCTAGGGTTTTTTAATTATCAATTCATAGATTTAATCCAGTTTGCATATTCTCCTATACCTTCTACAAGATGATCAATAATAATTTTCTTCTCTTTTCAGCTAAGTGTGAGTATAAGGAGCTTCCTTGCGAGAGTGGTCAATGCATAGATCGTGGCTCGTGGTGTGATGGCCCACCGGACTGCTTCGACGATTCTGATGAGAAATATTGCCGAACTTTCGATCCCAGCAGTTCCAAAAGTAAGTGAAGCCTTAATGAAAAAGAATGTTTTGAGTTCAAAAAGGATCAGGAACATAATTATTATTTTTAAATATTTCACATGTTGAAAACAAATGTCTTTCATTACATTTGTATTATATAAACTGGCTTCCAAAAGTTAACGTACAACTCATTTTTCGAAGCTCGCCAATAAAAAAATGGCAGCAACAATAAATTTCATAGTATATATGAAAGATAATCATGAACTTTAAGAAAACTTATATGGGGAAAAAACGCTAGTCATAACTTTTTTATTAAAAAAACGGACATTTAAGTAGAAATTTAAACAAAAGTGTGCGCAAATCACTTACCACAAAATCGGGCGTATAAGGTGCACCTATACTTTCAAGCTGCAATTTTTAATTTTTAAGTATATTCGCCGTATGAAGCTCATCCCCCCTTTTTTAGCGAAGAAACCTGAAATGTATGTGCGCAATGTTATGTTTTGAAGTCATTTATTCGAGGTATTATTCCAGCTTTTGAAAAAAATAGAATACTTTTAGAACTACAACCCTTTAAGTTTATACGAAGAATGTTATTTCTTTTAAATAAACAATATTTCGATAAATGTAGAAGTTTAATTTTTTTCTGGTGTTTATCTTTTTCTATTATTTTTAAAGCTCTCCTTTTTTCTACTCGGCCCATAACGCCAATCTGTAAATTTCCAGCTTACTTTTTGTATTAAAAGTGCGCGTTATACGCCGGATTTTACGATACTTCGCTTGGTACACACGGTATGCGTATGATTGTTGATCTTCAAATGTAGTTGGTAATTTCGTTGAAATATCCAGAAGAGTCTAGATATGTCTTGAAAGGAGTTGGGATGGATGTTATCAGAAGCTTATGCTGCTAGAGCGTCTCAAATAGGCTCCCTGTGTGATCCAAAGACTGGAGGATCAATTAGAGTTTAAAGACTACTTATCTCTAGAAGTCAGGTTCCAAGTCAATCACGAGTTACAGCACCTCTGCAGGTGACTGTTTTCTAGCTCTCTCAGGCTGAATGGGAAGAAGCACTACGATGTCTCAGCTCGTTGCATATCTTTTTGTCTATCAGGTGAACATCTTTCCTGTTTCTCACACTCCTGAACACAAATAAGATCAAAAGTTGAGTTACACTACAATTTACGTGTTTGAGTTGTCTTATTCTGGATACTCTCAGAGGAGAAACCAAGGGACCACGTTGGGCTTCCTTCAGAAAATATTTGAATCCATTACAGGGAAAGTGCTCGGAAGTAGGATTCACGACAATCTCTCACTCCTAATTCAGAACTAATGATGTTCAGTGTACGTGTATGAGAATGTAAAGCGCCCTATTGCGCTCATAGTGATTATGTGTATCTTTAGACTCCAACGAGAGAGGAGTCGAGTCGATCCAAGAGAATAAAAATCAGTCCACTGCGAATTGACTTTATTTCAACATTTGTGTGTGTGTCTGTGAAAAACTGAGCTACGACACATCCGTGGTCCAGTCTTCGCCTAGACGCGACCTAAGCATATAAATTGGAGGAGATAAAATACGTGGTATGTGCTGTTGATTTTTGAATTTTCTTTGAGAAATTGAGACTACTCAGCTATCAAATGATTATAGCTGAAAAAGATGCATGCGTCAAATAGACCCAATAAAGGCAATGGAAAAGTTCCAAATGAAGCTCGAGACAACCTATGTACATCAATCGGAGACAGAACTCCATATCTTAATATGTTACTCTCTTCTGTATGAAACAGCCAACTTTTTCTTAAATAAAATATTTGTAACATTTCATCTCCTATGTCACAATAGTAGAAAAAATATTTATTTCATTTATTCAATTAAAAAAATGGCGCATTCATGAAATATTTCAAAAATTTAACGCTTAATTGGGATACATAGATTTAGGTGTCATAACCATACTAACTCTTAAGATTGTTGACACATTTTTTTTCTATCAGAAAATGTGTTTCGAGTTAGGGTTCTAGCCTTAATAAACGAATTCGTTTTGAACTTTCTGCTTTTCCTGTAAGTTTGAACACATTCTTCGAGAAAGGAGAGGTTATTTAAAAGAACAAGCGCTGAAAAAGAAACTCTAGCTTTGTAAAAGGTGACGTAATAATGGAATAGAATACGCTCTTTCCTATGACCCACAACATGCATTAATGCCAGTGCGATCATGGTAACGAACTCGCGAGTGGTGGCTTTGAATCCTGATCTACTAAACACCCACCATGTAGGAGTGCTGATGTACGTGAAATCTGTCGAGGTTCGAAGTCCTCACGTTGAAATGGCGTGGAAGTTTAGTGAATGTAGTATCAACTTAAGTGTCATCCTCATCCATTGTACGTGTTTTAAAATTACGAGGTCTGTCTTCAATAGACCTTATATTTGATTTAGTGAGCGATGTTGATTAAAATCATTCAACCAAATACTTAAACCTGTAGAAATATGAGGTGGCTCTCAGTGTAATATTGAAGAGTAATTTCAATGACGTGTTCTGTAATTTATTAGACATTCTTTTTTGTTCTCTAGAGCCCTCCAACATCAACGATTGCAACGAATCTCGCTACTTCCAGTGCCTGAACGGGATGTGTATTCCCAAGGTGGCCAGATGCAATGACATGCCCGACTGCCAGGAGGGCGAAGATGAGGAGAACTGTGGTAGGTATGCACCTTCTTTTTCGACTCGAATACACTATAAACTAAATAAATCTACTGGACGTATATAGTATAGTCATGGCCAGTAGCGTAACGGAGAATATTTGGGCTCCCTGCAAAGTCAGATTCTGCATTTAATATTTTACAAATTGGTTAAATGCGTACTTGGCGTCAATCAGGTTTTGGGCTCCCTAGAACTCTTCTCCCCACGATGCGGGGGACCAGTAACCCCCGCATTGTGGTGGCGTAACTGGTGGCGCACTGGTGGCGTAACGCTTATCCCCCCACGATGCGGGGGTATACGTTACGCCGCTAGTCATGTTCCTATATTAATCCTGCGATGGTTATTCAGTTGACTCTTACTAATCCGAACCTTTGATAATACGAACCTCTCGCAAATTCGAAATATATGTTCAGCCCCTAGAAAAAACTTTCTATATTTCGAACTAAAACAATACGTTTTGGTACACTCAATATTTCGAAGTAAAATATGTGGCTGGCCAGACTACAACACACGCGATAATTCGAAGTGATCTAAGAAAACTCTCGACAATTCAAACCCTTAGTATCATGTAGAGTCTTGTAGAAAACAGGTTGGAATTTACGTGTTTTGTGTTGTATTGTCTCTGTTTGTCTCCTCCGTAACGTAGCTCCTTTGGTGACCATCGGAGTTAACTCCGATAACTCTGACAGAAGCTTAAGTGTTGCTACGCAAACTGCGCAACTTTTCCCTTCAAAATCATGTTGATACGGACGTTTTTCAAGCTTCATTTATTCTACAAAAATCATTGAAAAAGTTAGGTGAATGCCATAAAACAAACGATAAATTTTTTCGTCAAAAAAATTAATTATGTAAAATTTGTATTCTTTTAATAGCTGTTTTTAATACATAATTGTATACTTTTAATACAGAGAGGACTTTTAACTTCTGTGTAATATTTATACTGCATAATATGAACTTTTTAAAACACTAAAATAATTTTATACACGTGTACAATTGTTGTTTTATTACCTATCAAATGTAAATGTGTTGGAAAAATTTTTCTCTTCGTGTATTTTGGGAGTTTTTCCCTGCCCTCTTGATAATTCGAAGTTTGTCATTAGTTCCTTCAACTTCGGATTATCGAGAGTCGACTGCACATTGTTTTCAAAAGAACGGAAGAAAATTAAACTTTAGTAAAACTTTGAAGAGCAAATTTTTTTTAAATGAGATTGCTGCAATTATCACTGCCCGAAATTGTAAACAATATTGATTTTTAATCTTAAATCAATAATATTCTTAGTAATGTAATATCTATGTCCTTATATAAAGGCCATTTTGTCTTAACACTTTGATGACGAAAGACGGGAAGTAACATCTTTTATTGTTCAATTTGTGGTGAAGGATAACGATAAATCTCATCCTCTGCAGAAATATTACTGAATATTATAACCATTTTTTATAAACAGTAATTTTTTTCTTTCAATATAGAAAATTTTCAAAGTTTAACGTGTGTGAAATGGTTACTGTTTTGAAAAACTTCTGTAAAAAAGAACTGTTTACAAAAATATAATTTCCGTGCGGTTGGCATCCCCAAAATTAAGAGAAATTTCATCATCCATTGACACCAGTTGAAACATAAAAGATGAGAACTGTGCCGTCTCCCTTCTTGAAAGAGTTAAATATTTACAAAAAATTTGCATGAATTCAGGAAATATAATTTTCATTGCACATCGACTCTGTTGTTGCTGTTTCTAATCCCTCAGAGATCTAGCTGCCGCTAGATCAGATCCATGATACCATAAACTCTAGCGAAGTCAAGCACCAGTCGAGGACTTTCATAAACATCCGCCAGAGCGAACCCCAAGCAATCCAGGATGTGATCGGGGGATGCCGGCTTCAGATTGCATTTTTTGCACAATGCGTCGACTTTGCGTCCCGAGTCAAATGTCATGTTTTTTTTAAATGTCCACTTATGAGTCTTGAGATGGCCGTTTGATCATTTCTGTCATCTCCAAATTCTAACGCTTCTTCCGGGGTCTTCCTTCTGAACCAAGGATGGGCGGAGGGTGAGCCAGTCTTGTCTGAGTGCTTTTTCTTTATAGAGAAAATGTC
>BMAO01029390.1:0-25012 GCA_019973975.1 Trichonephila clavata | reverse complement strand
CGGCACATGTTGCAAAGGGAGTGAAAATTAACGTCACACTGTAAAGCTTCAGAAGGGCTAGTGAAAAACGAATCTTGTAATTTTGAACTATAGTCAAGTGACGAGCCTGGCCCCTGAGCGTTGTTACCCTTTCTCCTAACTTCCTCACTACACCAACGGGAGGACGTTTAGTCTCGACAGATTACATGGGCATTGGTCCTTTCTACAAAGCGGGTCTTCAGCGACACTAAGGTCGATCTCATGACACGCCGCGCGCGCGAACATGAGTCCGTGTCTTTGACCACTAGGCTACCCCAGCCTCTACATGTTATAATATAGCAGCATTATGGACTGTTCCAAAAAGTTTCATGTTATGTTCTATAAACTAATAAGAACATCTCTCAAGGTACATTCATCCAGAATACAAATATCAATCGTTTTTTATTTTCGTTTTTTACATTTTAACAGTCTCTCTCTCATTCCACTTTTTTTGAATACTTATAAAGGATTGTATTGGACGTGACAAAAATATGGGCAAGGATAGAATTATTTTTGGTTTCTTAAATAAGTTTTATTGGACAGAATTATTTTTGAGTAAAATGAGGTACTCAAACTTTGTTGAAATCCTTATAAAAGTATTCGATAACGTGATAAAACAAACGCAAACAATAGAAAAATTTCAGGAAAGCTGTGATAACCATAAATTATCTATGTTTATTAAAAATACGATTTTGAAAAATCAAATTGTCTGTCAAGTGTCAATGATAGTGACATTTGACTAAAAATGCCGGGATTTGAACATTCTTTCTCCCCCCCCCCCTTCCAACATATTATTGTCTGGATAAATGCTCCTTCCTGCAGCAATTATTACAAATAACGCTGGATTGATACTAGCCGCTGCCTTGTACTACACAACATTTCTTTATAGATATTTTGAGCAGAATTTCAACAAAGTTATTTTAAACACTTACAATGTCTCTAAATCACTCGGCTTCTAGCGTCCTTGTGAACGCAGGCGCCACAAACGCCATTTGAAATTTTAAAAAACACGGTACAAATTGCAAATGTCAAACATTTTATATTTTTAAGATAATATTTTCAGATAATTTATCAAGTCAGAAAACATTTACAAACTATATCAAATAATTATTTTTAAATAATTCCCATAAAAGTTTAATAAAATTATTATTTACAATACACATAAATATATACAAATTAAAACACCACTATTAGTCTTTTTTCTACAATGCTTTTTTTTTTCACTGTCAATGTGACATTTAAGCATGAATCCTTCGTTCTCTATTTCACAAGAGGATTCTCGGTTCTCAATTCTAAGCCAACAAAAACTTCTTTGGGTTGCAACATTCCTGTACCTTTCAAGTACTCCAAAGGCACCTGAAATAAAATGAAATTCGTTTGACATCGATTCATGCTCTTAATTCATAAATGTTTGCGATATATGGATTACATAAAATGCTGTAAAACTGCATTAAATATTTATTAAAGTTTATAACACTATAGCAATATTTATTTTTAGAAGAAAACTAGGAACATGTATATATTTAAAACATTATGATAAAAATAGAAAGACAGACAAAAAAAAACAGTTTTAACTTTACCGAAGCCCATTGTGCTACGACCGCTAAATTAATTATAGTACATTCTACGAAAATATAGTACTTTTTGAATATTTTGTGGTGCAATAATTGAGATAGAAATTTGCTTAATTTGTATTTTAGTGTTTTAAAGTTTAAAACTCATTTAACCATAGAACAATATTCAGAAAATGACAACAACAAAAAAAGAAAGCTTATATAGTAGCTGCTTTTTATAAAAAAAAACTCTTGGCATCATACGAACAAGTGAATAGAACCTGAATCACATAATATGAAAATTAACAATTATTATGTCTACTTTTCCAATGTTTTCAACAATAGTTCAGCGACAGGTGGTAGGGAAAGTGAAACCGCATGGTGCAAGTACGTCTGACTTTCGAGCAGAGAAAAAGCATTTTGAAATAGTACTGGAAGTTCAAGAACATACATCTGTGAAGTGCAACTATATTGAAGACAACAATATGTAACGGAACCACCAACACGCTTAAGCATTGCTCCTTCGCGATAAGTTCGAAACTGATAGAACAACAAAGGATATGCAGAAGAGACGATCAGGTCGGCCCCGCTCATCAACAAGCGAAGCGTCTTCTGTTGGAGTGTTAGATTCATTCACAAGGTCACCATAAAAACCGACATCACAATGCGCACATGAAACAGAGTAGGGCCAGTGAAGGTTGTATTTTGCAAAGAGCAATGTTGAAAGCTTACGTACCACAATTGTTACACAGACTGAACGAGGACGACCCAAACAGAACTCAGTTTTGTGAATGGTACCTCCCTCAGGCTGAAAATAATGCAAATTTTGTTTCCCAAGTGGCGTGGTCTCTTTTATTTATACAGTTATTTCAAGAACGCGATATACAGCAAGAAACTGTGTACACTAGAGAAACTAAGCCATGAAGTTGAAATGGCCAGTCACGCAATTCCTGTATCTACTCTGAGAGATGTCATAACAATATACGGCCTCGTGCTCAAAAATGTTTGGAGGCGGGTGGATTACAGTTTGAACACTTATTATAACACGTATTGCAACTTTTTCATTTTTATTCACTGTAATACTTATGATAATACATATACCTTTTTCATCATCAAAATGTGTACACATTTTTTGATCCCCGCCCCCTATATATCTTAAGTTTAATCTATCAGTCTACCATCATTACTTTGCCTCTAGCCATCTTAGACATTTAGCTTTGGAAATCATTAACAGCATACCCAATGATGCAATCAAGATTTATACTGATGGTAGTAGAATATCTAACCAGATTGGTAGCGGTATCTATATCGATACGTCACAGGAAAAATTGTCTCTGAAAAACGGAATCCAGATTCCTGCTCAGTTTTCAGAACTAATAGCCATTGACGCGGGACTTGAGGCCATTCTATCTAAGAAGAGAGAGAAAGAATTACGGAGTGATATTTGGATTCTCTCCGATAGCCGTAGTTCACTTCAACACCTTTACAAATGGTTTATTGTTTGCGACAAAACCAGTGTCTCCATCTTACACAAACTGAAACATATATCGCTGCATCATGATATCCATTTTCAGTGGATCCCATTTTACGTCGAACTTTACGGCAATGAAATGGCGGACAAACTAGAAAAGGAGAGCTGTAATTTTCCAACTCCCTTCACATAGCCCTTACCTATCTGGAATTATGCTCGTTAAAAAAATCTCAATATTTGGTAGAGTGCCTCCCACTCATCATTGGTATGCAGGTAATAGACCCGGTCTGGCCCTTGCCCTCAAGTGTGACAGATGCTCCCCAGACTACACTCTCTCGTCTTGCTAGTGGACACATCAAGTGCCTCGCATTCTCAGTGAACAAAAAGATCTCTATCTGCGGAAGGTGTCAAGATCACCAGGTTTCCCCCGAACAATGCGTTGTATGGATCTCACAAGCAAAGATATCTACACTGATCCCCTTCTCATGCTGTACTTTTTGAGAGTCAACGATTTAAATGATCTTTTCTGACTTCGTCAGACCCTGGAGGTTTAGCACAACTATTATACATTTTTCCAGCGAGCTTTTAATAAAACATGTATCACAAGAAACGCAAACTTATTAAATCACCAGATATTTACTATTTCAGGAAAAGTAGAGTTCACAAAAGTGGAGCTTAGGGGTTTAACTTCCACAGCCCAGACCAACAGATTTTTAATTTTTACCAAAAAGAGATTCACCCCTTGGCGTTTTCGTCTACATTTTTTTTTAAATATAACCCCTTCTCCACAAGAAAGGTCTGAGTACGCTATTGATCAAAAACATGATAAATTCGTTGTCTGGTATAAAAACTGTTATATAAATAGAAGCAGTTGATAAATACCTTTGTTTTTGGACTCTTTCTGAGTTTGAAATTGGCAATGACGTAAACGAGACAGATCTTAACTTCCATGAGGGCAAATCTCATCCCGACGCAATTGCGGGGTCCAGCACCGAACGGAAGGTAGGCATACATGTCTCGTTTGGCACGCTCCTCAGGTGTGAACCTGCAAATAATTATATTGATTAAAATCATCGTATCACAGTGCTTCTCAAACTTTCAATACTTCGACCAACATTCTATCATAATTTTCATCGCGTCCCCTCCATACATTAACAATGTATTGAATTCCATAATACCATACTTTGATGCAAAAGCACAATACAACTTTAAACTCTTGCACAAATGTCTCACTCAGCCAATGCGTAAAGTGCCCCGACGTATATATACGTCTTTCCGAAGTACCATCCTTGCATTATTCACTGCTATCCATACAATTATTCCGAAGGCTTTGGAATGCAATAAAATGTCCTTGACAGTGTTTTCGAAGGATTTATTTAATTCAGAGGATTTTCTTATTTATTCCTTTTTCTCCACCCCCAATATATACATATGCGTGCATACGTGCAAAATCGTGGCATTCGGGAGAGAATCTCTTAACTTATAATCGGCAATGAAGGGATTAATTATAAACCATACAAAATATCAAGATAAGTATTATTTCTACATATAATTTTATATATATCAAGCCCGTGGGGTCTCTGTCAATTATTAAACTTGATATTAACTTAGTATTGTTAAATTAATTATAAAGAACGTTGTGATGTACTGATACATATATAAGTGTATTATATCAGTCTAAATGTGTGTTTTTTTTTAATTTTTATGTATGTGATTTGTTTGCAAACTTTCAATAAATTAATTTTTTAAATAATCTTTTATTTTTGACTTTTCAAAATGCTAACCCCCTCCTAGGGTTTCACGCCCCCTAGGAGGGCGGCCCACAGTTTGAGAAACGCTGTCGTGTCATATTATTTGTTCTGATCCCATACGTTAAGGGGGGACCGCTGCCACCAAAACTGATAAGGAGGTTTTTCCACTTAAAAATACTTTTAATGAAAAATAAACTCTGAAAGTCCTTCTCGTTTTATTGAAACTCGCTTTTCTATTTAGAATAATCCATCTTACCTGTCGGGATCAAATTTCTCAGGATTCGGAAATTTTCTGGATCTCTTTGCATGGCGTAGGCGGGTATAGTGACAATCATGCCTTTGGGAATGGTGATTCCTGTATCACCTAGCTTATAATCAGCAACTGCTAGCCTTTCCAATCTAAATCAATTGAGAAAAAAATTACTTTGTTTCATAGATTAATGCATAACCTGATATAATTTATTTTGTGAACATTAATATTGATTAATATCGTTTCAGATTATAATTCCAAAAAAAATTAACGCATTTGATTCTTATTTTCTTACATTACTTCTTTGTCGATTTAATCACGAAAAGATCGAATTTTCCCGCAATAAATATTATTTAATTTCAAGAAGAAATAAATATATATACATATACTTTCCTCGCATGAACGCACTAGGTTAGTTCAAAATATAAGAATGTATAAAGTCTTTAGAAGTTTTAAAAGTGACCTTTGGTGCTATATCTTGATACTATTAATGGGTTAAGGAAAATGCAATGAAATTTTTTCCCCCAAAATAGAGGAATTTTAATTCTTTACAGAATTGGGGAAAATTATTATAAATAGTTACGTATTTGTTGCAATCTGAAGAAAAGAGTAAAGAACACATGCGTGATTTTTATTTTTTTTTTGCTCATCAAGGAAATTTATTATAAATATATGTATAATGTATTCATGCCCTACGTATCATGAATAATCTTTTAAATGTATTCCTATACATATATACATAAAGGAGAAAAACAAGTTATCCACTCACTCATCACAAGATATCCGGAACTATTAGGACTACAAATTTTGAAATTTCGTAAGCATGTTTCTTTTGCTGAGCAGAGATCAGCCAAGTATGGGTTTTGCGTCAATTCACTCCTAAAGAAGGTTGCGAGGGGTTCAGGGGGGAGTTATAAATAAAAACTTGCGCTTTTGAAATATTAGAATTACAGACTTGAAATTTTGTAAACAAGTTACTTTGTCCAAAAAAAATCCACCAAGGACGGGTTTTACGGAAATCGACTCAAATTGGGTTGTGAGGAGTTAAGAGGCTTCTATAAATCAGATTTCTGCATTTCTTAACTATCAATCCTGGGATCTGGAAATCTGGTAAATATTGTAAGAAATCCACTAAGAAGGGTTTTCGAAAATCGATTCTCAAGGGAGATTATGGGGTGTATAAATAAAAAAATACATTTTCTGATATCTTAAACCTACGTATTTGGAATTTGGTAAGCATGTTTCTTTTGCTGAGTATTGATCCGCTAAGAAATAGTTTTGTGGAAATCGACACCTAAGGAGGTGGGTTAAGATGCGTTGCAGTTAAAAATTCTAGTTTTTCAACTTTAAAACTTACAGTAGTGATATGGATGTTTATTTTGTTGAGTAGTGCTCTTCTAAGAGCGAGTTTTGCAGCAATCAACTTTGGAGAGGTTACGAGAGTGTAAAAGATAATTCTACTTCAGTTCGAAAATTCCAAGATCTGTCCTTTAAATCAAGAGGAATGAAGGGTATAAGAATTTCTTTTAATACCATCGAATGCTCAATGCTATGACTTAGCTATCAATAGTTTATAATCAGTCTACAATCATACAATATCATAAAATAGCCAACGAAGCGGTCAGGTAAAAGCTAGTATATATATTTATATTAATTCCTTAATTCACACAATGTTCAGCTTCCTAGAATTAGCTTGTTTATTTTATGTATACAAAATCAAATAATTTCATAATTAAATATTATGGTAACATTTTTTTCACGATTCTATGACATAAATTACTGTTTCGTCAACAAATATTTTACCGTACCCTTATATTTATATACTCCCCTAAATCTAAAATTTAAAACAATAATTAAATATGGCATAGACAAACATAGCTTAACTTTTGCTTACATTATTCCTGGGGGAAACAGGCGTAATGTTTCGGATATGACGTTGTCCAGATATTTCATATTCTGCACTGCTTCGTACGTCAACTCACCCTGCAAAGAAAACAGTTCAGGAAAATTATTAAGTTGCCAGTTGAAAAACAAAAATTATCCTTCTTAATTATTTCTAAAGTAAAAAAAAAATTATCCTAAATCAGACAGAGAGGTATTTAAAACAAATTTTAATGTTTTCAAATCATTAAGGTTTTATCAACTTTTATCTAATTAAAGAGAATGAGAGAAAATATCTAGGTCTCTCTGTTCTTTATACCTTTCGATAGGGAATATGATGGTAACATTATAAAAAATATCATTATAAAAAAATAATTCTTCATCAAATCAGCATTTCTTTCTCTTCTATGTAAGATATATCGCGAAATGTCTTTTTCAAATATTTCTGAAAATTAAAATGCCAGCTAAAAGAAAACTGAACAGTATTTTTATGTGTCACATATACAGATTGTCCGTGCTTAAAGTATCCAAAAGTTATGGCTTATTATTACGGATCTACCCATAAGAATGTAATAAACTGTTCATCCGTGGACTAGAAAAACCTCAGAGATTTTTTACGTCCAGTCTGATTGGTTGCACGTACGCGCATTATTTCGATAAACTTGTTACACTGACTTTATTAGTAAAGATGTGGACGCCACAGCAAAAGATACAATGCGTACTTAGGTTAACGGAATTTAAATCAGTCACGCATGTACAGCGACGTGTTCGAACAGAATGAAATGTCGTTACTGGCTTGCCTAATAGACGTAACAGGCCTCCTACAAAATGCGTCACGCACACGATCTCAACAGTGTTTTCTATCACAAAAACTTAAGGATACTTACCAGTTTGAGATACCAAAGTGCCCGTATCCTTTAAAGTTTTTTCCCTTTGGTGGATAGATTTTGATGTCGGAAGATCGACTAGTCCAAACAAATCTCGGAGAGTTTCCAATTCACGGATGAACAGTTTATAACATTCTAAAGCAAAGGTAAGCATTACGTCGATCGCGATCGACCGGTGGACCGCAAAGACAATATGGAGTGACCGCCTGAAGATTAGCCGTTAGTAATTCAAGATTGGCTGACAGTAAGCAGACTAAGTCTTCTACGACTGTAATTATTAGAACTAACTTAAGATAAAAATGTTTTATTTTGTAATGTATTTTGAATTGTTTGATAATAAATGCATCATCAGATATTATTATTTTTGTGGCTATTATTATTTTGTTTGTGATTTGCGTTTTGCTTTAAACGCGGTTTCAAAAAAGTGGTTTTTTCATTTTTTTTACGTAGGTAAGTACATATATTCCGTATTTATTATTAAGTTATAGTAAATATTGTTGACTTTTTCCTCACTTCACCACACCTTCGACTCTGAGAGTGGGTGTTAACACCCGCCTTTCTTTTGATGATGTCATCGATAGGTGGCGTGTCTGTACCTTTATATAGTGCATGTTTTGTAAATAAAATTCAGTGTTTTACGGTCTACTTGCATGTGTTGTGAGTTTCTGTGTCTAGTGCGTGCGCAAATATTTGGTCCGACCGATCGGAGAGAAAGGTCAGTGACCTGTGGATTTAAGTGCGCTGAATTCGACTATGAAAGGTTTGTGGTAATGTGAATTGCGTTTGAGAGTGTGGGCGGATTCATGTTTATTAATTATTCGTAATGTGTTGTCGCAGGTTTTACTTGCCATTAATTGGTTTATGTGTAGAGTTTTTTAGTGTGAATTTATTGTCATTAATATTGCAGTGTATTGTGTTGTCTGCCTTTGAATTATTCCTTGTTTAATGGTTGTGTTTGTCAGTGATTTTGGTTTACTTGGGTTCGAAATTTGAATGTGAAGTTGGGTTTTCTGTTTAGCTGTTTTGTGTAGTTTAATTTTTGTGAATAGTAATGGCTTTTAAATTAAACTATAAGAAGACTGAGCTCATAAGGTTGGTGGAGGAAATGGGTCTGGAGATTCCTGCTGAGGCTAAGGTGATTCAACTGAAAAACCTAATTGAATCAACTGATTTGTATAGGGACGATATTGACTTTGTACGTGAACTCATGTCAAATATTCAAGAAGAAAAGAGGGATGAAATAGAATTGCAGAAATTAAAATTAGCCCAATTTGAAAAAGCCGATATATCCCAAGTTTCTGAAACAAAAGAATCGAGTTCCCTAACCGATAACTTAGAATGTCTAATTCGAAGTGTGAAAGTTTTGACAATTCCTGTCCCCGTTAAATCGGAATCGTATAACTTGTTTTTTTCATTCTTTGGAAAGGGCATTCCAAAATAAATCTGTACCTAATAAATTAAAAGCAGAGATTTTTAAATATCTAGAGAAAAGTAAATAACTTGCTTACTTATGTTGATCAGGAGGACTTGAGCGATTATAAAAAAATAAAAGAATTAGTATTAAGGGAATTTCAGCCTACACCACAAGAGTGTCTTAATAATTTTAAAAGAGCTCAAAAACAACCATCGGAAAATTATGTTCAATTTGCTTCTCGTTTGTGTGCTTCCTTCGACTATTACTGTCAATTGCGCAAAGTAACAGATTTTAAATCTCTGTGTGATCTTATAGTTTCGGATAGACTTTTTGAGACTCTAGATCATGAATTAAAGACGCATATTGGAATTAAACAGGGTGAAGGCTTTTTCAAACCTAAGCAGCTTGGACGAGAGAGTGACATTTATTTATCATCTAGAGGTGGGAATTCGAATGAATTAGTGAATAGAAATGCCGTGGGTGAATCAAAACGAGTGGTAGGAAATAAATGGCAAAGAACTCCAAATTGGAAAACAAATACAAATGTATCCAAGGTCTTCTTGTCGGAAACTAAAAATACAACTTGTGTTCTTTGTAAGCGATTATCACACTCCCTTTCTAAATGTCCACAATTTAGGCGACTTTCAGTCTGGGAAAGAGCGGAGGTGATTAAGCGAAATAATCTTTGTTTTTGTTGTTTTATGCCTCAGAAATTAAATGAATGTCGGTCAGTTAAAAATTGTTTTTGCTCGAAGCCTCATCATAGTTTGATTCACTTCCCGCGTGAAGACTCTAGCTATCCCCCGTCTCAGTTGAAATTCGATGCACCTGTTTTTATTTCAAAACAGAACGAGGAAACTCCGAAAGCGGTTTCGCAATCCCAAATGGTAGCGACTAGCCTTGTGAAGGGAAAGGCAAAAAATGTTCTTTTAAGCACTATTCGTGCAATGGTTAAAAACAAATTCTCGCAATGGGTTGAGGTGAGATGTCTTCTTGATAGTGGTTCTCAATCTTGTTTGTGTACTAGATCGTGCGCAGAGAGGTTGCATCTTAATTTGGAGAAAATAAATACCGTGGTTTCATGCATTAATGATGCTAGTATGGTGGTGAAGAATTGCATAAGGACTTCGGTGGCAAACAGAGATAAAAGCTTTGAGAAGGAGTTATTGATGCTGGTGGTCAATAAAATTGCCGATCTTATTCCAAATAAAGTGGTCAGTGTGGATGTTAATATTTCGGAGCATGTGTCTTTATCTGATCCTGGGTTCAGTGTTCCTGACAAAATCGATGTGTTGATTGGAGCGGAGGTCTTTTATGAGCTGTTGAAACCGGGAAGGATATATGTTGAAAACTCGCAATTACTGTTGCAAAATACTGTCTTTGGTTACGTTGTTAGTGGGATTGTAGATCAGGTGGTGGAGGATCGTGTTCATTGTGGGTTGGTTCTCGACGATGACTTAAACAAAACCTTGAAACAATTTTGGGAAATCGAAAGCGTTGAAGAAGAGTGAAAGGAAAACACGGAGGCTTCTTTATGTGAGGAACATTTTGCGAATACCCATAAGAGAAAAAGAGATGGTAGATATGTAGAATCAATGGTGTTGAGTAAGGATCCGTCGTGTTTAAGAAATTCCAAAGATAAAGCTGTGAGACAACTTAATTCGTTGTGGAAGCGTTTGTCTAGGGATTCGGAATATTTGTCTTTGTATACGGATTTTTTGAGTGAGTATGAGGAGTTGGGTCATATGGAAAGGGTTGTTGAGTCAAATGAAAAGCCCATACAATACTATATACCCCACCATGGTATTTTTCGCCCTGATAAACTGACAACAAAACTGAGAGTTGTATTCAATGCTTTATCCCCTACTACAACAGGCCTTAGTCTAAATGATATACTAATGAAAGGAGACGTGGTGGAAGATGTCTTTGAGACTATTACTCGATTTCGGAGACACAGGTTTGCCTTCACTACAGATATACAAAAGATGTATAGGCAGATTCTTGTAGAAGCTAGTCAGAGACACCTTCAGCGTATCCTGTGGAAGGTTGGACCTGAGGAAGAGATCGTAACTTATCGTTTGAAAACTGTAACTTATGGAATGTCTAACGCTCCCTTTCTTGCTATAAGGACCCTGCAGCAGTTGGCTCAAGATGAGAAAACGAGATTTCTTTTGGCCTCAGAAGCATTGCTGAACGATACCTATATGGACTATATCGTTCGTGGAGTGCCTGATATAGAGACTGCCCGTCTACAAGATACCCTGCAATCTTGCGGAATGGTACTTCACAAGTGGTCTTCTAACTCTCCTGAGTTGTTGAATAGTTCATCGTCGTCCAACGTTGAGCACTCCTTCTCAGCTGAGTCCGACTTATCTGTGAAAACGTTAGACATCAGTTGGAAGCCGTTACAAGATTGTTTTGTGTTTAAAGTCTCAATTTTGTGTAAATCATCGTTTACTAAGCGTGAAGTACTGAGTGTCATAGCGAGGCTTTATGACCCTCTGGGTTTCTTGGGTCCAGTGTTAACTAGAGCAAAGGTCCTTTTACAGAGACTATGGCAGCAAAAACTGGATTGGGATGATGCGCTAACCAGATCAAATTGCCAAAGAATGGAAGGAGTTTGTGACTACCTTTAAGTGTATTGAAATGGTGAAAATAAATAGATTTATTCTAACCGATACATGGTTAAGAGTCGTCCTTCAGGGTTTTGCAGATTCGTCTGAAGTGGCTTACGGAGCTGTCGTTTACTTGCAGTGTTTCTATCAGACCAATCGCGCAAAGGTGACTATTCTGGCAAGCAAGTCGCGTGTTGCACCTATTCGCGTTATATCAATACCTCGACTGGAGCTCTGTGCCTGTGTTCTTCTCGCTCAGCTTGTTCAGAAAATACGTTCCTGTATAAAATTGGAGATTAGTGATATTGTGCTTCATACGGATTCAATTATTGCCTTAGCATGGTTAAAAACACCTGCGTATCAATTCAAGACCTTTATAGCTAATCGAGTATCAAAGATCCAAAGATTGACGGAAAAGTGTAATTGGATTCACGTACCATCAAATCTAAATCCTGCTGATCTTATTTCGCGTGGACTACGTCCTAACAATCTTCCAGAATTAGAATTGTGGTGGAGAGGCCCACCGTTTCTTGAACAGGGTAAGTTATTAAGTGTACAGCCAAGCTCTGATCTGCTGAACGAGTTTGAGTACTCCAGTGAATTCAAGGCAGGGAAGTCTGAAGTTTCTGTATATAGCGTGAATGTGTTCGCAAATTGTAAGCAGTCCTTTTTATCTGATATCTTGTGTATGAGTAATAATTATGTAAAAATTCTGCGCATTTTTAGCTATGTGTTAAGATTTCTAAATAATTTGAAACAATCTCTGTGATACTGTCTGGTTCTCTAAGTGCCTCAGAATTAGACCTGGCTGAAACTAAATTGATCCGAATGGCTCAAAGAGAGATTTTTTCAGCTGAGATTCGAAACCTCCATGACCATAAGATAATCTTACCAAATAGTAAAATCAAAAAATTAAATCCTTTCCTAGACAGGAATGGTCTATTGAGAGTAGGTGGACGTCTCGGAAATTCAGATTCGCGTTATGTTGCCAAATATCCAGCAATCTTGCCCAGTAATCATAAATTGACGAATATAATTATTATGTATTTCCATAAGAAAAATCTTCATCTTGGGGCATCCTCCCTTCTACACTGTGTAAGACAGAAGTACTGTCCCCTACATGGTAGGTCCTTGTGTAGGAAAATAATGCACGAGTGTGTCGTTTGTTTCAGAGCCAAACCAATAGCTACAACTCAATTAATGGGTAATTTACCCCGAGACAGAGTAGAACCAGATTATTCCTTTAACTGCTCCGGTGTAGATTTTTGTGGCCCATTTATGATTAGATATCGCAACCAGAGAAAAGGCGTATTGCATAAAATGTATATTTGCATATTTGTATGTTTTGTCTCTAAATCAATTCATATTGAAATTGTAACAGATCTCACATCTGACGCCTTTATTGCGACGTTAAAGCGATTCTTTAGCCGTAGAGGTAAATGTGCAAAGTTGTATTCCGAGAATGGCTCAACCTTTGTGGGAGCAAATCAAGAAATTAAGAGACTTCTAACACTGGTTAAAACGCCTGATAAGAATCTTGCTGGTTTCTTATCGAGTGAGGGAATTGACTGGAAATTCATTCCTCTAAGAGCACCTTCCTTTGGTGGTTTGTGGGAGGCTGCCGTAAAATCGGTTAAATACTACCTTAAGAGAGTAGTGGGAAAGTCTAACTTAACCTATGAGGAATTCTTGACCGTGTGCATCCAAATAGAGGGAATCTTGAATTCTAGACCTTTATATTTCTTATCAACCAATATTGATGACTAAAATGCTTTAACACCTGCGCACTTTTTAATAGGTAGACCTATTAATTCAATCAGTGAGCCTAACTTAGTTGATCTAAATGTGAATATCCTAAAAAGATGGCAACGAGTTACGATATTTGTGCAGCTTATTTGGTGTAAATGGCATCGAGGTTATTTGAACGAACTCCAACAACGCAATAAGTGGCAATTTCTGAAAAAAAACGTTAGGATAGGAGATATGGTAGTTCTCATTAAGGACAATATGCCTCCATTTAAATGGCTATTGGGTAGGATTTTAGAGCTTTATAAAGGTGATGATAATTTAGTTCGAGTTGTGAAAGTGAAGACTGAAAAAGGAGAATATAAGCGAGCTATTTCTTTAGTGTGTTTACTACCTGTGCCAACTTAAGATTGTATATTTCATGAATTTCTGTGAATTTATATTAGTAAAGATTTTAGTGTGAATGTATAGTTTTATTCTGTGTGTAAATTGATATTAATGCATTTTAATTTATAGTTCGTTTATATGTATTGTGAAATTTGTTGCATGTAAACATGGCAACAGGGGGGAGAATGTTAACGCCCCGCCTTTCTTTTGATGATGTCATCGATAGGTGGCGTGCCTGTTCCTTTATATAGTGCATGTTTTGTAAATAAAATTCAGCGTTTTACAGTATACTTGCCTGTGTTGTGAGTTTCTGTGTCGAGTGCGTGCGTAATTAGTGGGTGCACTCGTGAATTTTTCAAAGGGGGGCGCGGCGGTCCAGGGTCGAATTTCTACCATTTTCATATCCTACCCGAATACGCTGCCAAGCATGTATATATTTTTGTAGATTGTCGCGCACAAAGAACAGTAAGAAATAAATTATTGAATGAATAATTAGCATTAATAACAAATACTTAATTACATTTTACGTACTATATACATTGGATTATAATCAATCGGAAAAAAAATCATGAGCTATGGAGAAAGGTCCAGATCCGTGGACCCCCCCCCCTCCTCCCCTTCGTGTGTACCACTGATACTAGGTGGACCACGACACTTTGAAAAAATTAAAAGTAGCCCTTACCCTGAAAAAGTCTGCCCACCCCTGTTCTAAAGGATAGATCCCTAATAATAAGCCATAAATGTTGGATCATTTAAGCCCGGACGGACCCAAGAAGCAATGCAACCTGGTGACAAATGAAGTATTGTTGAACGTTGCGTACCACATATAGCATTGTATTATCTTGTTGAAATTTGGCTGCAGATACTGTAACGTTTTCCCGTCACACAGCTGAAAAATCGGCTGCTTTTTGTAGATATGATAACTGCGTTCCTTACCACACGTGCACCCTTAAAATATTGCGAGATCTTGTCTTTGGTCATCGCCACCCTGCAGTCTTTAATACCGTGAGAAACCCATTTCTCTACCCACGATCCGAATGTAACTTGAGGATAAAGAGGCCGACCGCTACCATCCCGAGACCCTAGAGAGGGCAGAGAGGTTCATCGGAAAACTTTGATTAAAACAGATGTAATCTCCTACCTCACAAACAACAGAATTTGGAAACTAACCAATCTTTTTTTTTATAACTTCAATGTTTTTATTGTAATTAATAGCTGTGACGTAAATAAGTCAAATATTTAAATTAATAAATATCACACGCTGCCTTTATTTTTCTCAAACGTCACAGTACGACTTGAAAGTAAGAAATGGAAACAGGTTTCAAATCTTCAGAGACGTAGCGTTGACCATGGTGATTTTTATTGCGAAGATGCAGAAATAAGCTTCAATGACATCCGAAATCTAAACACCAGATGAATGATCGGTATAGTGATGCACATAATGCAAAAGTTACGCAATATCTCACTGTGGTGTCTTCATATTCCGATATAAACATCGTGATGTTACAGGCAGAATATTGATTCATATGAAAGGACAATTCCATCATTCTTTTGTACATTTATGGGTTTCAACGCATCATTACAATCATGTACCTCAATGGTGTGCAATGAATAATTATGCCCCGTGTAAATTCCACGTGCCATCAAAGTATATACAGAAATTTTCAAGAAGAAAAACCTCAAAGTTTCAAAATGAGCAAGCATTATTTAAAAAAATCCCTTATAAACAAAAGAATAATTAAATAAATATACTTTTAAATATGCATCCATAGTTGATTTTCATGCACAACTAACTAAGGGCTTTATTTTAAAAAATTAGTTACATTGATCCAGATATATATAATCTTATTTGTCGTATTTTTTCCGGTGAGCTCAGATAAACAAGTTTTTTAAAAAAATTAAATTCCTACTTAGGTTATCGAAGAAAATTTTTATTTTAGTTACTTTTAATTAAATAATTGCAATTAATACAAATATGTATGTACATATGATAGAATCACAATATTAAGTGGCAAAATAGAAAGTGATTTTCCTTGCAATTTTCCATTTTCCTTTCTATATATGGTGTTGGACTATTATATATATTTTTGTTTGTTACTATTTATTCATTAAGTAAATTTAATTATTCCAATAAATGGTACAATAAAAAGAAATCACATTCTCAAAAATTAAGACTATCCCAAGTGGGTTTCAAACCCACGACTTGCGAATTAGAAGTCCAACGCGCTATCCATTGCGCTACAAGGACACAATTACCGATTTTCTTTTTATATATGGTGTTGAACTATTATTTTTGTTGGTTCATATTTATATTCCTTAATCAAATAAAATTAATGCAATTAATATTTGAAAAACTGTATAAACATAAAGTGTCATCCACTACAAGTTTAAACAGTTGTATTTGAACTTGAATGGATGAATAAAAAGTACTTTATTAACGGTTGAAAATTTGAACAAGATATATTTATAGATAGTAGATAGATAGATAGATATAGGGAGAGCGTGAACTAATATAATAGTAGAATAAACCAAGCAAAAAGTAAGGTACTCACGTTTGTATCTCGGAGGACCTCCACGATTTCTTGGTATGCTTTTTCTTGCACATCCTGGTTTAAAGCCAGCATATACGTTGCGAAAGATAGAGTGGAGCCCGTTGTATCATATCCGGCGATGAAGAAGATCACACACTGAGCCACCAGCTCATCCATCGACAAATCTATATTAAAATAAATAAAAGAAAATACTGAGATCTGCAGCTCTGAGAATAAACAATTTACGTAGAGGATGATGAGGCCCTCTCTAGTTAATCCCACTCCAAACCTTAAAAATGTGTTAAATTGTTAAATTTTTAGCCTTAAAGGGCCAGCAACTATACCAATGAAATTTTAAAATCCAATAATTATAATGAAAAGTAAAAAACTTAATAGTTCCATATACTTGATAATTTCATACCATTATGTGTAAATGGCAGCGTTTTTTTAAAAACGTTTTAAGAAAAACTTTACTTACTTAATAACTAAAAACTATTTTAGTATTAGAATATTTAAACATTTATTTTCGTTTAAATTAATCTTATTCCTATTTTATGAATTAACATTTATCTGCTGGAAGTTTATTATTTTTCTCTAGAATGAGTTAACTTAACAAAAATCCAGTATTTAAAAGAAATAAATAAAATGGGACGCTTTCCATTTATTGGAACAATTATAATACTTATTAAAAACTTACTGAAATATGTTCTCAGTTCTGTATTTAAACATGAATTACCTAATGAAATCGTGCGGTTTATTTATTATTTTTTTTTTATCAAGTATAAAATTACAAGTGGTAAAACCTTCCCAATTCTCAATACTTCTTTCTGTTCTTGGATTTTGGGGCTTAATTTGATTCGTTCTTTTGTCAATAATGAGTTTAAAGGGTCTAAACAAAAATATTCTTTTTCAATTTTATTTTTCAAAATCAAGAATATTTTGAAGAGGTAAATATTTTTTCCTTTCAAATGGGTCTGTGAATTGGTAATAACCATTGCAGACTTAGTACATTCCCCGGGAGCTGGTATCACTTTTTAGTGTGACACTCTACAAGTGGACACCAATTGCCACAATGTAATTTTGACACCCAGCTTCCTCCCCTGAGGGAGGCATCTGAGCTCTGACGATGCAAAACTGAACTGGGAGCTTAATTTTACCGAGAGCATTCAAACTATAAAAACAAACTTTTTGCATTATGAAAATCCACCGAATTGGGCCGGGGTTGGATCCCAAACTTGAACGTAAGCTAGTGCAATACAACCCAGTTGGCTAAAAGAGGTAAATAAGAATAGTTTATGTTGAAAACTTGAGTATTATAATCAGATGAAAAAATAATCAAAAGTATAAATTATATTTCTCAAAAAAAAAAAAATAATAATAATAAACTAACTGATATAAAAACATGAATATATTACTCTTTTTGGTGACACTTTTGAACACTTGATGATTGGTGTCGACTTCTCCGTAAACAGCGGCCATATCATCCTCGTCCTTTTGGTTGAATTCCGATTTCGGATCCTCTGACACTTCTTTTGCGTGTCCATCAAAAGCTGGAGGAAATCGTTTCTGGTCTGGATATGGAAAAAATTAATAGTTTCTTTTATCAAACGAATTAAATACAAACTCTCAGCTTCAAAGCTATGAGTAAAATAATATGACTTAAGAGTATTCAACAGGTTGGAGCCAGTATTCGCGTTATTCTACCAAATGGAGCAAATATACTCCAAAGTCTTGGAGCAGGCAACACCCATTCCAACTTCACATGAGAATTAAAACCAATCCAAGAGGCTTGAGAATTTACATCGACTTAAATGATAATGATAAAAACAGAGGAATTGTAATTTACTGTGGTTCTAAGGCTGATCTAGAGACAATATTGTTAGGACAATCAAAATTCACTCAGGTTGTACACCAACACCTGCAAACAATCAACCAGATGAGAAAAAAAGGCATGAACTATGCACTGGATACCTGTGGACAGCTGTACCAGACCGCAAATGAACTGGCTAAAAAGGCAAAAAATCTCAACAATTCAATCCCCGTCACTCTGAAGATGCTAATGCCATTGTCAGACATAGACTCAAAGAAAAATCTATTAAGAAAGACCATCAGATATGTAAAATTGATACAAACAGTAATTAAAATTACTATTACTAGATTGAGAAAGAGCTATTTTGGAGGAATGAAAATTAATAAAGATGAAAGTAGATCATATAGAACTTGTAGAAACCCGCCCAAAACTGAATTTTCTCCAGAATCCATCTTCACTCGTCCGGTTATATTTGCAGTTCTGCAAAGCTTGGGGAAATTTCCTTTCCAAGGGGAAAAGATTGTGGAAATGGCAAAATCTGTGATTTCCCTCATGGATCCATTTGACTTCTCAAAGGATACGACACCAACCAACTAAGCAGCTTAAGAGTAACGATAACTTATTTTCTGAATTGAGAAGTAAATGCAAGTAAAGTTAATACTCGCTCTAATATCTACTCCCCCTACGTCTGCATTCGAAATATTCCAAATCAAATCCAAGTCAGCTGTCATATTATGAAGTCCAAATACATATCTTGCTCAAATGTCATACTTCCGCACTTATCTGAGAATAATGTTATATATTAAAGTTATAAACTGCAACTCAGTTGTGTTAACTTATCTGTACAAACAATTTTAGAAAGTGAACTTGGTCTGAACGAAAGAAGAAGAATCAATGGTTTCATTCTAAAGCATAGGTTCTCAACGTGGCAATAATGCCCCCTTTTGGGTGTTTGAAACTTCAAGGGCGGTAAGAGACCAGAGAAAATTAGGGGCGTTGAGATGGCACGGGGATTTGGGCAGATTAACCAAAAAAGACTAAAAAAACACGCTGATTATGTACTAACAAAAAGTAAACTTAATATTGTTTACCTTATGTTGATTGTATGCATTTAAATCATTTCTATATCTACATATTTCGGTAGTTCGGAAGTGTACGAAAAAATTAAAGATTGCATTACATTCAGACCTACATTAACTTGAATGATATAGTGCATTTTTTAATTTCTGTAGTGCACGTGTTGTCTTTGAGAAGCAGGAAAATCGCTTCGTCCGCTGTCTTTCATTGCGTATATTATCCAAGAAACATAATTAAATATGTTAACCGGAATTAACGTGTGATTCTTTAAAGCTGAAACTGTCAATTTATATTTATTTTGAAAGCAATAGTTTATTACGAATTACTTCGTATCATGAAAACCCCTGCCTGTCTTTATAACAGCATAAGCTAAAACTTTTATTCCACTCTTTTAAATGAAGAAGAAATTCCGTAGTGATTCTATTCCAACAATTTCTAATCTATGACTAAAATATACATTACACTTTGAAATATATTTTAGCATAGCTATTTCAGATTCGCAAGTAAAAAAAATTGGGGCTTTAGAAAAAAAATTAAATTAAAAAATATATTCTATTAATAACAGAACATTCTTTAAAATTTAACTCTTGTTTTCACCATGTATTATGTACACTCCTATTTCTCTAGAGTAGGAGGGACGGTATCGAAATATTTACTAGAAAAGGGGGTCGTATCGAAATATTCACTAGAAAAGGGGGCGCCAGTTCAAAAAAAGGTTGGGAGCCTATGTTCTAAAGGAAAACAAAAATATTATTAATAAGTATCATTACCTCCGTTCTTTTTTTTTTTTTTTTTTTTTGTCTTTTAGTAATTTGCTCTGTGTAACATACATCATAAAAACTCTTATATAACGCATAATTTTTTAGTAGAAAATTATTCCTACTTGTATGTGTTATACGGAAAAAACCTTTCTCTAAATTATAACATTAACAGAATATTATTTTTTTACATAGTTCTTATTTTTGACAAATTAATAACTTTGCCAATTAAATGTGATCATTTCTTCTCTGTAAATATTAGAGGGTGTAATCCAAACAATACGCTGTTATATGAATACCGTCAATTTGGCAAAAGTTTTCGCCAAATGTTCTAACTTACCTGTCCAGTTCTTTTCTCTCTTGTATTATTTGTAAAGTGGCATCCTTAAAGAAATTCAAAGCAGAGGAGGAAATATTGTTATGTTCAGTAACCTCATCAGTTTTCGGAAACAGAACTGTAGAACATAAAAAACGTTCATTAATCACATAAACATAGATTTCATTATACAAAATTAGATCATACTTTCCATAAATAAGTTTCAAGATTCCTAGTGTTAACGATGAATAATAAAAATAAGAATTCACTCAGATATACGAGTTTAGTATAGTTTCATATTTCTTCAACAAATACCGCAATTTTTTTCCAAGTATTACCTGGGTGATTTCCTTCAGCTTTAATTTTTCTATAAACCAATCACCTCAAAATATCATGATTTAAAATATCGTGCCATAGTACAGGCGTAATATGCAAATATTTAAGTGTCATCTAATTTGTTTGGCATAAATTGTTTCACATTTTGTGTTGTTTCTACCCTCAAGAACAGCTTGTTCAACCACTGCTATAGAATTTAAAGCAAGGACATGATTATTTTAGAGGGCCAAAAGTTTTAGAATTTGAGTGATCTCTTTCAAAAAAAGATTAAGCTGAACTAATAAAAAAAAAAATGGAACCCGAATCAGCATATATAATTTTCTAATATTAATCTGCCAAATTCGCTGAAGTTTTCACATACACACAAGCCTTGAAAGCTTAAAATACTTCTCCTAGATCTTGTTTGTTCCAATTGGAGCTGAAGTTTTAATTTTAAATTGTCCACACATCTTTAAAATTGTCTTTACAAATCAATACTAAATGTGTTAGAAATTCGAGTATGTTTATCCGAAAGGTTACGCGAAGAGGGTGCTTATTGCAATTTGCGACAACCATTAAAAATCTGTGTGAATACTTATATACTTCCCAAATTGTGAAAAACATACTTCTTTTGTTAATTATCTTCCACCACCAATCTTTTGTTAATTATGCATAATTTTTTTAAAAACTTGCTAGCATTGATTTGTAAGAGAACAAATTTAAAAATGCGACAATTAAAATTTTAAACAAATTTAAGATCTATTAATAAAAAAGGAAATCAAGTATTAAAAGCTCAAAAACTTTGGTAAGCAATTTCTACACAAATTAAACACGCACGAAAACTGAAGCACATTATATTCTGGTTTCATTTCTCAGTTTTTATTTGCATGAATGGGTTCGTTCTTATTCAGCAATGTAAGAAAAATCGAAAAAAATTTAAAATCTTTCTCGTGCATATGCACTCAAGAAAGAGATTTCTCAATAAGTTATAAAAATTAGATGTAGGTTACTAAGCAAATTAACATTTAAAAACTAATATTTTAAAGAATTTATTTTTGTGAATAAAATTACAGAAATTCTTCTTAAAATGGGTTAAACATAAATCTTACGGCATGTGATCTTTGGCAAGATTAATGTGTAACATATACACTGCTGGTTATCCAAAAATGTAATACCTCAACCGAAAACATAGAACGGTTATGAATATGCATCAAGCACAGACAGTGCCATTTACAAGCTGTACAAGGTGTTGCCGAGTTCGACCAGCAACTCCTAGATATACACAGGAGGTGCTGGTTCAACCGAAAAATTCAGATGATGATAGTAGGCAGCGTAGGGATGACAAATTACCATAGAACATGGGGTCACAAACAACGTTCAGTCGGTGAACATCGCATAATTGTAGCCGTCGGAGGATGATGAGCCAGACCACGGAGTAGCTGAGCGAATGCGGGGACATACCTACATATACTGCCTGAATACTCAATGAACGCAAAATACCTTGTTTTCCTACAGCACGTCCTCCTGGAGTTGCTTCAGGGCATACCGGCCACAACGCACCAGAACGTGTGGTTCACGCATGATGGTGCAGCAGCACATTTTTACCATGTTTTTGTAACTCGCTTTCTTGTCTGTCCGGGTGGAATTTTGTAATTGATTTTAAGCTAACTTCCCAATGAGCTAGAGACTTGAAATTTGAACCATAGCTCAGAAGTGGATGACAATGCACGAAAATGTGAAAAAAGAGTTCTAGTCTTGAACCCGGGCTCCCAAAAAAGGTGGGCCCCATAACTCCGGAACTTACACGAATTTACACGAACGAAAACCGCCTGTCGATAGCACGGGTCGAGTTGCGTCTACGTATTCAATTTCGTGGCTATGAGGTGAAAGAGGGGCCCCCGGGTTACTATGTTTTTATTAACTCGCTTTCTTATATGTTTGTCTGGGTGGAATTTTGTAATTTATTTTAAACTAACTTCCCGATGAGCTAGAGACTTGAAATTTGGACTAAAATTCAGAAGTGGATGACAATGCATGAAAATGGTTGTATAAAAACATGGTACATGAAAAAAAAATTATTAAGAAAATTATTTCGATTGCGGTGTGTAACCACTTTCATGCTACACTTCTTGGGAGGTGGATAGTACGTGGGGGGCCTGTTGCTTGTCCTCCACACTCCCTTAGATTTCTTCTTCTGGAACCACTTGAAATCGCTATTGTATGAGACTCCTGTGCCTACAGTGGAAGATCTCACGGAACAGATCATCGTCGTTTCAGCTGACATCGACAGCAGGACATATTTGTTTATGCGCATCTGACAAACCTTCGTCCGTTTGTGTCGACTGCGCTATGGCATATGCAGCCATGATTTCGGACAATTCCTGTGACAATCACTTTTTGTTACATTTCTGACATCGTGCTGATGTCTAATAAAGGTATTATCTTGCCTCTTATTACCCCCATTTCATTCCGTTCGACATCACAACCTACATAACTGTTTTTACAAACTATTCCTACTAAATGCGGTTTGCGACCCTACGTTCTACGGCGATTTTTTGTCCTCGTGCTGCCTTCTATCAACACTCAGAATTTATTGGTCGAATTCGACAATGTCCCATATTAAGGAGGAACATAAGGTAATTTTTATTCATTGGAATTGAGTTCTTCGCTTTTTTATAGAAATTTTTATAAGCTTTCTCGAATTTTCCGAGCTTAAGATAAGAATTGTGGATTGTGTCCTTTCGCATAGCAAAGGAGAATTATTACAAGGCGTACAGTTTATACCTTTGACTGCACAGGTTAAGCATATAGGGGTGCAAGGATGCCTTGAACGTCGGATGTGGAAAAACGAATGTAGCTGTTATTTTGATTATTTCAGCCAAGTTTTTCTTGTTATTTGTCGAATAAAATTGACTCTGATATCTATTACACTTCATGGTGTTAGATTTTAGACCACCAATATTATCATAACTCATAGTATTTTCATAATTCATAATTAAATACTTTTGCTAATAAGCAAATACGCACAAAACATGAGAATTCTCCAAGTTATACTCTGTCTAAACACATTTCTTGCAGTTACCACGAATCTGTTCTCTGGATCGTTGTGGGAATCTAATTTTGTGGAGAAGCAAGCGCTAGCGATGACGTCCATGGTGTAAGCTCCATAGATTCTGAAAAAGAAACAGAAAGGTCTCTTCAACTAACTGACTCATTTGATTCATTTTGAAATTAGCTAATTCTGGATAGAAACTTTAAGAATGAGAGAATTTTGAAAATTAATAAGAATGTATTCTTGGGGGAAACAGTGAAATAATTTAAGAAAGGTGACCTAAAGTATAACTTCTAATTTACACACAACATTTTTAACTTAATTTTTCACATAACATTTGATAAATTATACAACATCTGCAAGAACTTAATTTACACGTATATGTGTAAAAAAATTGTAATCATAAGCAAAGTTTGAAAAATTCCAAATCAAAGTTTCAGAATTTATGTTTTAATTAAACCATTTACGTTCACTGGTCTCCAAAAATTAAGCGTGATGAGGTAAACTGTAAAAACGAAAGGGTTAAATGAAACAAAAAAGCCAATGAAATTGCGAGTTCATAACCTGATAATAACCAGTGACTGTATGCATGCAAGTTTTTTGTAACATAATAGAGCGATGGGATATGCTATTAAAAATGCTGCAAGTAAGCTATGTGCATATGAGGTTCTGGTAGTGTATCTAAACATACGTATTTCAATTGTTTCAAAAACATTTACTGTGGCTCAAAAAATCGGTTTTTAGAAGCAGAGAATCATTAGAATATTAAAAAAAACCAACGATCTCAGACAGAAATGTCTCGTTTAGTAAATGTTGTATAAGGCATAATTTCCAAACTGGTAAATTAGTATCCAACCGCTGAAAATGTTCGCAGACATGTTGTAACAAGTCGTCCAGGAACAACAACAGCTAGAAGGAACTGGTATCTCATTTTAAGTTCGTGGTGTAATCGGATAATAGGTACCAGATAGCCCTCTTTGGAGCTTTCTGCAACCATGAGGAAAATGATTTCCAGGTAAACAGCTTACAGAAAACTTAAGAAAAGTAACCTACTCATACATGCCAACCGTCCAACTTTTTACGTATAATTGATCTGTATCTTAAAAGAGAGCCAGTCCAGATAATCAATACCGCAATGTGATGTTCTCTGATGGATCACGATTCAGTTTACAAAGAGATT
>BMAO01029389.1:0-63185 GCA_019973975.1 Trichonephila clavata | reverse complement strand
AATCAGTCACATGTCATTTGTTGTACACAGTTTCGACCCTTCATTATACTGTTATTTACTATTAATTTTTAATATTTCTCTGAAAGTTCTTATTTTTATTACACTTCGCTATCTTTAAAACGCATTCGCACACTAATTATTCTTGTAATTCGATAATCGTGAAAAAACAGAAAACTTCCGTAAAAAAAAAGAAAAAAAAAAAAAAACGTTAGCACACGTGAAAGATATTTACCATTTAAAATACCGTTTTAAATTACATTTGTAATTTTTAAAAGCATTTATTACTTATTTGTTTGCACCCTTTATCTGTTGTAAGAGGGGGATGTGTCCGATCTCTAGGTGGTGATGGCTCTAGCCACGAAATATTATGTATCCGCTCTAACCACGTCCTCTTTACCCCACACCACCGAAGAAGGAAATGGTATGAAGAGACGGTAGATGTTATTTTTAACAATCATTGAAACAAATTAAAAAAATTTATTATTTAGAAAAGAGAAATCACTCCCCCCCCCCACCTCAATACTGAAAAAGCAAATCCAAATGGAATCCAGCGTAATCTTATGAATTATAATTGAAAAATTATAATAATTTAATTACAATTGATAAACTTTCACTTTAGGATTACTACTTCGTTTTAACACACGAATATTTTATTGCTTTTTATAAATTATATATAAGTGCATATTATTAGAACATGTAAGAACAAAAATTATTTAAAGTAGATAAAATTTTCGATTCTGTATTTGAAACAATAGTCCTTTCACATACTTATTATTTTTTTAGAAAAAGGAGCAGATAAAATGCATATCTAAGAAGTTTACTTTCTACTTTGTAGAATCGGTGAATAAATAAGAATTATTCGACAAGAAATGTTTTGTATATCAGTGAAAAAAGAAACCAACGTTTTTTTACTATTTTGATACTTTTTTTGATTGATGATTGTTATGCATCTTCCAAAACTAATAAGATTGGAAATTTTTGAAATATGTTAGGAATATTATTTATTTGTGTGTGTGTGAGAGAGAGAGAAGGGGATAAAAGAATAAAAACAAAATTGTCCCCAAAAGACACCATACTCACCAATTACATGGAATTTATTTTTACATGGAATTCATAGCAAATTATGAAAATTTATCTGTAAATTATATGCCAGCTTAATTCTGGAAAATAAACCATATAATTTTCTATGGTACTATATTTATTTGTTAAGAGTAAAATTGCTTCATACTGTTAGTCCTTTTTTTAATACAACAGATTGAAACATAAAACTTAATTTTTCACTACTGTATATCTACCTTTTCTCCTGTTTCGTTCTCCTCAGCATTTATATAGTGCAGTGGCCTTCAAACTGTGTTCCACGGAACCCTGGGGCTCTCAAGGTTACCCGTCACAATAAACAATCGAAAAGGAGATTATAAATGTATATGTAAAATGGATTGAAGTTTGTATAACTACAAGTATCTTTTATAAAAAGCTCATTTCATCATTAAAATTCTATTTGTACTCTGTTTGTTCTATTTGTAAATCTGTCGAGAGCTTAAATGCTCTCCCGTTGGTGTGATGTGGTAGTTAGGAGAGGGGATACTAGCTCAGGTGTCGTCCTCGTCACTTGACCATGGTTCAAAATTACGAAGTCCGTCGTCAAAAGCCCTCAGTGCGACGTTAATGTTCACTCACTCATTTTACGAAACAAAAAAGATGAATTAATAAGAAATGAACAATTATTTTATTTTTTACCAGTATTAAAAACTTTTAAAAATAAACGAAATCTATATCTTTTCTATTCGATAATATCTTGTTCAATTTTTCTATCCGATGAATTTTTCCGTCTTGCAACCAATTTTTAGTAGCATTAACATCGGAATAAAAAGGTGCGTCTTAGATTCGAATAAATATGGCAATATCGCGATTTTAAAGTCGCTGTATCTTTAAATATACTTTTTTTTCTTTTCAATATTACTGTCTGCAGTGCCTGTTTAGGCTCATTTCGATACCTGGGAGCAGAAGATCCACATGTACTCTTGACTCTGGAGAAGTGAAACTTATAATTAGAAAACCTGTTTAAGTCCAGCCTATCCGGGCCCTTCCCGGCCCAGGGCGCCCGCCCCAAGTGCCCAATGGATAAACCGACACTGACTGGTATTTTCTATCATTGAACATTTTCAATTCCCTGGTCGTCTGACTAAATTTTTAATATAATAGATGCTGCGGTTTCTTTGCGCAATACATTTTACACATATCAAAGTCAGAATTAAAGTTAATTCGGAATATATCCATTTTAGTAAAATATGTAATAAAAATTTTAAGTAGTAAAATTTTTATAAAAATTTTTTAGCACTATAGTTAAAATATTGATTCGGTCTAGTTTATTTTTAAATTAGAAAATAAAGTATTCACATAATGATAATCCAGTGAATAAACTTTTACAAACACTTACTTTTAAAAAAATAATTTTCTAAGTATGTAAACGGTGTTTTCATTAGTTCACGACAAACATTGGTGCGAAGTCTCTAGGAAAGAAAAGAAAGGTACAAAAAAAAGGGGGGAGGGAGGTAGAAACTTTTATTGCTCTGTAACAAAACAGCAAAGAGCAGATGAAACTGCAGAGTGTGAGGGGGAAGGGGGTACCCGCTTTTGGTGATACTTGAAAAGTCTTCTGATGGGGTTTTGCGTAGAACAGGGGTGGCCAACCCACATGACCTTGCGGGACACTTCGGAAAAACATTACAATTCCGCGGGCCACATATAAAATATATATCTCTATGATAGATTTGGATTCATTACAAGCATTTATTGGAGTAAGAATTTAAAACAGAACGAATTATTATTGTTTTCATTATTTTTATATGTATACAAACATAGATAATATAATAATGAAAATGCAATGAATCAAATAATATGATTTAAATTTATTTGATTAGTGAGATATTTGTTTCTCAACTCTTTCACTGAGTTTTTGCAAATAGGTCTCAATGCATTTATTTGTACATCGTAATTGGTGTTGCAGGTTTTCGTCCCATAAGTTTGAGCGCAATTTCCTGTTAGATTAATTTCATTTTCAAGGGAAACAAGTAATATAAAAAAATTTTTAAGTCAATTTCTACTTTGAATGAATGCATAGAAAGTATTTTATTAACGATTGAAAATTTTAACAAGATATATATAGATATATGTATAGGGAGAGAGTGAACTAATAGTAGGAATTGAAAAAAAGCATGATTTGTCTGAATTGTTGTAACAATGCACACTCGGTTCGGCTAGTTTGGCTGAAAAACTGGTTTTTGACGCCAACTTTTGTCATTGTTTTAGCAGTTACAATAATGGAGACGAATCTAAGTTGGTATCGAAAACCGGTAATTAATTTAATTAATTAATTGCTAATTAATGAATAAATATTAGAAAAAACTGTATTAACATCAAATGCCATCCACTACATAAAACAATACTATTATTTTGTTGCCAAATATGGGTAAATAATCGTATGTTTATCCAATGGTATAAATGTTAAATTTAGGTTATTGTATACTAAAATCAATAACTGTATGTGATTTAAAAAGTGTATTTTATTCTATACGTATACGCAACATAAAATATATCATGTCTATTATTATACGCTTTATCAACGTTGATATATTTCAGAATTTGTACTGAGAAACGCCGGGGGAAAAATTGTAATATTTTTCTTTTGTTCGTACTTTCTTTATTTAAAAATTGTTAAATATTTTTCAGATACACATGATATTATTGATACTGCTATTTATAATAAAAAGTAATGTAATGAGGCTATTATTTGCGTATTTTGTTTGAAAAATATTTAATTATATTTTATAGATAAGAATTTGTCTAAGAAGAAAATTGAGACAATTCTTTGTTGATTTTCTATGTGGACTCGAAATATTTTTCTTATGAGGAAAGAGTTTTTACTTAGATAAATGGAACCAAAAGCGGAGAGCAGAATGCATGCAATTTTCTCTTTTGAAACAATTAAATCTCTGCAGAAATAACGTTCAATAATTTACAAAATATCTGTAAATTTATGTTTGGAGTTATCTTTCCGATTTTTTCGACATTTCATAATTGTCCATAATTTTGGAGATCTATTTCAAATAAGATCCATAACAAATTTATCAACTTCCATCCTCTTGAAAACTGACGCATTTGTTGAGTAGTGCAGAGTGCCACTGAGAATTGTGCCGCGTGTGAAATAGGTTGCCAACCCCTTTTCTATCACATGAAAGTAAAATTGTATCATATTGTTTGTTCATTTAATACAGCAGATAAAAACGTGAAATTAAACTTTTCATTGCCTTAAATCCACCTATTCTTTGTTTGAAAATCATTTATTCAGAAAAAATTAAACAGTTTCGTTCTCTAAATCATTTATCTAGAGCATTGATCTTCAAACTGTGTTCCAGAGAACCTTGGGATTCCACGAGTCCCAATAAAAAAAAATGGAAAGAAAAACTATAAATGTGTATGTAAAACGGATTAAAGTTCTCATGAAATTCGTATAACCACAATTATCTAAAGATGATCTTATACATTAAAATTAAAAATTTTATTTATGCATAACTTAACTTTGTTGTGAAAAACTTTTTAAACTTTTATTGTATTATAATAAATGAATTTAAAACTTTTTTCTTTATCTATTAGATTGTGAATATACTATTGTTTGCTATCCCGAGTTCCACAAAGTAATTTTATACTAGTTAGTACAATGTTTTGAAACCTTTTACATTTGTGGGGGAGAAAAAACACCTATAATGAAGAAGATGGAGCAATTTATCGACATATCAACAGATTCAATGCAAAAATTTAAATTTAAGCGAGAACACCAAAATTTTAGGTTGCCAATTCTTGCAAAATGCGCAGAATTTCTCACATAGCTGTGAACATTTTAGGGCCATTCACAAAAATGTATTTAGTAAGTGAAAAATATTTCTCAACGCGAGTGGCAACAAAAACAAAATATAAAAACGAATTAAACGCGGAATATGAAATGCTACTACACATTATTTCCAAAGGACGACAGTTTGTGCAAAAATTGAGAATACTAAATATAATGCATGCGTGCAAAGGTGACATTTGGATCAAAAATTAATATTATCAATGAATAAATAACATTAACATTACATCATAAATTTTTTTAATAAGAAATAAAAATTTTAAAAGTCTTTTCCTATAACATCAAGAAAATATGTTTATCTATATACTTTAAATATTATTTTAAGATATATTCTTCTAAGAGTGTGGAATGGGATTCCCCGAAAATCAATACCGAATTACTTATTAGGTGGGGTAGGTAATTGCCTATGGGTCCCCAAAAATAAAAAAATAAAACCCCAAATATTTAGCTATTTTTTGCTGCAAAAATTAGTTTTTATTAAAAATTCGAATAAATAATTATTGTTTAGTTACATATTTTTAATTTGCTGATTATTTGTTATTTTATTTGTGCAATGAAATATATTGTTAAAATTTTGTGTAATAAGATTATTAGGCTACAGGGCCCCGAGAACTGGACTGCCTAGAGGTCTCCATGTCGTTTTATCCAACACTGTGGAAAACATCTTACATGAGTCGAAAAAGTTTGACCACTGATCTTAGTCCAGAAATAAGAACTCTTCCTTGGACAAGATTCACCCCTTGAAAAAGAAAAAAGAACTTCTCTACCACTTTTACGATCCCCCCCCCCCCCCCAGTCAGGGAGTGTCTCCTTTCGCTGAGGGGAGAATTTTGTTGAAAGGAGTACCGGAGAGATAAATTTATTGCCCATCTAGGGAATCTTTAGAAAAATATTTGTGCCAAAAATTTCGCTATAGCCAGCGCCATCTAGATGTCATGTAAGATGTTAAACAAAGGAAGTGATTCACCCTAAGAGCGGTTATTTTGGAAAACGGCTCTCAACGGGATTACGGGGATATTGATAGTAAAACTTTTTTTTCTTTCTGTTAGATTTAGACTTGAAATTTGGCTTGCATTTTCAATTTACGGAGTAGAGATCCATCGAAAATTGGTTTTGCGGGAATCCACTTGGTTTTTGGGTTACGAAAGAGCAAACATCATTCTATGCTTCAAGTTTAGAGATTTTTAGAAAACACAAATTAGATGAGTTCTGCCCCTTTTTTTATCAACAGGCGACAGTTACAGGTATAAGTATATTTTTCAATACAATCGAATTCTTAATGCAGGACTTAGATATCAATAATTTATACATATATATAAGCAGTAAAAATTTATAAAACATCATGAAATTCCCAGCGAAGCGGGCGGGTAACAGCTAGTTTTAAATAAAAAGTAAGGGTTATACACAAAGGCTAAGAATATAACTTTTTTGTACGAAAGGTGAAAAACATTTTGAAGCCCCAGTATGCTGTCATTACTCGCAAAAGAAACAATTAAGTACAAATAAAAATAATACATTCCTTTTATATAAACAATTTTACTGAGATACATGAAGCTCCTCAGCAACTTAAAAATATTTGTAGTCATAATATTTTGCCTTTGAAATCAGCTTATTGTTGTTTGCGTTTTACTATCAAGTATTCTAAAAATTCAAAGCGTTTCCTCTTTTTTACTAATGAAAACATTTGTTACTGTTGGAAAAAAATTTAATTTATTCTTAGAAACATGTAGGTAAATTGATTAATTATTATTTCCTTTACAAGTAACGTAATGGACAAAGTAATGAGACGGACCTCGTAATTTAAATGACTATCAAGTAACGAGAACAATAGCCGAGCTAGAGCCCCCAATTCTAATTTCCACATCACGGCAGCGTAAGGATTTTCATTTAATGCATAGCAACTCTACTACACGATGGAAAACCCTAATCGGGATAATTTTTTAATAAAAACACGAGGAGACTATATAATGTGGCACTATTTAACAAGTGGCAACATTTATAGCCTTAGGATGTTCACATTTTATAGCGTAACGCGAAACACCTACCTGCTATTCATTTCATTTATTTGCCACAGTAAATGTTTTATCATAACTTTCAGCATATATAGGAAGAATTAGATCAAAAGAAAATAAAATTTTAGTATTTAAAAAAGGCTTGTTATATATAAAATGAAATTTAGACCTAGTTCTTAGGATTCATTGAGTAATATGAATTCTATTGTATCATAATGTAATGGATTATGGAACAATAAAAAATGACAATTATGCATCAAATCTATCATTCCTTTATAAAAGATATGTAAGAAAAATCTTAAGATTTTACTGACATATTCTAAAAGAGAAAAACAATTATAAATTGAATAAAAATGAAGTTTCCAAAAAAGCATTGTTGATTTATGATGATATGTTTATTATCATATAGATACTGTGGATACTTATAAGAGTTTTTAAACTTACTTCATTATCGATTTGAGAAAGTCTTAATTTTATATTATAACATAAAGAGACAGGTTCAACAATTTTGCTTTTTATTTTATTTTGTATTATTGATTATAATTATGTGCAATCTTTGTGATGAGTCATATTATTTACTTCTTATTCCTAATTTGATTATTTTAAGTTTTAACTCCAGGTGTGCACCAAATTCCTGCATTTAAAAGAACTAAAATTAAACTTAAAAAATTTTATATCTATTTTAATGAATTTACGGAAAATCAAAATATAAATAAATTTTACATGAGCAAAATCAATTAAATTTGGTTTAGTTTATTGTACCTTTGTCTACAATGAAATAAGCGTTTAATTTTTGTATGCAATGATTTATATTATCATCATTATTTTGTGCTATTTCTCTCAATGCTTTTAATAATATTAAAGTGGAAATCTAGGTGTAAAACAGCTTAAATTGTTAGGAAATAATTTCTTTTTTTAAAAAATAAAATTAATTAATTGTTTGAATTTTCTTGAATTGAAATCATACGTAATTACTACATTGGATTCTCCAAAAAAACATGCTTCCCTAAGAAAGGGAGACTCTTTGCATTTAGGGACTTTCTAAGCCGCGAACTTTCCCTTGGTCAGCGGGAGACCAACAACTATATGTCTTCTTTTGTCCTCCGATGTTTGATACTCTTAATCAGTGACAGAAAAGGGGGAAGTAAACATCGCTGAAAGTGCCGTCTTGTAGGGTCTTTTCCTTACAAAACCCGCCGTCTCCAAAAGGTTAAATAAATTATTAGTAATTATTAATTAATTAAATAAATTATTAGTAACTATTAATTAAATAAATTATTAGTAACAATTACTTAATTAAATTTTGTATAAGATTATATTAAACAGAAAAAAAAAATCGAGGGTGATAGAAGGGGGGGGGGAGGGTCCGGTCTCATGGACGCACCCTTTTGTGTGTCATTGATGCGATTTAAAACAATAAATTGTAAAAAAATAATATCCAAATTTATTCTTAGAACAATTAAATAGGTAGGATGTACTAATGACATCCTCATGGTTAATATTTTTTGACATTAATAAAGTAATGTCAGGCTCAAATTTTATGAGACGAAGATGACCTATTTGTTATATGAAACGGATTGCTATTCATTTAAGGGAAGTCAGTAGGGTAAAAATCATGGAATGGTCGATTTTGAGTTTTTGATATTTCTGAAATCTGTATTTCATTACCTTTCTAGGGATACAACATTTATGCCATATTTTCAATTAGAACTATGTCAAAATGACTTTTAAAAAATCATCAACCGGTGGGCGACGCCCCCTTTTGACAGATATTTGCCTTTTAAATATCCTGTAACAATTGCAAATCCTTCTTTTTGTTTATTCAAACGCAATTAACTTTAGATAACAGTTGACTGTTCGATTAACTGTATTAGTTTGGTGGCGGAATTTCGAGTTACAACATGTTTCCAAGAGTTTTAAAGTATTATTTCTTAGTATTTAAAAATTTACTTTCACAAGGTATGATTTTTTTCAAAACTACTATTTTCATAATTTATAATTTTAAAATTACTTTTTAAAAAAATAAAAATTTTCTAAATTTGCTGTATGTGATAAAAAAAAGCTGCAAATTTACATTATATATTCCTTATGCATTCTTGTTGATACTGAAGTAATATTTTGAAAATATTACAACAAAAAAAAACATTTAGCTAAGAGCACATGTGTCAAAAAACAAACAACTTTGAATAAATTCAGTGATAATAAATAAGTCTGTTTTTAAAAAAAACTAATTTTTTTAAAAAAAATACCACTTTAGTATAAATATAAATGTTACTTTACTGTACAGACAAGTTTTTAAACTTAAATATTCAAAAGTTTCTGAATGAATTGTACATACAAAAATTCAGATGTGTAATACCATTTGTCGTTGCAAGAAGCTGGTTAAATACATAAAAATACCTAAATATCATGTTTAAAAACATAAAAACAGTTTTATTTTTGCTGTTTAAGAAATCATGTGTACAGTTTAGAGAAACTTTTGAAATTTAAAAGTCTTAGAAACTTATAATTGCATGTGAACACACAGAACACATATAAAAACTTTCGAAATGACGTAAAATCATGTTTTTTCAAATGCACACCAAAACCATATAGATAAATTTTTTCCCATTATATTTATGATGATATTTGCTCTACTTTGATATTTGTAATACATAAATGCTACAAATTCTTCTAAAATTTATAGCAATTTTGTGATAATAGATGTAAATTTTACAAAATATCTCTTTAAACAAAAACTGAAAAATGTTATGTATGTATTTTCTGACAATTTGAAAACATTTTTGATGCTTTTTTTACTTAAAATATATTGACTTGATGCTAATGTTGAATAAAATGTGGCAAATACATGTTGGAAGTCATAATTTTTGTGATAAAGTGACATTTCATGTTAAAAATGCATTTTTCAAAAAGTTTGTTTATAAAAATGTATGTTCTTTTTTCTCAGAAAATAATGCAAGGATGCTCATAAAATTTCAGTAAAACATAACTCATATGTACACTGAACATAAACATGTACACTGAAGTGTGCCTTTATAAATTTTCCCAAAATAATTTAACATAAAGCATTTATCGTAGAAAAAAAAATGAAAATTTTCAAGAAATTCATAGTAATATTTTTATGTTGCATGGTTTTGAAAAAACTTAACATTATATTTGAAATATCTCACTACAGCATAAATATTAAAGTCTAATTAATATTCAGACTAAATCAGAAGTCTTAATATTTAACAGTTTCTGAGAAAAAGTACACATATATATGTGATGATACGGGATGATTTTTGTCGTTACCTGTAGAGCTTATTATGCACATAAAATTACATAAATTTCATGTTTAAAAACATAAAAACAGTTTTCTTGTTGTTTTGGATATCATTTATGTAATATTTAAAGAAACTTTTTAATTCTGATAAGAAATTGTGTTTACATGTGAATATACAAAGCACTAGTGAAACTTTTCGAAATGTCATATATTCATGTATTATATTTCTTAATTTGTGTCTTCTTTTTCTATAAATTTATTGTATGCATGAACTGGAATTTTTTATTTTATATTTCATATATATTGTGTATACTGAAGTGAAATTTTTGAGATATTCCTCAGACATTTAGCTAAAAAGCAGATGTCGTAACATAGAAAAGGAAAATTTTTATAAAATTCATTATTCTACTGTGCAAAAATTACATTTTTAAACAGAATGATCAATTTTTAAAAAAAAATTCACTTCTGTATAAAGATAAATGTTAATTTAATGCACACAAATTTTTAAGCTTTGTTTTCAATAGATTTTTAGTAAAAGGTACATAAATATATCCCAAAATGCAATGCCCTTTTTCGTTGCACAAAACTTGTTGCATACAAAAAATACACAAATTTCATGTTTAAAAACATAAAATCAGTTTTCTTGTTGTTGTTTTGGATACCATTTATGTAATATTTTAAGAATCCTTTTAATTCTGATACTTTAAGAAATTGTGTTTACATGTGAATTTATAAAACACTAATGAAATTTTTTGAAATGTCGTATAATGATGTATTACCAAAGCCATATTTTCATGTATTGACACATTTTTACATGGTATTTATGATGCTTATAGTCAACTTGGATGGACAGTAATGTATCAGAACAGAAAATTCTTCAAAAATTGATGCATAATTCGAGAAAATTGATGCAAATGCTATAAAATATCTCGATAGATTAAAAGTGAAAAATGCTATACATGTATTTTCTGAGAAATCTAAGTAAAAAGTCTTAAAAGTTAGAGAATAAGCTAATATTTAAAAAAATAGTGCAAATACAGATTGTAATTCATAATTTTTTTGATGAAGTGACATTTTATAATAAAAATGCAATTATCTCAAAACGGTGTTTTTAAAAATGCGTGTACCATTTTCTCAGAACCTATTCAACGGAAGCACTTGCAATCTTCACTGAATATTACTGATATGTTAATATATATACTGAAGTGAATTTTTATTAATATACCGATAATATTTTTGTAAAAGTCAGTTATCGTGAAAAAAAATGACATTTTTCAAAAAATTCATAGTGATACATTACGATGAAAGTTTTTGAAAAGACTAAACAATATATTTGAAAAAGCTCACTTCAGTTTAAATAAAAAAGTCTAATTAATATATAGAAAAAAATTTAAGTCTGTACATTTAATATTTTATGAGAAAAAGGCACATAAAAATGCTCAATTTAACATTAGCGGGATAGGGGGTACAGACTTACCCTGTGCTACACAATTAAAATCACTGTTCACAAGATGATCGAAACCCAATAGTTGGATTTGCTGTTGAACTTTGGTCAAGTGAGATAAGGACAACACCTCAGCTGCTCTACTCTTCAAAGTTCCACATCACAACATTTTAAAAACTGAGTCTCGACAGATTGAACGAGTTGTACCAACCCCTCTACACGGCGCCACCGGCCTCGAGTTATTGGCCGACCACTTGGCTACCGATGCTACAAAATAAGGGCATTCTTTGAGAATTTCACAATGGATATATATTTGAAATAAATAACTTAAAAAAAAACGTTCCAAAAAATACAAATATTTTTCTAAACATGATTTTTTGACGACACGATTTAACGACGAACACTTTTCAATGACATTATCTTATTATTATTAAATTACTGAATCAATAATATTTATCATGAGCTTCTCAATTCATAGCATGGATTCCCGGAAAACAGGTTTTTTTTTTTTTTGGCTTGAATTAAAGGGAAAAGACACTTGCACAAAATCGTTTTTAGGGGAGGGGGGGGGATTGATTGATAAATATATTACAAAAACGTTAACTATATATCATTAATAACAAAAACTCCTGTTTCAAGGAATTTTAGTATTTTCCACGATTTTTCACTTTCATTAGATTTAGTTATTTTTTCTCAAAACAGTTTTGTGTGTATGTGTTTAAAATGCTTTTTATGAATTAAAAATTTATCTAGTTCCAATATTTTAAAATTAAATTTTTTATTGATAAATAAATTAAAATGCTAAAAGTTTTTTTTTTTTTTAAATAATAAAAATATCAAATTAAAAATTTTTACATTTGATAAATATAAATGAAATACTTTTTTAAAAATAAAAATTAATATTTTTGAGCTTTGAAAGATTGAGCGGGCATCAACCCCTCTCTATAGGGAAGGTCTCTATACTGTACAGAATTATGTCCAAAAGAAAAAATAAATAGAAGCCTATAAAGCTTTAATTACATTTTTTCTTTAAAAAAAAAAAGCTTGAAAAGTCCCAGTATTTTTTTAACTATGTCTATGACCAGTAACGTACTCAAAACTTTTTCAAAGAGGGGGAGGGCCTCCCGGGTCGAAAGTCCATTGTTCTCGTATCATACCTCAATACGTCGCCAAACATATTCTTTTAATTGTGTCGATTTTGGGAACAAACTCAGTAAAATGTAAATTATTGAGTTACTAATTAGCATTAATTAATAAAATAAATTGCTGATAACACACACAAACAATTAAATTTTTCGTACTCTATACATAGGATTACCATCAATCGAAAAAAAATCAGGGACTATAGGGAAAGGGATTCCGGACCTGTGACCCCCCCCCCCCCACTCTTATGCGCGCCACTATCTACAACCCTATACCATTGTGTCAAATTTGAATTCGGAAGATCAAACTGACTTCACCACACGAGCATTTGTAAAATTTTAAGTATAAAATGCATTAAATATTAATTGTATTATATTTTTTTGAAATTTTTATAGATTTTTTTAATTAATGGTACTGGAGCCAAGCACCTGAGCTGGTATCTCTACACTCAATGTTCACACATTACAATAAAATCTTAGAAATAATAAGATTTAATGCTCAGACGACAGCATTGCTTTTCAAGGTAAATCAATCTTATAAAAAATAAAATGGTGACTTCTAATTCACATCGATTAACCAACTTTTCTCAACACTCTGTATTTTTATTCCTTTGAATATTATGCCTTATTTTTTTTTTTAAGTTAGTATAGCAATTCTGGCATTTAAAGAATTGATAAAAATTATTTGATGAAACAAATTAGAAGATAGTGATAAAATCCTCTGACTCGTATTACAATTACTATCAAATCATTTTTTTATAATTCTATAAACTATCCAATAACTGTTTCATATCGGGTTCCAACTTCTCCTATTGACCGAATTTACTTTTTACATCCCCATCAGGTTTGTGGTGTGAGGCATGATTAAGTTCGAATACGAAAATACCCGATAGGAAATCGGAAACAAAGGTGTGCATTTCCCCGAGTGAACGCATTCCGAGTTGCACGAGCTAGCGGTCAGCCATCGATGGGAAAGTCGCTACTCTTTGACGTCATTTCACCATGGCAACAAATACAGCGTTCTGTTTTGCAGAGAAGGAATCCGGTGCACGCGGATGCTTCTGGGGAGAGACGGGACAAATCTTTTTCGTAGAACAAAATGCGTTGTGTGCTACATTAAATCCGACTTCCTCTTATAATAAAGAACAGGATCCAAATTTGGAATTGTTTTGCTGATGGAAAAGTACTGTGAAACATTTTGACTTAATGTAGAAAATAATATTTCGTTACATATACTATTTGCCATCTGAATCAATACGAAATCAAAAATTATCCATATTTCGTCATCTGTTTCGCAATGTTGAATGGATTTTAAGTTGATGTGCTCGTATAAAAATGAAAATAGAATTGTAAAATGCTTCTAAATGTTAAAAGCTCATAACACGTTAAGATTCATGTTTTTATGAAATACGACAATGCATAAAGTATTATTTCATCTTGCTTTAGAATGGAGAGAAAAAAATAATGTGTTAAATCAACGCGCGCGAACCTCGTAATTTAAAAAAGGCTATTCCTCTAACTAATCCATTTATTTTCCCGTCCTTGAAGTTTTCAATATTGGGATGGTTTTTCAAATTACAGGGGGGGGGGGACGAAAAGTTTGTGTTGCTTGCATCATCAACTTAACCGATCAATTATAAATTTTAACAATTAGAAATTACAATTTATTTATAAATTATTACTTATATATATTAATTACATATTACATATTTTAACAATTAGAAATTACAATTAATTAAATACAAATTATTTAAAAAATAATTACATTTTGTATATTTTAACAGGAAAAATTAATGCTTCACGAAGTTGCTTTTAATAGAATTCTATCGATTCCCTTTTTTAAAAAATGATAACTTTATTACAAATGATTTAACTTTAAAAAAAAGTGTTTTTGCCTTCTTCAAGCAATAATTATACTTGTACTAAAATAACAGAAATAAAATGAAGGAAAGAAGTAAAAACTACTAACGTGACGTCCACTTTAAGATAAAAAAAAATTAAAAAGACTTATGAAATGTTCTTTAAATTTCTCATTATTAAAAAATCAAAACAATTACGGTAACCAAAGGGTCCCGGTCACATGGTTTGCATTGTTTTGGTTGAGTCATGGGTCGAAATCCTGATGCCACTAAAATGTTGAAAATATACTTTCATTTTTGTATGTGTGTGTGTCTTGCCTGAAATTTCTTCCATGACGCACTTCCGCTTCTGAAGTGCAAGCAGATCACGGGGAACGATTTGCATAATATTTCGCGTAAAGTTTTTCTTTCTCCTGTGGCATCGGCTATTATCGACATCATCCATGTAAAGACGAAGTGATTTTCTTGTCTGAGAGGCATTATTCGGATAGTGTTAGGATAGTTTAAGTATCACGTAATGTTTTGAATGTAATTTAGTAGCAATTTTCTTGTGTTTAATTTTAGATTAATGTTTAGTTTAATTATAGTTCCTAGAATTAAAGTTTTTCTGCTTTCATTAATAAATTTTATATTTAAATTTTTCAGATTTTTATTTACCTTGAATTTTGAAAAGGGTTTGAGTCCCTCGAACATTATAATGGATTAGTTTTAATTACAGCTCGTATCACTAAAGACCTTCCGTGTAGAAGGGCTGAATACGTTAAATCTGTAGATGTTCAAAACCTGTATATGGAATAATCGAAAAATGATGGAATTCATCTATAACGGTAATTTTTCAAACTGACGAATTAAAGTTTTTAGAATTGTTCAATGAATTTTCAATTTAAGCTCTTCGGCAGGTGGATTCATATTAAATTTCATTAAAAATAAAATTAAATTAAATTCTAAAATAATCATAAAAATACTTTTTCTACTTTTCAAATTAGTTCATTAAAAAAAATAGATTTTTTATATAATTGATTTGCATACTTTTTCATCATTTATCTGTAACTACTTTTTTATGGCTAAGACGCCTATAACACAGAATTTTGAGTTTTTGTGGGAATTTAATAAAAAAATTACTGAGTTTCTTTTCACCTGCATTAAATTGCGCACATTTCACTGTAAAATATTCTTATTAAAACGCTACAAAATATAAAGAAATCTATACAAATTTTATATCAATGAAAAGGAATTCTCAGAAGCATCTTTCTTAAAAACCGAAGGTGAGGGAAAATCCTATTCGCGTGCATGATGACCTTCAGCTCAGGTGAAAAAAGGATACTACTTGTCGTCATGGCAACTCATGGCAGGGAATACAAAAACCTGACTATCACGAAGAGACTGGCTTTGTAAGACAAGGAAGGGAAAAAATCGTTTTTAAAAGGAAAAAAAAAAAGTCCAAATAGAGCTTGTACGCAGAGAGGATTGCTTATAACCACAAAACATTAGGCCCTGTAGGGAAGTACGCTTCTATTTTTATAAAATTAAGTTGCTTACAATAAATGCTTAGTATTTTTTTAATTGATATTTTGTCATTTCAAATTTCAATATATTTAAAAAATTGTGAAATCGCTGAAAGTTTATTTTCGAATTAAAGATAAAATTAAACTTAACTGAAATTTTCTAAAATTATACACAATTCTTAATACAATGTTATATGAGTTCAATCCAATCCAATTTTGTATAAAAGATAGTCAATTGAAATACTTTTCTTACGATTTCGAGATTTTTTTGTGTACCATGAAGCTAAATTTTATGTACTATTGTATAGCTTAAAAATAAACGCGTAGTAAAAATAGAAAATAAAACATAGATCCTGGCTGCTTTAAACAATACAAATTGAATGAGGGTATTTTACACAAAAATAATGACTGAACATCAAATAAAACTAAAATTAATTTTTAATTAAAGTTGAAACAAAAAATTGAAAAGGATAATATTTTACCCAATACACAAATTTGATAATATTTCGAAAAAACTGAAGCATGAAAATTCCCATGATCCTCACTTGAACAAAAAGCAAGTCAGACAGGTCTTACTAAATTTAATTTAAAAGTAATAAATAAGGACCGCCATTTTCCTATTTCTGAAACTTTAGGAAATGAGTGAATTTTTTATTATTCTTCCTGAATTAAACTATTTAAGACATTTTATTGCAAATAAAATTGAGGAATTTGACCAAAAATTTAACTACGGGATCAGTAATAAATAACTGAAAAATCGGGACATTAATTTTTTTCTCCAGAATTTCAGAACTTACTAATGAAGAAAAGATGTTCTCTGGTATGTAGATAGAGGAAACTAAAATTTGAAGGGAAAAAAAATAGTTTTCTTTCTTAAAAACTGCCCCAATGGGAATGAAGATCTGTTATTTGAGCTTTTTTTATGTCAAAAAGTCAAAGTAATTTAATTAAAGAAGAACAAATACTTAAGTACTTTTTATCATTGTATTGAAATGAGAGGACACCTACTAAAAACATCACGTATATGCAAAAGTTTATCTTGTAATTTCTAAGAACCTACTGTCGAAACTGTAGAGCACGATAAAACGTAAGATGAAACAAGATATCAATCATTGGCATGGCCAAGTAATTTTAGTGCATTTTTCACATGTTGTATTTTTTACAATGATGCAACTAATGAACTTATTACTAACAGAAAGTAGTACTATACTTTAAAAAAAATTTTAATTTTTTTTTTAAATTTTAAATTAAATTTAAATATGATTCGGCTCATCTAGGGCACAAATGCGACCCACAGTGAAAAAGGTAGGATCCTGCTTTTCCAGGACTGATTGGCCGAGATCTTACAATTCCAGGATTTCTACCTCTTGGTCTTTTTCATCTACCTCTACCTGCCTGTTCGCGGAGTCATCCGCGAACAGGCAGGTACTAACTGTGGGGTGGTGTGGAAAGTCATGAGTGTAGATGTTGTACAAGGGGTGATCAATTGAAAAGGTACGAAACGACACGGTGGATACAAATATAGACTTTATTCAAAATATACACCATAGGCCTGAGCACAACGATCCCACTGATGAACAAGCCGCAGGATTCCTTGTTCCCAGAATTCCTGTGGCTGTGACGAGACCCAGTCCTTCACAGTGTCCTTGAGTACGTCGTCCGAGTTGAAGCGCTTTCCTTTCAGGTGTTTCTTCAGTGGACCAAACACATGGAAATCGCAGGGTGACATGTCCGGACTGTAGGACGGATGGTCCAACGTCTCCCATTGGAACTTGTCCAGTTCCATTTGTGTGACTCTGGAGACGTGTGGACGCGCGTTATCATGGAGCAGAACCACACCCTCCGTGAGCAGCCCCGGTCTTTTTTTCTTGATGGACCTGCGTAGGCGTCGGAGTGTCTCACAATACACATCGGAGTTAATGCTTTTTCTGTGCTCGCATCATTTGGACGCCGCTTTTTATAAGAGCCTTTGCTCTCTCCTGCGCATGCGGGCACCCACGCATGATCCGATCCCAGTCAGAGTCTCCAATGGCATCCCGAGATGTCTCGCTACATTCTCCCTTGGCGGAATATGCAAATATTTAACTGTTTCATTTTTATGTCGTTTCGTACCTTTTCATTTGATCACCCCTTGTATAAACACGGTGAAAGGGACCCTGGGGAGTGCCGCTTTGGCAAACACCGTAATTTGAGTATTCCTTATTTACACGAACCCGAAATGTTCTCTGATGTAATACAATTTTCTATACATATTTATGTAAGACTGCTTTAGAGATTAGAACCAGTTTTGTAGCTAGCCAACCTTCTCCCATCTGTTTACAGAGTACAGAGCGAAATCCTGAAGAGATTATAATGGATAAATCTTATCTCTTGCAACTACAAATATTCTGGAATATTTAATCAATGTTTCATCAGAAGTTTACCCTTTGAATGGCTACAGGTTATTTTTGTACTGTAGGATATGGTATACTATATATAAAAATACATGGTTCACATACATAGGTTCAAAATTTTAATAAAAAAAAGACTTATTTAAGGTAAACGTGTTGATTTTGAAGCGGAATTCTTATGATGAAAGCGGTTTTAAACCTCTAAGTATAGTTTCTTTGATACAACAAAAAACTATACAATTTTATTAATTATATCAATTATTAGCTCTCAAATCAAAATATATCGAAATGATTTGTTCACACATAAAATTTCAAATATTATTACAAAACGCGCAGCAGAAGTCCTTTAACATCTATGATGCTGCAAGACTGAATTCTACGTAGGAGTTAATGGTGACCTTCTTTGTTAAACTGAATATAAGAATATCATGATATATAATTGGTGATGTTTTAAGATTTCTTGAGGCTCTGGACTCCTATGCAAAAAGCAGACCCTATTTACAATCCTTTTAAGTTGATAGTAAACAGCATACAAAGTCAAATACTCGAACAAACGGTATCTCGTAACAAATAAATGAGTGACTTACACTCTCATAGACTCAGGCTTGAGCAGACTCGTCCTACTGACGCCTTTGGACAAACGAAAGGGACATCTTAAGACTTCTAGAGGTCCTGGGCCCCTACGGTAAAAACGGGCTCCACCTGGACCCTCTGATGTTGCCAAATACTCGCACAAATGGTAAATCGTAACTAATTAATGTGAATGACTCACACTCTCATAGACTCAGATTTGAGCAGACTCGTTCGACTGACGCCTTTGGATAAATGGAGAAGGGACGTATGTCTGAAGACTTCTTGAGGTCCTGGGACCCTATGCAAAAAGTAGCCCCCCCCCCCCGCTACGACTCTTTAGAGTAGACAGTATATACTCGCCCAAACGGCAGCCCTTAATAAATAAATGTGGATGGCTCACAATGTAAAAAATCTTGGCACAAACCGACAGCCACCTTTCGACTAGATAGTAGGGACGGTGTATGGTGATGGGCATGGGCTGGACGACAGACATGGCATAATAATGCAGCTTGACCACTGTTGCCAATCGGCACATCTAGTTTGAAATTGACAGTTTTTCGGAGAATATGGACAGGAATAATATTTGTCGATTAAAATTATTTGGATCATGATCCTATTGAGGTCAAGTTAAGAACGAGACGAGGCCTCAACACCGACACCGAGGCCCAGGCCCAACTAGCTCATGCCTTTAAAAGTCCCTGTGTACAGTGAATGTTTCTGAAGATGAAACGAGAGAAAAAACAATGGAAACTTTAATAGATGCATATTTTTAAATCTGAGCATATTTAAAATAAATTACTGCAACTAATACTCTAGAACAAGGATCTCAAACTCAAAGACTAGCTTGGACCGATCAGACAAGATTTAACTCTAGGTGGACCTCAAAAAATCAATATTCATCGAAACGTAGGATTATTTCGAATAATACAGAATACTAAACATATATAAAAGAACAAAAAAAAAAAAATTAATGTTTACGTCCTGGTACTGACATTTCTTCTCAGCTACTATCTTTCCTGTTTCAAGAGAAATTTTTTAAATTTTATTAAATATAACTGTGCACCGATATAATGTTCGTTGTGAACCGCGAGTTTGACACACTTGCTCTAGAATATTTAATCACTATTTCATCAAAAAGTTTGCTTTTAAGTTGTATAAAGCAGTGTTTTCTCAACAGTAGAATACGTGCCCCTAACATTGACATAGAGATGAAGATATGAGGGTGGCACTCCCCCACCCCTCCCACCAGTGGAGCACACAAGAAGGGTGTCCTAGGGGTCTGGACCCCTCCCAAAGCCCTTGAGTGTTTTTTGATTGATGAAAATTCTATATATATATAACGTAAAATTTAATTAAGTACTCGTAATTAACAATTTATTTTATTACTTAATGCTAATTATTAATTCAATAATTTATTTTTTAGTTTTTTGTTAACAAAATCAGAAGAATCAATTGGTGTTGTCTTGAGGTATGATGCGAGATGGGGGACTTTCGACCATGGACCCCCCCCCCTCGAAAAGTTTTTGTGTGCGCTACTCCCTCCCACTCAACCGAATTGCTACATACTAACATCTTGAGTAGATAACTCTTGATAATTTTTTTAAACTTTTGCACCTTCTATGAAAACATTAATAACCATGGTACCCTAGGGGTCAGCGTGTCACAAGTTCGAGCCTTGTGTTGCTGAAGACTTGCCGTGAAGAGGGGATGATGCGCGTTAAATGGGTCAAAGCTCAATGTCCTCTCGTTGGTGTGGACTTTGGACGTGAACCATCATCACTTGATCATGGCTCAAAATTACGAGGTCCGTCACCAATAAGCGCAATAAAACGAGGGCACGTAAAAAACACTCACTCATTCATTCAGAAAAAATTAATATTCACAATATCGTGGTCTACATAAACATTCTTTTTTCAACGTGAAAATAAACAAAAGTTTTAGATATAAGTTGAAGTAGACGCCCCCCCCCCTCCCCATGAAAACGTTTGCTATACCCCTAGCCCCTAATGATAAGAACACAATCATAATAAAGAAAATAATTTCTAATATTTTCGATTCAGTATCATATTCATCAAAAAAAAAATTGCCGAATTTTATGGAAAGTGTCGTTTTTTAACAATCAACACATACATCACTAAAAAGATAATAATAATAATAACTAGAAAAGCGTGTTTACCCAACAACCTCCATATTGATAAACATGACGAGCAAGTCGGATGCATATTTTCCAGTAAAGAACAAAGAAAACATCTGTTGAACGGAAAGATGTTCTGCAACCATCTTCCCAAAAGATGGTTGCTTTCCTCAGATTCTGCTAGAAGAGCAGTCAAGCGTCTAGTAGGACTAAGGGTTATTAGCCTGGTCTCCACGCAGTTACCTGTGATCGCCTCGTCAGCTATCTGCCCACACCTCAAAGAGGAGGAAAAAAAGGTTTCGTTCCTACGAGCAGCTGCGATTTGGTGTGACGCAAAGGTGAAATCATCTCCTGCACGAGAGGAAACAAGTGAGCGGTGATTATGGGACTCACTGACTTTGATCTCATTGATGAAGCGTTTAACTTACACACAATCTGGGGAGTGTGCTGGGTTTTAATGAATAGGCAATAGGGATCGAGAAATATTTTATTATTATATATAAAATTAATTGAAAAAGTAGACTATATATTTATAGATTTGAGGGATTATTAGAAGTATGTTTTTGATGTACCAGGATGAGTTTGATGATTATTAGTATTATGTTTTTGATGTACCAGGATGAGTTTGATGATTTTTAGTAGTTTATTTAGCGCGATTAAAACTTTCTTGATATCCGTTACGCAACACTTAACTATACTGATGAAGCAAGTAGAATTAATTACTTGTTTACAAAGAAATGTTTCATTGAAAAAGAAATGACGGCCGATGAATGCGATTTAGTTGTGTATTTTCACCCAACACATGTCTTTTGTGTGCTTATACGTTTCGGAATGAGAGTTTGGACTCCAGGGGACATCACAGTCCTGGGAAATTCTGTTATTAAAAAAATTAAGCTGGCATGAGGAGAAGTGAAGAGAAAGGTCCATTTCATTTAATTTTGAGTCCACCTAAGTACAGTAACAGAAGCACAATTAAGTTTTAAAGTACAGAAAACATCACCATTAATTTGTGCAATACGATACTGTATGTGTGCGTATGCGCATCACTGAACTCTCCGCCCTAAAAAATATCCCCGGGAAGTGTTTATTTTACCTCAATTACCAACTCAATGAATTGATTGATTGATTGATTGATTATAAACATCACACTTTGAAGCTACACAAGGGTTATTGGTGGCATATTTCGTAATTCTGAACAGCAGTTAAGAGACGAGAATGAAACCTGAGTAGGCTTTGCATTCTTCGAACTTTCATGCCACTCCAACGTAAAATCTCAATCAGATAATGATGATAACACTTGATGCACTCTTTTTGCTTAAATTTCTACATACTATCGCAATATTAATTACAATAGCCCTTCCCCCTTATGACATGGGTTTATATGAGATGGATTTGTGTTAAACGACGGGAAACTGCGATCGTGTTTATAAAACACGCTAAAAGAGGCTCGTGTAACACGGTAAAAGAATGAGATAAATGATACGATGCAATTATATTTTAGCTCATTTAATTAATATAACTTTTTGTCGGTAACCATTAAAATTCATTATACTTCTCAAATTTTGGTAAAAAAACCCAACATTTAGAAGAGATCGCATCACTTTAATTCTAGATGTGATGTACATTAAACGTGCTATAAAAATCTTTTATATCGTATTACTTATTTCATTCTACTTAAATTTGAAGTAAAGTTTTCAGAAAATAAATCTGCGAAATTAAACCCAATTTCATCTAGAGAAAGTACGTGTTTTATCTCTGGTACATACATCTTGTATATTCTAAGTGACTCATGCAACAAGGATTCATAAAATTGGGGGGGGGGGGGTCTGTCCTGATTACTTCATATATTACACACGTCAAAAGTCTCATTTTTCAAAATATCAGACATATATTTCGTTGTTAGACATTTTTTTTACAATTAAACTTCAAATAGAATAAAAAAAATTAATGATACATTTATTTCATGTTAACTTTTCAAGCTCATCTTCCCATCAACCTATAAAAGCTATAATCAAATGTATGAATTTGTATGTGTGTGTGTGAAGGCTTCATTATGAAAAAAGTATTAAAAGTAAGGGATTTTATAATTTATCAATAACTTTTCGAGGAAAGGAAAACCTTAAAACCTGTTAAATTTTATTATGAAACTACAATGTTAAATCATCAATGGCAAACCTCTAAAATCATCTGGGAATATTTTTCACCAGTACAAAATATTTCTTAAAAGTTCTAAGATGAGAGGAGTACCCGAAACAGAATAAATGGCCAAACATGAATATTTCCGGATCTAGGAAATTGGAATTTAATGACTAAAAGTATGAAAAATGAAATTATTAATGCTCCAAAACTGAAAGATGAAGTGGAAAACAATTCTAATACGAAGTCATGCAAACGGAGCAAATCATCAAATGTTAAAAAAAAAGATACATGAAGGAAAACCATTTATAAGCAAAGTTAATCGTAAGAAGATACTTCGGAAAAGAAAATTAATATCAGGTTCAAAATTTCTGAATTCGGTGACGTTTTCGGAGGAGAGGAAATTTAACATCCACAGATCAGATTGCCGCCAGGGAGAAAACCGAATACAGAACTCGAACCAAAGAACATGAGAATGATAAAACACGGGGGTGGTTCGATAATTGTTTGAGGATTCATCTCAGCTTCTGATATAAATAATTTAGCTATAATGTATGGAATAATAGATCAATACATACAGTGGGTACAAAAAGTATTTGCACACATACATTTTTGTTCACAATTTATAAGAAAATGCATTAAGAAATACAAAAATTGGCATTTTAAAAATAAAATAAGCCTATTCATTTAAATTAATTACAAAAAATACAATAATATTAATAAAAAACATTTTTTGCAACAATATTAAAATATCTTATGTCAAAAAAGTATTTGCACACTCAACCCAACTTTAGAAAATCTGCATTTTTTTGCTAATTATATTTGACAGTCCTCCAACAGTAAATAACATACGTAAGACTACTATAAAAGGAGGTATTGTCGAAACTTTATCAGTTGATTGCCGATTTCAAATTGTTATGGCACCTAAGAAATCTGAATTGCCGATTTCGTTGCGAGAAAAAATTGTTTCTCTACGTGAAAATGACCTAAATTATCGAGAAATAGGTAAAAAAGTAAATGTTTGCTTCTCTACTGTTCGGTATGTTATAAAACGTCATAAAGAAAGAGGATCTACATCAAATAACTGGCGCTCTGGATGCTCAAAAAAACTTTCACTGCGAATTAAGCGAAAAATCATAGGAGAAGCATCGAAAAATCCATTTGTTAGTGCAGTTACATTAGCCAATGATGTCGCTTCAACATCTGGAGCTCAAATCTATGCCCAAAGTGTTCGAAATGTCCTGCATGATGCACAAATTTATGGGAGATCTCCAAGGAAAAAACCTCTCATGACTGAACGAAATAGACAGAAGAGACTTGAATTCGCTAAGGAATATATCAATAAGCCAATTGATTTCTGGAAAAATGTCATATTCTCCGACGAGAGTAAGTTAAATATCTTTAAATCAGATGGCAGGAAATTAGTTTGGAGAAAACCTTGTACTGCTTTTCATACCAAAAATGTGTTACCTACAGTTAAACATGGAGGAGGTTCTGTTATGATTTGGGGGTGCATGGCTAGCAAAGGAGTTGGTAATTTGTGTTTCATTGATGGGAATATGACAGCTCGAACCTATATTGATGTGTTGCGAGATAACTTGCCACAAAGTGCGATAAAATTGGGTATCAGTAATTCGTACTATTTTCAGCAAGACAATGATCCCAAGCACACTGCCGGTATAACACGTATGTGGTTGCTTTATCATGTACCCAGAAAACTTGCCACTCCACCACAATCACCAGACTTAAATCCTTTGGAAAATTTGTGGAATTCTGTGGATTTAAAAATAAGAGAAAGGAAGATTTCAAGCAAATCTGCCCTTAAACAAGCCCTTATTGAAGAGTGGTCGAATACTGACCCTATTGTTATAGAAAATTTAATTAAATCAATTCCAGCAAGATTACAAGCAGTAATAGATGCTAAAGGAATGCATACTAAATATTGGCTATTTGAAATTTGCTTAAATATTTTATTTCTTTTGTATTCATGCAGGTGTGCAAATACTTTTTTGACACAAGATATTTTAATTTTGTTACAAAAAAGCATCGTTATTTATATTATTGTAATTTTTCTGTTTGTTTTGGATGATTAAACTTATTATGATTTGGCAATACCAATTTTTTTATTTCTTAATGCTTCTTTTTATGAATTGCAAACAAAAATGTAGGTGTGCAAATACTTTTTTTACCCACTGTATATCAGAATATTTTGAAAGGTAATCTATAGCAAAACACCTCAAAATTAGAACTCAAGACATCATATAGATTTATGTAAGATAACAATCTAAAACATACTACACACCACGAGTTGTGCAGGAATGAATGCTCGAAAGAGCTAAAAAAACCCGCTCAAAACACTTATTGCTATTTCGGAGGTAATAGATCATAAATCTTTTCTCAGTATATGAGCCACCAATCAACCTTAATAAAAGTCAAAGTTAAAAAAATAACATTATATAAAGAATTTAAATTAATTGCATCTCAATGTCCTTCGCAACGTAGTATAAAAGCTCATTGAGAAAACAGTTCTCAAATACTATCCTTCATTTGCAGTTTTTTTTATTTCATCAGCAATTTATAAAGTAATTCTAAATCAAAGCTGTTTTAACGAGAGAAAATTCATATTAGTTTTATATACATTCTAATGAAAAGAATAATTTTTCAACTCTCTCTGTATTATTTAAGATTCATCATCAAAATTATTTGGTAATGGATCTAAATCCAAATTCTCCTAAATCTATATAAAAGGTTTAATAATTACAACAATGATGGAATATTCGAGCAAAACAACATTTCTTAGAAAGAAAACCAATTTTAAACAAACGGAAATAGCATTATAGTTCATCTTAAAAACTACTTACAGTGAGAATTCAGTCAAGTTTACATTCCGTACGCAGGTGCGGAACAATTTTCATCCATATTTAGAACAAAACCACTGCATTAGCAATACGAAATGCAACTTTTTTCGAAAATACTTCAAACGCTAGTTGGCCGTGATAATAGCATCCACCTCACGAGACGATCAAGCTGTTGTGATAAACATTTCGTATCGCAGAAAGGAGTAGAGCACAATCATAAATTAACGTCACAAACTCACTCGCGATACTGCTTTCTTCCTTTTCCGTCCGTCTGACTCAATCTCGAAGTCGGCTCCGTTGTCAGAAACGATCGAGCATCATAGTCAGCTGATCGACTTGTGAAAGTTTCGTAGTTGTTTGAGGGAAGATCCACAAATTAAAAATCGCATGTTCCAAGTTCAAGCGGTTAACCGAGATGAAGAGCCATGCGTCATCCAAGACTCTGTTTTCCTCCATCTTCAGAACAGGTTTTGAAAAAGAAGATAAGAAACCTTTACTCGCAAGACTCCAATTTTGCTGATAGCAAGCACATGGAAATTGCGATTTAAATGATTTATATTTTAAAATATAAGAAATTTATAGTTGTAATTAAATTACAGAGGGGGGGGGAATAAAACGTTTGCAATTTTATATACATAAAGTAGGATTATTATTCTTATCAGTGTAAAATTTTTAATTATCGAGAGAAAAAATGAAAGTCCAGAATATGCTTACAATGAAATATTTACTGAAAGTGTGTAATCGATTTATTTAGCGTGTAGAACATCTGTTTTTCTTTACCTTGTTCACTTATTTTATCAAATTCTAGAATGTTTATTCATTTGCATTGGGAAAATAAAATAAATAATTGATATATTTATTGAAGTTCGGGTGTACAAAATGGTATCAATTCTAGAGCAATCCCAACTGAAAATCAAGTTAGATATTTGTCCGTTTAGATTTGTCCCTTTTTTATATGTTTTTTTATAATTCATTATTTATTTCGGAAGAAAATTAATTTTTAAATCAATTTCTCGTTTTAATGAATGAAAAATTAAAAATATTAAAGAATTCTATGGATATATATTTTTTAAAATAATGAGTTTCAGACAGATGCAGGAATCAAAAGATTGAAAAATACAAAGAAAAAAAAATGTCTAGAATATTATAAATTGTACTTATTTTTGAAAAAAGGTAATAAGCAAAAATAAAAGAATTTTCTACAGTTTAATTGCATCTTGCTGCATTTTTCAATGCAGGAAAAATCTACTTTCGCAAAACACTGTTTGGAAAAAAAAAAGATTATTAACCCAAATTCATAGAATAAGAAGTATGTAATCCCTTTTTTACTCCTTATAACAACTGTCATATCTTCAATGAAAAATTATTTTTTAATTTTCAAAGCAATTGAAAAAATTATGATGCCTTCGTCCTTGATAACCGTGCAATCGTGGCCTCAAACTCAGAACGAGTGTTGTTTTTGCCAAATCGCGGGTTCGAGTTCTGTTGCAACTACAGACCCATCTAGGGACACCTTAAGGCATGGGGAAACTGGATTCGGGTCCAGGGTCTCGTCTCGTTCTCATCTCAGCCTTAACAAGTTCATGATTCAAATTATTTTAAGGGTTAAATATTTTTTTACGGTTATATTCTTCGAAAAAGTGGAAATTTCGGATAATATGTCAACTGACTGCATATGATGACCATCGTCCATGCTTAGGCCTAGGACTATCACCATACACCATCCTTACCCATTCAGTCAAAAGGTGGCAGTTGATCGAACCGGTTTGTACGATTGTAAGTCAGGTACATTTATTTGTTTCGGGTTATTGTTTGTACGTGTATCTGACAAGGATGATAGGTGGAGCTTACGTTTGTGTAGGGGCCCAGGGTCTCAAGAAGTCTTAAGACGTCCCTGGAGCCATCATTATTTTCTATATAAAAAAGAATATTTTATTTTAAAGCTAAATATAAAAATATTTTAATTGAATTTTAGGGTGGTATTGCAATTTATTTAAGTATTGAAAATCACTTACATTTTTAGTGCTTCAGGGAATTAACAATTTAATTTTGAAGTCAATATTAAAATATTAATACCAATTGATAAATTTTAAAAATACACATTTAGTTCAACTAAATCATAAGCATCTGAAGCAATGAGGAGGAAAGTTTAAAAAAGAAACGAGCCTTACCGTAATCGCATGTGATGTGTAACATCTGATATGTTATCATGGTAAATACACAATAATAATTTAAATCCTGAAAAAAATTATTCGGGTATGATTGGAAATAATTTTCTATCGAATAATTATCTTTAATAAAATTTTTATTTAATTAACACAAGGAGTAATGCAATTTTTATCAAAAAAAATTATTACAAAATGATAAAAATTTAATTAGTTTGTAATGCGTTTAAATATTAGAAATATTAGAGAAAATCAAGATTACACGTGTAATTAATTAGTTTTTTAATCAAGAAAACTTTTTTAATCACTATTAGAATATTTTATTGACAGCGACAGGAATGAACCTCAAAGCATGAAAAAGATACGCACTAAAATATTTATTCGAATAATTCTATATTACTCATATTTTTTTAAGAATGATGAACTTTGTCAGACGTCTAACAGTAAATATAATTATTAATATAGTTTACACATATAAAAAATATAACCTCAGATTTCATACACAGCGAGCCCTGAGCCAATTGAGCGTAAAAATCGCAAGCTTATCCTGGATGAAGACTAATAAAAGTTGGTGGCATTTGCGAAGTGGATTTAGAGTCAAGAAAATGCGAAACCGAGTCTTTGAATTCGAATATTTTAAAATGCGAAATTTAACAATATAAAAAAAGCTGGTGGCTTGAGTTGTATACCCCGATGCGAGGGTAGCAATGAGACACCACCAAGCGCGCTGGCTGGTCAAATCAAATAGCATGCGCTTTCCCGACTTCCTGTTACACATTTCCGTCCCTTTTCACGAAATCACTCCTACGAATATCCAGCAACCGAGAGGAAAGATGTTACACATCAAAAAGAAAACATCTGCTAGGATTTGAGCTTACTAGTGTTAAATCACGATTGTGAGAATTACGAGATCACTTAAAATTCACAGCCATAGGTCTATTAAAAATTATCAAGATATTTATTAAAGCCCCAAATCCATTTATATTGTGAATTTGATGCTTAAGAAATATCTATTTATAAAGAAAAGTCAGTTATTTATTTAACTTGAAATGATGCAACAACTGCAATTTAATAGCCATTATATAAAGTTCTTTAATCGAAATTTTTTTTAATTTACTCTAATTGCGTTTCCCCAATGTTTTATTGAATTAAAACTGTAAAACAATGCACATTAGCTATTTATTACATGGGGTATTATTACCGCAACCCAATTGACCAGATTAAGAATAATCTAGGACTGAAATAATAAATCTTTGTTATATTTTCAGAAAGTTTAACTAACTAAAAAGATTATGCAAGCATAAATTGAGGAGAAGTTGACAAGAATAGAGCTTAAGTACCTTGATCGGTAATTTATAAACGACCCCTCTAAACAAGTCGCCAGTTCAACCTGTGTCGTCGCGAACTGTGTCCGCAGATGGATTCAGGAAAGAAGGTTTGTGACGTCAGGAAGAGGAATTGAGATAAAAAAAAAGGAGGGACCATTACCATGCACTCATTCGCGAGAACAAATAACAGAACCGTCATCCTCAACTTTCGAGGTATTCGCTTTGTCCCCTTTTTCGAACGCAGATGTCCTTTTTTCCCCTGCGACGCCCTTTGGACTTTCCACTGCGCGGCTAAGCGGAATGAGAGAATGAGATCGTAAGGTACTTCTCATTTTTTGTTTGCTTATTTACCGAATTATCTGTGACTGGACGAGCACGAAGTCGAAAGAAGTTCCCCGGCGATAAGCGACAGTCACAGTGAGGAAAAACTTTTATCGCTCCACGTTCTGAGGTGACCATTTTGCGGGGAACGAAAAGATAAGGAAATCGTTTGGTTTTGTTTTGGCATCGTTTTGTGTGTACACTTGTTTTGCTACTTTTTTTACTTGTTTATTTTTAATCCCTCTCATTCTCCTTTTTCATCACTGAACAATTTTTTGCTTCTTCCAAATTTCTTTTCAAAAAATAAATTTCTAGATTTAAAACAATGTAGCATACTTAATGAAAAAATTTTAAAAATTTTCCCCCATCCATCTAGTTTATTTAAGCAATACAACGCTTAAGTTTGATTTAATTTTCGTTAAAACCTTAGAATAGAATCGAAAATACAAAGAGAAATGATACAGGTATAAGTAACACTTCTCGTAGATATCTATGTTCTTGGAACAACAAAAGCTTTTAGAAACGCATTCAACAGGTATTTCGTATAATGAAATTATTTAGTTCTCTTTGATTTCTTTTCTTTATTTTGAACTAATTTTTAATTGACTATACTTATGCCCAAAATTAAGGTCACAAACATGCTTCCCGTTGTAATTTTAAAATTTCTTCAGTAAAACTAATAGAATTTGTTTTTTATATATTTTGAAGGATGTGGGTAGTACAATACAACCTTCGGTTCAAGAAAAAATGTTGCTTAGCGTTCGTTTTTACAGAACTACTCGATTGAGACCTATCACACATACGGGAATTTTGCCTCCAATATTGTGAATATTGCATTAAAACAAACAAGTTAGTCTGTTTGCAGTAAGAATGACTTCCCATAATCGTTTACATGATTCTTTGAGAAAGAGAGCCGTTGGCACGCTTGAAGCTGGCCAGTCTCAAGTGAAGGTGGTCCGATGGTTACAAGTGGCCCGAAAGTGGCCTTCCGGTTATGAAATCAATTTCAAACAAGTGGTACTATCACCAAGAAGGTCAGCCAAAGTCGTCACAGAGCATCGACAAATGCACAGGATCTCTATTTGGCCTTAACAGCCCGACGACATAGGCGGACAACAATTCCTCAGCTTGCTCGTGACTTTGCTGCTGTGTCTGGAAGAGGAATTTTTAGGCAAACAGTCAACAGTCTATGTTTTGCAGAGACTGACCTTCATGCCCGGTGTCCAATTTTGTGCGTCTCTTTGACTGCATCCAGCAAGAACCACCGGATGTTGTGGAGCTAGCAGAAAACATCAGTTATGGACACCACAAGAATGGGGGCATGTTCTTTTCAATGGTGAGTTTAAATGTACCAGACAAGATGATTCGTGTAGAGGCTTCACCTGGATAGAAAATATGTGGAGTTTGCTTTCATCCCTCCTATGAAATAAACATCGACAGATTTTGTGCCGAAGGAATCCTTGTGTATGGAGGCATATTGTTGGGCAGTCAGTCGTACACTACTGTAAGTTTTCGATGCGTGTACGGTCAACTCACAGCGCTGTATGGATCAGATCTTGGAAGCCTAAGGGAGGTTTTAATGGGTGCTATGGGTAATCGCTACATTTTTATGGACGACAATGCGCGGCCACACAGAACTCACAGTGTTGATGAATTTCATGAAGGAGCAGATATTCGCAATATAGATTAACCCACGAGGTCTCCGGATGACGATTCTATTGAACATGTTTGGGATGGTCTAGAAAAAGCCATTTTTCAGGGTAGCTCCCCTCCCAGGACATCCCAGAAATTAAAAGTCCCGCTTTTGGAAAAGGGTCTCCGTTGCCCCAAATACGTATTGGTACCCTCATAAACAGGATGGCAGCTAGTTGTGGGACTTCTATAACATTTCACAGTGATCATACTCCATATTAGACACATTTTTCTCGAGTTAAATGCTTTATCTTTGATTCACGATTTCACACTTTTTCATATGACTTGTATTTTACTTTCCAATTGAAATCCTTTCCATATTGTTATGCTGCTATACTCTTTCTCTGACTTTGTAATACGTCTCCGTACCAAATTTCGAGGCAACACAGTGAATAGTTCTTTAGTTTTCCCAGATTTTATGTTTGTGACTTACATTTTGGACATGAGTGTATTTAACTAATACAATAATTATAGATATTGCTTAGGTTGAAAATTCTCTTCCAGGTTATTACCGTCTACTTTCATTCAATGCATAATTCATGTAGCTATGATTTATCTGATTACTTGATTTAGTTGCTGAGATATCATCGTTTGTTGTTAAAGTTATGTTGCTTAAGTTGGCATCTTTCGTAATTATTTTATTATTCGCAAAAGGGCCCTTTACAGGTGCATTGAATTTCTAATGGAAGTATTTGTCTTAGAACTTGAACGCTAAGAAAAATATAACCAATCCAAACAAACGAAATTTAAACTTTAATTACTTGAAAAGATCTTAAAATTAAAAAAAAAATCTTGCTTTATGCATAGACTTTTAAATACAATGCATTTTGTCTACTAATGTACATTATTGTTGTTGACAAATTTGTATTTTTTAAGAGAGTTTCTGAAAGGATCAAAAATTGGCAACACAAAGAGCATGAACTGGTTAGCTGGAGACACGTGATTTTTATTATCGAGTGACTAGGATGTCACATGAGATTTTGAACTGATTGCCTAAAAACATGTGGTTATCATTATCATGTGACTATGACGACATACCAATTGAGCCCATTGTTTTTGAGGATTTGTGTACAAAAACTTCGAAATTCATTTTACCAAGAATGGATTTTGAAAGATTAAAAAAAAGCAACGACAAAAAAAAAGGTTCTCTCTTCGTTTCACTCGAGATGTTCTTCCTTCACAAGCTTGAGAGGGCCTCTTCCTCCTCTCACCTGAACTACAAGATGCCAAGAGAGATCGCTCCTCCCCCACGGGGAAAAAGAAATAGTGGTCTCTTCACAAAAGGAAACTTGTGTGCTGCAGTTGGTTTCATTTGTATTCTGACGCCCACAATCTTGGATGCTCTTTTTCGAACAGGGCGTTGGCCCAGTGGCTATTTCTACATCCTTTATTTTATCGGGTCGCTGCTTGAGGATAATACGAAAACAAGGATGGGAATAAAGTCAATGATTCACCCTCAAAATCGCTTGATTTCCGGTTGACCCATCAGGATCGAAATATTTTGCACTTTTCGGAGGATGAAGAACCATTGTCTAGTCTTTTCCGGATTATAGTGGAAGATTAATTAAGCATCAAAATTCACTTAGGACATTAAAATATCACTCATGTAGAAATAAAATTCACATTCAACTTATTAATAAGAATATTAAGTATTTCTTTTAACGAGAGGCAACCTTACATTTCGTATGTAGGCAGTTAAGAAGAAAAATAGATTTTAAATATCGAAAAAAAAGGTTCAAGGTTGAAAGTTATAACCACATACGTGGTCAACGGCGTACTCAAGGGCTGGGTTTGGGGGTTCGAACCCATCCTATAGACCAGTGGTCTTCAAACTGATGACTCACGGAACCCTTAATACTATGAGGTGTTTTCTGAGAACTCCATTCTTGGAAGAATGGAAGAATATATTGGAAGAATATATATTTTAAAATATCACTATATATAGTTACTACTAACTCTTTTCTTTGAAAAAAAAGGGGGTCCTTTTTTTAAAAAAATTCTATCCGTTTTTTTCATTAGCTCTTAAATGTATTACAAAATACCGTAGCGCACACAAAAAGTTTTCGAGGGGGGAGGGTCTATGGTCGAAAGTCCCCCAATTCGCATCATACCTCAAGACAACACCAATTGATTCTTCTGATTTTGTTAACAAAAAACAGTAAAAAATTAATAATTGAATTAATAATTAGCATTAGTTAATAAAATAAATTGTTAATTACAAGTAGTTAATTAAATTTTACGTTATTATATATAAGATTATCATCAATTTAAAAAAACTCAAGGGCTTTGGGGGTGTCCGGATCCTCGGGACACCCCCTCCCCTTGTGTGCGCCACTGCAAAACACGAATATCTTATCACTTTTTAATTTTGAGACTAATCTCTATACCAGTGCTTCTCTTCTAATAGCTCCCCAACTCGGGTATGGAAAGAAATCAAAGTCGTAAGAAAGAACCTAAAATTTAGGTTGTCTAATGCCACATATTTTTTTTTAAAGAAAAGTTCCCCTAGGAGACTTTACGATCCGGGTTAAGAAATATGACTTTAGATTCTCATGATCGAACAAACTACTGAGAACATGAATCTATTTTGTGCGTACACATTTAGAATTTTTTTTTCTTTCAATTTTTTATTTTTACTCACGGACCCCCGAATTTGACTTGATACCCATTTTAAAGATCACTACTCTAGACCAAAAGATTTTTTTTAAATTTTTAGTCTAAGATTACGATTTAGTGCTCCCATCTACATTTGCTTATAAATGCCCTCCCCCCCCCCTTTTTCGTGAAGTAGTCTGTGTATGTCATTGTATACGAGGTCTTTTAATTGTTTTAAGAGAAACCAGCTACCTAAAAAAGAATATTTTAAAGGTAAACATTTTGAATGTTAAATCATTATCAACAAATGATTTGGCATTTGCTAGCATCTTCTGATGGTTACCTGCACATGTTGACATTACAGGCAATGAAAATGCGGATAAACTGGTGAAAGAAGCTAGAAATCTTAATAAAATGACAACTTTTTCAGTGTCACTTTGTTAGACGCAAATACTGACACAAATTTCAAATTGAGAGAGAAGTCAATTCCTATAAAGCATCAAATCTGTAATATAAGTGGAGACCGCTTTATAACAGACTTTTGCTAGGCTAAGAACAGGTCGTCACAAAGGAATGAAGTTTGATAGAGATGGTAGAAGAACTTATAGGAATTGTGATAACTGTTTAGATACAGAGATTACACCTGCTCATATTTTTGACTGTTCGGCTATTCTTCCTGATCTATAAGAAAAATAGGGGTATTTTCCTCGACAACAAACCTCTTTGTGGACAGTATTGCACAGATTGCCAAAACAGTCATCCGGGCCTATGGTACTGTCTGGTTTGGTCCCGTCATGGATACGACATCATCATTATCATCAATACAAATATTTGTTCTTTAAGTTACAATGGGATTCTTTAAATGTATTTCATTACAAAAATGGTATTGTGCTTTATATATTTAAAAACTTTATTTTCTAAATAATCACGTGGGTTGAATAGCACTGGAGCACGAAATTTTAAAAAGCCTTGCCTTGAAAAGACATCGCTTTCGTGTCATGTTTATAATTCATATGTATACCTAAAAACTGTTTTCTATAATGGATAATGAAAAGAATATGATTATACTATATGTAGTGTTCAGTGGCGCTCACAAAAGTTTTTCAAAGGGGGGGGGGAGTCCAGGGTTGAAAGTTCACCATTCTCGTATCATACCTCAAAACGCCGCCACCCATATTCTTTTGATTTTGGGAACAAAAACAGTAAGAAATAAATTAGTGAATTAATGATTAACCTTAATTATGAAAATAAATTGTTAATTACAAACAATTAATACAATAAATTGTTAATTACAAACAATTAATACAATAAATTGTTAATTACAAACAATTAATACAATAAATTGTTAATAACAAACAATTAATAAAATAAATTGTTAATAACAAACACTTGATTAAAAAAAAATTTTTAATAACGAACACTCTCTTAGTTAAAATATTACTTAATTAAAGTGTCACTTACTTCATTAAAGTGTCATTTAATTAATACTTCATTTAAGTGTCAATTAATTCTTAATTCAAGTGTCACTTAATTAATGCTTAATTCAAGTGTCACTTAATTAATGCTTAATTCAGGTATCATTTAATCAACACAATGAGCACTTAATTAGAGTTTTACTTAATTAACACATTAATTAAAACTTAATTAGTTTAGTGTCATTGAAAAACCACCGTGTAGTGGGGCTGAGGCATATTTAACCTGTCGAGGCTCAATGTCCTCCCTTTGGCGTCGTGTGGAAGTTTGGAAAGGTAATGCCAGTTCAGGTCTTCATCGTTACTTGACCATAGTTAAAAAATTACGAGGTCCATCGTCAACAGCCCTCGTGTTCTTTATGGGGTGACGTTAATAAGCAGTCAATTATTTTAAGTTAACGCGAAATAAAACACACACACAGTAAACATATAACTATTTTCAGCTAAAAACACAGAAATTTCAAAAGGAAAGTTACAAAAAATTACTTTTTTGACTCGAATTCTTCTTTTTTTAAAAAAAATTATAAAGAATAATTGTAGAGTTTCTCAGCCCCTACATTACTGCTACTCAGTAGGCACACAAGAATTTTTCAAGGGAAGGGGAGGGAGGGTCCAGGGTCGAAAAACCACCATTCTCGTATTATGCTCCTTTTGATTTTGTCGATTTTGGGGGACAAAAAACAGTAACAAATTAATTATTAAATAAATAATTAGCATTAATCTATAAAATTAATGATTAATAACAAATACTTAATTAAATAATAGTAGGATTACAATAAATTGGGGGGGGGAGGTCCGGACCCGAGGACCTTCTCCCCCTTGTGTGCGCCACTGCTGCTCTACTAGTTTTATAAAATTTTGATAAAAGTTGGCTAACTACATTAGAGTGCGTGTTTTGTTTAGCTATTGTCGGTTTCTTTTTATAGCGATAATTTATATTTTATTTAAATGCTGTGCAAAACGTTACAGATATGGGTCATGCTAATAAAAATCGCTCCAAAAAGGGAAATTTTATAGAAAATCAGCATTAAAATAAATGCATTATACAAATGACTCAATCTGAAAACAAGACCTGCTGAGCGAGGCTTTGTAAGGGAACAATTACTCCAAAATCAGCATGAAAATGAGAGGGTATTTTTAGCTGATGGGTTGTTCATTTCGGTAAAATCCTAGCACAGCACACTGCTGTATTTGGCGACAAAAGTTTTTTGCCAAATGGCGCCAAGTAAAAAACCGCGTTTTTCAAAATGGCGTCAGAGACGTAAGCAAGTCGTGAAAACGTAGTTTTCAAAATGGCGTCAAGAGACGAAAAACGTGGTTTCCAAAACGGACAACACAGGAAACATAAAATCAAAAATAAGAAATTAAATGCAAATTTCAAGCATCCATTACAAGATTCTATCAATCAAACCTCCACACAAAACACAAACATTACTTCCTTACCTTTTATTCAGAAAGAAAAATCCATCTGTCGTGTTTTTATGAAGAAAACGTAGTTTCTAAAACAGCTTCAACAAGAAAAACTGAAAAAGCGTCGCTTCTAAAACGCTACAGTGGGAAAAGAAATCCAATATGAATGCCTTAGGCTAATGAACTAACGATCTCCATTTCTCTCAAAGACAAATTATTTTCATATTTCGAACATACATACTGAAATATTTTCAATCGTTCACTCATTCACAAAGCAATAATTTCTTCCTTACCTCTTTCATTCAAAAGAAAAAATATCCATTCGGCGAGCTTCAAAAAAGAAAACGTGGTTTCCATAATGGCTTCAAGAGGAAAACAGAAAAACCGTTGCTTCTAAGATGCAATAGTGAGGAAACACATCGTCCAAATTGAATTTATCAACGCATCTCCCTTTCTCTCTAACAAATATTCTTTCAGCAGTTGTTTCATTTAAAAAAAAATCCACCCATTCCTCAAATTTAGCTTTCCAGAAAAATCTAACACGTCTTCAAGTAGACCATCAGAATAAAAATGACCGCTGACCAAAAAATCCTGTCTGAATAGGGTTACTATTTCAGGGTTCTGCAGGGTTACCATATTGTAAACTTTATCGCCAAATTTTTTGGCGCCAAAATATTTGTCGCCAACAAGTGTGCCCTGCTAGGATCCGCCCATAAATTTGCAGTTAGAAGGTGACAGCATAAATTTTATTAAAACAAAGACCATTACACAAAACAACAATTCCCATTTCTTTCAAAACTAAGAACCATATAAGTGTTTTTTTTTTTTTACGTAATTAAAAATTAGAGATTATTTAATAGAAAATGGCCCTTCCCGCTTGAAAACCAAACATTTTCCGAGAGATAATTCTGGCAGAAAGTTTTCAGAATTGCGTGCAAGGATATGAAGAAACATTATCTATCATTCTGACGTCCCTTTCATAAATCTAAGAGAAATATTAAAATACAAAAAAATTACAGATACATTATAATATGAAGATTTTGATATTTTTTAAGGTTTTTCTTTATAAAAACTTTTACTTTACAAACACCCTAAAACACGCGCCAAAATACGCATAAGAAGAAGAAGGTAAAAAAAAAAAAAAAAAAATCCCCCTTCATTATGAAAAGAAATTTATGGAACCCGTACTGCCATCTGTAGGCAGTAAAACTAACTAAATTTCGCGAGTCGGAATCGTTTGTAACATAATCAATGCAGAATAATAACGGTGAACATAATTCCCATGTATCTTGCCTGAATTTAGCTAAAGGAGTATAATATTGGACGTCGAGAATTTTCCCAGTTTCTAAATTGGTCACAGACAATCAGCCAGGAAAATGACACTTTAAAATACGTTTAAGCATTTAAATGCCCTTTAATCAGATTTTGAAACGAGGTTTGAGAAGGATTTGTCTATGGTAATCATATCCATTTACACAGCAGGCAATGAATTTCATATGGTCACATTGAAAATGAGTAGGAGTTTCAGCGTGATTGCCAATTTTTAAATGAAAAAAAAAAAAAAAAAAAAAGAGACTGGACGCTACTAATCGATGAGATTTAGGGTTAAGCCTGACGAGATTGATGTCAATTGTTGGAAATTTCTTGATGCCAACTAGTGGAATTACATCCCTTCTGTAATAAATATTTGTTGCTCTGTTATTTCATGTATTAATTAAATTTTAATTTAATTAACATGTGTTTCATAAGTTTAAAACACTATACTTCACTACATTTAGAAAGTTAAATCTTTTTAAGTAAGTAGCTCTATACCAGCCGTCAAAAAGACATTTAAGTTGATAAATTTGCAAACATTTAATATTAGGTAAGCAGGGGTCTACCCAAAACCGAAACATGGCAAGGGGTCATTGAGACAAAAAGTTTCGGAACCTCTGCTCTATGGAATTTAGACGAAGGAAAAAGCAAGATAAAAAAATTAATTTTTATGTCAAGTACTGCCACAAGTTGAATGAAGTTTAGATATGCGAGTTTTTTTTTATGGCGTAAAAAGTTAAAGTAGTTTTTTTAAAAGTGAAACAGGAGTTTTAGTGTGTTGTTTAACATTTATAGCAATGAAAGAAAAGGTCATAAATAGTTACAAGAAAAAAACATCACATACATTTAAAAGCTTCTCTAGGTCTAAAAATTGTTACTAAACAACCGTTGGCTTAAAGTACCTTATAATATTTTTCTAATAAATTAATTTATCAAAAATATAGGAATTTTTTAATTTCTGTTATTATTTTTTCCCCAGATGCTCCTTCTAAAAACACACAAAAATTGTCAAAAAGTGGTAAAAAAAAAAAATTTGTCGGCGAAAGTCGGCTGTCACGAATTTAATTTTTTATGTACATAATGTAATTATCCTTCCTCAGATATAGACACCTCAAAAAGATAATGGATTTAAATATTGAAAAAGATATGACGTTTTTCACAAATAATATCTGCTCAAAAGCTTTTGTTACAGTACAAATTATCCGATTATTATTGGGTATTTTTATTATTATTTTTTTGTAATAAACTAACAAATAACTACAAGGTTTAAGGATTTTTCTTAAAAATATGACGCTTCAATCAAGAAAAGTTAGGAAATAAGTAAGAACCCAAAACAGATTGAAAAAAAAAGCTCATTCTACTTTCTCTTTTTATTTTTAAAGAATTTTTTTAAAAATTCACAACTTCTTGGAAACATTGGGAATAGAACCAGTGGCACAAAAGAGGTAGGGGTGGGGGGTGGGAATCCAGGCTCCCACCCCCATAGGCCCTGATTTTTTTTTCGATTGATGATAATCCTATGTATATACTTCGCAAAATTTAATGAAATATTTGTTATTACTATTTCATTTTATTAATTAATGCTAATTTAATTAGCCTTTTAAATTAATTAACTCAGTAATTTACTTTTACCATTGTGTTTTGTTTCCCTACTTCTAAAAAAAAAAAATGAATATGTTTGGCGGCGTATTGAGGTACTATACGAAAATGGTTGACTTTCGAATCTGGGTGAGTGAGTGATTTTGAGGTTTATTGGCACAAGTGCCGATTTCGGCTATACTGCGCCAAACATTTGTTTTAATATCTGTGGTCTAGACGGGAAGAGAGAAAGAAAGAATGAATTGAATGACAAGAAAGAGGGTCAAAAATAGAGAAGGATCACCCCGGGTTCGTGAAGCCCGTGTTTACCAAAGACAGTAAACCCCGTGGGAAAAGGAAAAGATCACTAGGGCACCTCGGGATTGTGACACTCGTACTCACCTAAAGAAGGTGAGCCCCCTGAGGGGTTTCGAATCTGGACCCTCCCTCCTTGGAATATTTTTGTATGCCACTAGACAGAACGAGTAAAAAACTTTGTTATTTATTTAGCGGAGATATCACAAACGGTAAATTTTAGAAAAAGGCATTTTTTGATGCTATTTTAGAAAGGCTAATCAGTAAATATTCTTTAATATTTCCTTTTTTTATTATTATTAAGGTATCCGACTACTTGCGACAATTTTTTTTTAAATGGAGATATGGGGATTTTTTGTTGTTGTTGTTGTTGTTTTTAGGTTTGTTTAGTACATTTTAAGAAAAATATGCTAAAATTAAGAATAAGAAAATAAATTATTATAACTAAAATGGGTAAAAATGACATAAACGCTGCTCATTCTGTACCAAATGTTTATAAACAGATTTTAAATATTTCAACTCTGATGTGTTGTTATGTTATTAATTTTTGAAATGACTTTCAGGAGAAGAGATATTTTAATTTTTGCAAAAACTAGAGCATTTTATCTTTTTTATTATAAGAAATTGCTTAAAAAAATCAGTGATTATATTCACATAAGGGGCTGTAAATTTTGTAATAAAACAGTGATTGTTAAATCTGAAGGTTAAAAACTTCTGCTTTTATACAGAACATACACGAAAAATTTCAGTTAATTATTTTCAAAACCTTTTTAGCAATCGGTGGCCCCGTTTGAGTATTTTCAAAAAGAAAAAGAAACACATTTCGAGTAAAACGCGTTTAAAAGTATGAAATCTTGCTTAAAGTAATGGCATGTTGCTAAAACACTTGTAGTTTTTGTTCTAGTGAACGGAAAATAATAAAATTGGTACTTTTATAAAGCTAATAAGATGGCCTATAAAATAAAATCATAGGAAAATTGTCAATTTTTGGCAGAATTTACAATTTTAAGGTAGTCGGATACCTTAAAATACATACCGCCCCTGCATGTGCATACACTCGTGAAATAAGCGTGCCAGTGTACGTAATATAGAAAAAAAAATCTTTTGATAGATGTTTTCTCGAGACTATTTATTATATTTATTACAATAGCGAACAAAAGAGAAATTCTATCATTTAACACCTGTTACATCATAATTAGAAACACATGCACACATAACATCGTAATTTTTAAAAAAATATATCACTAAAGTGAACGTCGTTTATCGGAATCAATTGGGACCGGACACTGTTCGGATATGCGATCGTTCGGATAGATGGAAACCGGATGCGATCCATGCAATATATGAAACCGGACACTATGCGAATATTGAAATTGATCCTATGCGGGAAACGTGCTTGAAGAAAAAGCAAAATAGGTGCAAAATGTTGCAATTTTACCTTTATTGTGGATATAATCTCTTATTTTTTGCTGTACCATTGTACATCGATTTTTCGCAGCACGGTGCAAAAAAAAAAACAACCTGGTTCGGATATTTGACGTTTCGGATAATAAACGTTCAGATAAACGACGTTCTACTGTACAACAAAAGGCAAGCGGAATATCGATATAAGAAATAATACAATTTCGCTGAGTAAGAGAAACAGAAAAGGATAAAGGAGTCATAATTAACATTCATGAAATAAATATTCTCGACTTTGAATAATATTGCAGATTACTTCAAGACTGTTCCAAAAACAAACACTTGACAATTAATACCCTACTGTTTTTTCACACAGGAGAAAGGCATCACTGGTTACAGTTTGTGTCTCTTACTATTTTCTAAGACGTATCTTAGAAAGCGACTGTGATGTGATCCCATTACAAATGAGAAAATCGCCCGCGGGAATTGAGCACCTTCTGCACGCATCTTTTCTACCCCTATGGTTGACTGGTTGACACCCGTGAAGGCAAGAGCAGAGAGTTAACAGCTGACTTCTCATGGTGCAACCTCTCATATCTCAGTATCACCGAATGACTAACACCGAAGGAGGAAAAAGTTGATAGAAAACATAAATGGGAAGAAAAAAAATCGTCTTTCCTTGAAGGATGCAAGAAGAAAACAAGTGTTAGCTGTCCGAGTGTTGGCAATGATTATTGAAAAAGTGGCATGCTGATCTCTATTTACAGAAGCGTCAAAGCTATTTTCCTAAAAAGTTAGCTAAAATCCTTATTCACTTAAAAATCGTTCCCTTCCCTGAACACAGATGGCAGTACATTCAATTTCATGGGAAAAATATGTACAAGTAATGTATAAAAAGAAATTTTTAGGTCAACAAAGAAATTTTTTATTTTAGCTACTTTTTATTAAATAGTTACAATTAATATAAATATGTAAATACATATGACACACACACACACACACACAGAATCACAATATTAAGTGACAAATATAAAGCGATTTTCTTGCAATTTTCCCCATTTTCCTTTCAATGTAAGGAGTTGCACTTTTTTTTACTAATTATTCATTAATTTAATTTAACTATACTAATAAAATAGTATAATAAAAAAAGAAATCACAATCTCAGAAAGTAGGCCATTCCAAGTGGGATTCGAGACCACGACCTTTGGATTAGAAACCCATTGCGCTACAGGGACACAACGAACGATTTTCCTTTCTATATATACTTTTGGACTATTATTTTTGTGTTTGTTACTATTTATTCATTTTTTAATTTAATTAATGAATTAATATTTGAAAAACTGTATTAACATCAAGTGTCATCCATTACAAGTTTTAAAAACATGTATTTGAGCTTGAATGTATGTGTGTGAGGGGATGAATAGAAAGTATTTTTATTAAAGATTGAAAATTTGAACAAGATATATATAAAAGTATATATATATATATATAGGGAGACAGTGAACTAATAGTAGGAATTGAAAATATGTCTCATTTCTTAAATTTTTCTTAGTATTATTTTAAGGTATTTATAAGTTTCTTTATGGTTTTGTTAACATTGTCTTATGATTATTAATTAAAAAGCTTCTAGCTGTAATGAATAGATTATCAGGCCTTTCAGTATCCTAGCTTTGAATTCACTTATAGATCATCGGATGCTGATCTATATATCATTCCGATTTGAATATTTTTTTTATTTGTGTATTTAAAAATTATATTTTAGCATTTCATACGTAATGTATCTTTTCAAGAAAATCACACGAAATGAAATTTTGTACACATTATTCACTCAACTTTAAAAATTTAAATTTTTTTTAAAAAATTGGAAATTTTTAAAAATTTTCCGTTTTTTGTATTTATTATTATTTTTTTTATCTGAAAGTTTTTTGTAATATTTCTAAAAATTAAAGATCTTTAAGGATCGATTTTACAATAACATAATTAGTTATGGAGAAAAAATAAAATGTTAATATGTATGCTGAAATTTTTTTTTTAAGGTCAATATCTCCTAGATTTGAATTTTTTAAAATTTTATATACACGATTATTTTGGATGGCAATACAGTAATTTAATTTTTATTAATAAAAATTAATTGATTAAAACTAATTGTTCAAAGAATTACAAATACAGTCACGTTGACATCATTTTTGGCAACTTATGTCTAAACTTGAAAATGCCTTTTTCTCACATTTTAAAACGCTCATTTAAGCTGAAATTTTTTATACACATTTGTTTGGGGTAACAATACGATAGTTTAATTATAATTAATTAAAATTATTGACTGAAATTAATTATTTAAGAATTACAGATACAACCACGTTAGCTTTATTTTTAGATACTTGGGTCAAAACTTTAATAGATTTTTTTCCTCACGTTTCAAAGCTGAGCAGTTGAACTGAAATTTTAGATACACGATATTTTTGGATGACAATACGATACTTTAATGGTAATTAATTAATAAAAATTAACTGCCACTTAATGTTGTGATTCTGTCATATGTATATACATATTTATATTAATTGTAACTATTTAATGAAAAGTAACTAAAATAATTAATTTTTTTTGTTGATCTAAGTAGGAATTGACTTAAATTTTTTTTTTATATTACTCGTTTTAGTTAGTATTTTACGTTTCAAAATAGCTTTTTTAATCTAAAAAGGAGGCGTGGTTGAATTCACTAATTTAACAAAAAAGATATATCAATCGAAAGATAATAATGTAAGGAATATAACTAAATAAAAATAAAACTTACCGTCGAAACGGCTGTGCACAAAAAGTTTGAAGACGGGAGAAATGGATCGGAATACTTCCACTGACCTGGAAGAGAGAGCCGGGGTTAGGAAATTGTTGCTATGTACCCATTATACTACTCCTAACTCATTTATCAATAATCCTACTTTCTACCTAAAATCATCGAACCAAAATTAAATATTTTTTCCATTTTTTGTGAAATTCAATCCTTTTATGTCAATATTAAATTTTGAAATTGTTTTTCTCTTAATTTCTACACCATATAACATCTTTTCCGCATAGGTAGGTTCTGTGGTTCTCCATAATAATTTTTTTCTTTCATATAACCATGATCAATACAGCCAGGGGATCCACGTATACAATTATATATATATATATATATAATAGCTTTTTTCTTATAAAGAATATAAATAAAATAATAATAATAATAATCAAAATAGATTCTATAAAAATTTAAACAATCTTAAATTAAGTCTTACAAAACAAATAATTGAAGATTTCAAACAATGATCAATTTGATAACAAAAATGTTTTTCTCGAAGCTTTTAATTGTATTTACTCAATGCTTTTTAACATACGTTTATATAAATTTGGTAAATTTCAAATAATTTCACGATTAGGATAAATCAGCAGAAGTCTGATGCTAAAATCATTAATAGCATTAAAAAAACTCCCATGAACATATAATAAGCTATTTTAAATTACGTATTTTGTGAAAATGTAGAACTTTACTATATCAAAAATATTCCCAATATTAATCGAAAAAAAGTTATGAAAAAATTGCTTGTTATATATACAAACAGATTTAATGTAATGTTCTATAGAAAAAATTGTGCATAAATCAAAATAAAAAAAATAGATTTTTGTTAACTGAACAATAATTTTACTGAAAATTAGTAACAGAAAACAATAGAAACAAGCATTAGAAATTCGATAAAATATTTAAACAATTATTTCAAGACATTGTATAAAATTATTTTAATTATTTCACCAAAAAATGGGCAATAGAAACATAAATACTATTTATATTTTTAAAAAAGTACTTCAAATCAGTAGGATAATTCCTTAAAAAAAATTTAATGCCAAGAGAATAAATTTTTTTTGCAGGGGAGGGGGGTTTAACAAAAAGTCAATATTTGCTCTTGTTCTTTAAGTAATACGGTATAAGAAGTTAAGTTTTTTTTACACAATGTTAAACTGTATTTTTATGAAAACTTTCAACATTTTTAGAGCAATTACAAAATAAATAAACAAAAAGTGCAAATTACACGAGTTTTTAGAAAATTGATAATTTCAATCATATTTAATAAAACTTCAAAAAGTTTCTTTTATTATTCCTCAAAAAACATCAATAGAAGTATAAGTGTTATTTAGATAGAAGTATCTGAAATAAGTATAGCGTAATATCTTAATAAAACCTTTTAAAACAAAACCAAAAAAAATTGAATTTTTGCTCTTGTTCGTAATACTGTAAGCTAGCACTAGAATATATCTTTTACCAAAATGAAACTACATTTTTATAAAAAAAAAAAAAAAAAAAAAAACATTAAAAAAATTTTAAAGCATTAAAAAAATTACAGAAAAAAATCTAGTACTTCGTGAGTTCTTAGAAATTCGATAAAATTTTTTTTTTAAACAATTATTTTATGGCATTACAATATTGTTCTTATTTTTCTCAAAAAAAAATAATGCAAATCAATACAAAGTACTCCAAAACTACAACTAAAAATAGATGCATATCGTATTAATCTAAGAACTTACTTCGACGGGAGGCTTGAGCGACCTTTAGCGTTCAGATCGCGAGTAATACTGAATAACTCATCAGTTCTACTACTGTGATCCCAATAGGACACGTGATTCAAAGAGAGAGAGAGAGAGAGAGATTGGTTCTCCTAAGCGCTATTAGGACGCAAATTTCGTCTTCGTTCCATATTTTGTCGTACCTTTTTCTCAGCCAATAAGCAACCAATTGAACTCGGGTTTTCGGCATTTGGTCACATTTGTGCCCTAGATGAGCCGAATCATATTTAAATTTTCCCATAGTTTTCCCGAATTTTCCTGAATTTCGCTAGTTTATAACAAAATTTTCTCAAATTTTACCTAGTAAATTTATTGTTTGCAAAAAGTTTTTTTAAAAAAAATCTACCTGCATTTTGGAAGAAATCTTCACAAAAAAAGTTCAGAAAACAAGTGTAAAAGGCTCTGATTTTGCTTTTTTAATTTAATTCTTTTTTTAAACAGTAAAGTGATAAGATATGTAGTGTGAAGCGAAAATAGTTTTTTTGAAAACTAAAAGTCATAAAGTGATAAGACCTATAGTGTAAAGTGAAAATAGTTTTTTTTAAAACTAAAAGTGTGAAAATTTTTTTTGAAATCTAAAAGTGAGAAAAGTTTTTTTGAAACCTGAAAATGGGAAAGAAAATTTCTTTTCAGCTCAATAGTGGTACATTTAGAGGAGTGGTACAGTACACTACTTTCTGTTAGTAAAAAGTTCATTAATTGCATTATTGTAAAATACAACATATGAAAAACTCGCTAAAATTACTTGGCTATGCCAATGATTGATATCTTGTTTAAGATGTCTTTGAATTTTTCATTTTCATATTAATATTGTTTTAAAACATATGTTTCAAGCAGTTGTTATTACAAATTCTTAAGCATCATTAATTTTTCGGTCATCTCTTTCGTTCAAGACAAATTCATTCATCTCGATAATTTCCAACTTCAATTTTGAACAACTTTCTAAGCAATGAAAGAGAATTTAATCAAAAAAGAAGGAAATGGGGAGTAAAAAACAGTACACCACAGATAGGAAAAATTATTCATTGCAAAAACTAGTACTTTAATATTTTTATGTACTTTTTTCGATAAAAGGCTGTAATAATAAAGTGTTCATTAAAATGTCAAAAATATCAAGTTTTAGTGCTAGATTAATTGATTATTTATGGCAACAGGAAGGCTTCTTACGACTAATTTCATAACTTTAAACCATGATCGATTGACGCATGACACCATGAAGTGACCCAATAATGATACCTGAACAGTGGCGCATCCAAGGGGGGAGTCCTGGGGGTCCGGACCCCCCCCCAAAGCCCTTGAGCTTTTTTCGATTGATTATGATTCTATGTATATAGTACGTAAAAATTAATTAAGTATTTGTTTTTAATAAATAATTTTACTAATTAATGCTAATTATTTATTTACTAATTAGTTTTTTACTGTTTTTTGTTTCCGAAAATCGACAAAATTATAAAAATATGTTGGGCTGCGTATTGAAGAGAGTGGACTTTCGACCTGAGACCCCCCCCCCCTTGAAAAATTCCTATGTACCTGTAAACTAGTATTACTTTTACGGAACTACCCAACCACACCAACAAAAGAGATTTTAGCCAATAAAGATTTAACATCAGTGGCGCATTCAAGGGAGGCGGGGGGGGGGACCTCGGGACCAGACTCCCCCAATAGCCCTTGGTTTTTTTCGATTGATTATAATCCTATGCAATTATAGTAAGTATAATTTAATTAAGTATTTGTTATTAATAGTTTGATTTATTAATTAATGCTAATTATTTTTTGATAATTTATTTATTACTGTTTTTGTTTACGACAATCGACAAAAACAAGAGAATATGTCTGGCGGCGTTTTGAGGTATAATACGGAGAATGGTGTACTTCCAACACTGAACTCCCCCCCCCCTCTTCAAAAATTCCTGTATGCGCCACTGTTTAACGTGCATTATCCTTTCTATGCGTCGGATCTTTATTGGCATCAGGACTTGAACTTATAACTCGACAATGCCAGCCATGTCCATAACTTCTCAGGAATTAAAGGGTATTCATTAAATGTTTCTAAAATAACAATTGTGATAAGTGCGGGCAAACAATTTATTCAATGCTTTAATGTTTTAGTAAATGAGTTATTTATTACACGTTTCTAAAATAACAATAATTATAAACGTGTATTCGTAAAAAAAAAACTCTTCTCTCTCTCTCTCTCTCTCGATTGCATTTAATTATTCAGTTTTAACCCCCCCCCCCCTCTCTGTCTTTCTCTCTGAAAAATTGCTTCAAATTTGGGTTCTTTTGGACAAATAAATTGTGTTAACATTGGCATGCATTGCACTAATCCTTCATCAATCAAAACTAATCTATTTATAAGCATTATTTGCTTTCATTTTAGCTGAGCAAAATGAGTAATGTTAAAAGCACCAAACTAAATTTCCAATTTCACTTCAAACGACGTGCCTACATTTTTGGATGATGCGTAAAGGTTCTCCAAGAAAAGCAATGCTTTGTTGTACAGTGCATTGTTGTACAGGGGAAAAAATATATCTAGGTTTGTAAATACAAAGGAATAAGAAGCTCAGTAGAGGTTATTTCTAAACTTAAAATACTCGACATTCTTGTAGCGTTGCTGCACTTTATCGCAATGTAGCCAAGGTCATGCATCCACTGTGGCCCATTTTCATGGGAGGGTTTATATTTTAAATAAAGTGTAGACGAAATCATTAAAACGTAATCTTTATGCTAAAAATTATTCAAAAAAGTGTTCCTTGAGAAGAGTTTGAGAGATATCCAAAACCTTGTTCTTGTGCACGCCACTGCATGCATCCTCAAAGTTTCCTAGGATATATCTGAAATCCTATGGCTCAACTTAAAACTCATTTTCAGATTGAAAAATTCAGTTTTCAATTAAGTTTTTATGCCTGATAAACAAGGAGTATATAATATCGATAACAATATACGATTCACGTTTCTTTAAGCATGAAAATATGCTCTGAGTTTTGGTTTTATTCTTTAAAGCTAGATGAAAACGGAATTGAAAATCAATCGAAACTATTCCTTGCTAAAAAATACAGTAAAATAGATATACCTAAAGTGACCATTTATTCTTTGACTCAAAACGGGACATTGGTTTATTTATGTCAATTAACAGGTACACAATGAAAAAAACACTTTTTTAAAAGTTATTTAATCAGAAAACGTTAGTTAGCTTAGAAGTTACGAAATAAAAAATATACCCAAAATGTTTATTTATTTTTATATTTATCAGAGGAATAAATTTGCTTTATCATAGCTGGCGAAAATTTAAGTAAGAATTAAACTCTTGGTACGTTTTTTTTTTATATTCACCCTAATTATCAACATCGCCTTTAGAACTGAAATTTGTTACTGGGTTTTCTCTGATGTTCACAATTTGTTCATTATAGAAAATACTCTTTCTACTGAAGCATTTGTAGCAGGCAAACATAAAATATATTTAATTAATATCGAAAAGTTTTCATGCTGCAGATTGTGGGCGTGAAAGTGTTTGAATATTTCCACCCAACGAGTTTCCGTGGAAACATTTAGGCGAAGTATTTATTTGGTTGATATATACGGATATATTGCTTGTAAACTAACATTGAACGAACAATTGCGTTTTGGCATTTTAAACTATGATTCCAAAATAAAAGAAGTTTAAGTTATTTACTGCACGAGCATCGAACAGCAACAAAACAAATAGCAAGAAATGTCCAAACGAAAAATCTGTCCAACAACTAGTCAACATAGCGCGGGCGATAACGTCTCGGTCATACTCGGGCAATCTCGCTTATCTTCACGTCGACCTACGACGCGGTCTCGCTCGTGTCCGGCAGGGTCGACTACTCAAAGTTTCGTTCGGTTTCCGAAAACGGGACAATTTTGCGTCCCAGAGTTCATTCCGGGGACATCGGGACTCGTAATTATAAAAAGGGACAGTCCCGTTCAAAACGGGACTTCTGGTCACGTTAGGTATGCCTTATTCTAATACGAGTAGTTTTAGCAGACGATATATAACTTAAAATAAATATAATTCATATTTAGAGCATGTTATTTTACTACTGTTTAGCAAGAGGAAGATAATTCGCATTAAAAGAGCTCATCACTATTAAAAATGTTGTAAATATTAAATAATATTTAAGGAGCTAAATTTGAAGTGATACATTTGTGACTGAAAGAAAACCAGCGAAATTAATTATTCACGTAAGCTAGTGCTCAAAACCTTTGGAAAATAATTTCAGGTTTACAACGTTAAAAAAAATGCAGCAAACTAAGATTTGGCGTTTGCTATTACGAGTAGTTTTAGCTTCAAAAAGATTATCACTATTTTTATTATATAAATCTTGACACTTAATTAAAAATGTTTTTAAGATCATGGAAAAATCTAACTGGGTTTCGCGTAAGAAGCTCTTAAATGCGTAATTACAGTTTTGAAAAAAAATTCTGAAGAATAATTCCTTTTATTGCACAAAATTTAAAAGGATCAGTTATAGCATTACTTATTTTACATTATTTAATTCGTTATTTTAAAGATGAACTTCAAAAAAATATTGCTTAAAATCAGTAGCGCACACAAAAAATTTTCAAGGGGCTGTCCATGGTCGAAAGTTTCCCAATTCGTATCATACCTCCAAGACAACACCTATTGATTCATCTAATTTTGTAGATTTTTTAAAGCAAAAAACAGTAAAAAATAAATTATTGGACTAATAATTAGCATTAATTAATAAAATAAATTGTTAATTACAAGAATTTAATTAAATTTTACGTTATATATAAATAGGATTATCATCATTCGAAAAAAACTCCAAGGGCTTTGGGGGGTGTCCGGACCCCCGGGACACCCCCTTGTGTGCGCCACTGCTTAAAATACATCACAAAAATCATGTTAAGCGCCTAAACTCCGATTTAGTTTGTATCCATCGGTATTGTATACTGACCGGCATAGTTTCTCGAATCGAAGTCAAATGTCAAGGACATCCTCTGTTTATATGTTTGTAATCCAGCGTTTGATAATATAAACCCCAAATACATAAAATGTTCAGGAAATAAGCAGAAAATTAATCGATAACAGAAATCCCCCCCCCCCAGTTCTAACTACTCCTTCCTAAATGTGCTTGGGGAAAGGAAAAATAATAAAATAAAAATAGATGATCTTGCCAGCGCTGACTGAAAAAGGGACTTCTCTATGGCTTCCGAACCGTGTCTGTTTCCAGGGCGTTTTGGAGATAAGAAGCCTATCTAAAGCATTCCGTATTTTCTGCCTTCGTGAAAAATTTTTGTGTATAATCTACTTTTATGTGCTTAACTGATGCTGATTTCAAGGGATGGATTTATAAGAGAAGAATACTTCTGTATGTTTGGTGATCTCCCTCTTATTTCAAATAATCTAATCTAGATTTCATTCATTTTGAAATTAGCCTTAAAATAAACAGGATTAAAATTCTTAGATAGACTGTAGGTAATATTTAAATTTTCCCTTGACATGATGATGTATTTTTTTTTCATTCGTTGTATATTGTTTGCTGTAAGCAAATCATACATTTTGCACATTTCGGGTTCATGTTTAACAAAGTATTTATTGAGAAATCAACCTAAAATAATAATTTTCATATATTAAAAAATAAAATAATAAATTCCCGCAAGGACGTGTTAAGACTTCTTGAGGTCCTGGGCCCCTATTCAAAAGTAGGCCCTGGGTCCCTACACAAATGTTGGAAGCACTTATTATTCCTAAAGGTAGACAGTACATTGCATACATTTTCGAATAATCGTACAAACAATAGGCCAAATTATCATTATAGTGAGTGAAAAATCTACTGAAAATTGTCTCGGCGCCTGTTTTTAAGTGAGTGCAAATTACCCCTTTTTGCATCCGCGTGCCCTTCGGTCTCGCCTAGTCATTGGACAGAGACCAAGCGCAAAGTTGCAAAAGTTCAGAGACATTCGTCTGTCGTATACATATCAAAAGAACTCTGATACACCACAAAATACGTATGAATACGTCGAAAGACTTTTACCTTCATTAGAGAATATTTTTCAGAAGGTCCTAGATAATTTGAAAAATCAAGAGGCATCGCACATCGCTCTTAGCTCAAAAAATACAAAGTCGCATCATTATGATTATCAAATTGGTTCTTTATGTTTTATCAGGACACCTAACCTTAAATCTAAATTATCTCCAAAACTCAGACCCAAGTTCGAAGGTCCCTATAGAGTTGTAGAACGGTTTTCCAAAGTGAATTACAGAGTTCAGCATGTCGAGCATCTGAGAAAGAAATTTAACACACATGTCAACCGAATGATTCCTATAAAAAGATTTAAATATTTGCATTTGAACAATTTGGATGAAAATTTAACAGTAGATACAGAGGTAAAAATTTTTTTTAAGAAACATTTATCGTATCATATGCCTTTGTGGTAAAGAAATATTAAAAAATATGTATGATGCATTAAAGATTTTGCAATTTGGTTGTATTACCTTTCTAAAGCAGGAATTTACAATTTTTTCCCATCGTTGAGCCCAGTGGTGCACATAGAAATTTTCCAAGTTCGAAAGTCCACCATTCTCGTATCATATCCCAATACCCCTCTTTTGATAGTGTCGATTTTCGGGGGGAAAACAGTAAAAAGTTAATCACTAAATCAATAATTAGCATTAGTTAATAAAATTAATTATTAATAACAAATACTTAATTAAATTTTACGTGCTATATACATATAATTAGAATCAATCGGGAAAAAAATCAAGGGCCTTGGGAATGTCCCCCCCCCCTTTGTGCATCCCTGGTCGAACCTTTTTTTAAAAATAATTTTTTTCATAGATACCCTTCATCCCTACATTTTTTTTTTTTACAAAATATAGCATGCAATATAAAACCATGATGCATTCTCATATGCGAATTTTTACTCTTTTTTTTTTTTTTTTCGTTCCCGAAAACCAACAAAATCAAAAGAGGGTTGTTGGGATATGATACCAGATTGGTGGACTGTCGACCGTGCCTTTCGACCCTTGAAAAATTCCTGTGTGCGTCATTGACGATGCATACATAAAAGTGACATGCTCAGTGACGTCGTACGACTTCTTTAGGCCCTAGGCCCCTAATTCAAAATTAGCCCCCCCCCCATAACTCTTGAAATTAGACATTATAATCTCACCCTTAAAGGTGTCAAACGCTCGTACAAATGGTGTAATATATGTACACGACTCACATTCTCACAAACCGGCTCGATCAGTTAACACCTTTCGTCTAAACTAGTAATGATAGTGTATAGTTGCAAGCCTAGACCTAGCCATGGATGACAACCAAGACACAATAATGTAGATTGGCCACTGTTGCCAATTAGCATATAGATATAAATTCTCAATTTTTTGGAGAATGTATCCCGGAACAACATATGACGATTCAAATTATCTGGTTCATGATTTTATTGATGCCGAGACGAGAATGAGACGAGGTCCTGGGACCGAACCCAACGGACCCAGGCCTTAAGTGAGTGAACATTAACGTCGCACTGTTCAGCTACGCGAAGGCTTTTGACGGCGGGCTTCGTAATTTTGAACCATGGTCAAGTGACGAGGACGACACCTAAGCTGGCACCCCCTTTCCTAACTACCACACTACACCAACGGGAGGTCGTTTAAACTCTCAACAGATTCAACATGCATCGCTCCCCTATAAGGTGGGTCTTCAGTGGTACTGGGTTCTAATTTATGACACGCCAGCCACAAGTCCGATATCTTGACCACTTGGATACCGCGGCCACGGCCCAGGCCTTAAAATGTTCTTGGTTGTCATGGACTAGTAAACTTGTAATCAATGAATGTAACATCCTAGCACTTTGCTTAAAATTAAACAGAAGCACAAATATTAGGAAACGTTCTTTATTGTTGTTGTTGTTTCTTTCCCGAAGGGAAGGAATAAAAGTTGCCAGAGCCTGAGACAGGTTGGACTTCTACACGATAGATGGCGACACCACCTATCTCCACCTCTACAATTTAGGCATAAGAGGGAAATATTATCCAGCCCCCTGCACCCGTGGTTTCTGCTGTAACCGCCTACAAGACTTTCGAACCCACTGATTTAACGAGCACGTACTCCGTGTGTACTTGGAGGTATCAGGCATCGAACCCAGGCCCTCCGATTTGGAGTCCGATGCTCTAACCACTAGGCCACCCACGACCCTAATGTTTTTAATAAACCAAAATATAGGTATTGGTAAGTATAAAAAATTAACACACACATGTATACATAATGTGAAATTTATTGCTTAGTTTCTCAGATAATTTTTAATTATTAGATTCATATATTACGTATTTATTATTTTAACGTATTGCGTCGGCAATTCATTTCCAAAATTATCTCCAATGATTAATTTTACGAAATTCACATTCAGGAAAAATTTTTTTCACACACACATTAACCCAAACATATTGTTAAATATGTTTCTTCATTGAACTGATAAAGCGCCTCCTAAATTTAGTACTACATTTTCTATTTTTGGTGAGGGGGATCATTTTTATCTACACTTTTTCAGAAATCTTTCCTTCGACTTTTGAAATCAACCTTTCAAACTTATTTTTCCTCTCCATGGTCTCTGAAATTCAACTAATTCCATTTCTACCTCATAGCCATATAAATTCGGTTAACTCCATTGCTTCGAATTTCGCCTAAAGTAAAGTGTAATATATTTTGCCAATTCCAAATTGATTTAACCTCTTCTAAAAAAGCTTGTTTTATTTCCTATACAATTCTTAAATATTTTAATTGCATTTGGCTGAATTTCAAGCTTATTTTCAAAGAGTTTGAAATTTTTTTTTCGTAGAGTTGTGTATGAAAAAATTGTTTCACGAAATTAATTTCCAAATATTGGCGAAGGAAACACGTTTCATCATAAATATTTTCATAGACCTTTTGAACAATTAGACGTTCCCCCGAGAATTTGTTCATTTAAATTAGAAAACTATTAACTTTTTTTTTTTTATAAATTGAACATCAGATATTCATACTTGCGTGTGTTTTCTGAAGGAACGAATATATTTTCTCTGGATTTCTACTATTTTGTTATGTTTTGAGTCTTCTGACAGGATATTACGATTCAGCAAAGAGCAACTGGAGAGCGGAAACATTCCTCAATCCCTTATCTGATATCGCGAAAGTTCTTAATCCCTTACAGTAGGCGGTTGTGACGGAAGTTACAGCTGGGATGAAAAGTCATCATTGCTTAAACTTCGAAATGTCAGTTTTCAGCAAATGACCAGCGGGTCGTCTGATATGGCCGGCGCCAGTTCAACAGAATTGGCGAGACTCTTTTGCCTCAGGTGCCAATTATAATGTTAAGTTCCATATTTTCAGCCCCCAACAATAACTCTTTCACCCCAATTAGTTCTATTTTCAACATGATATATCTTTTCCCGTGACTCTTCCGAAAGATAACGAAAACAAAATTCCGGTGACAATATGTTTTAGTTCTCAGTAAACACACACAAGAATGAATATGTCTAGCACCCAATCAACGAATTTTATATCAGATTACTGCAGCTGTGTATGTTTTGGAGTCGTCTTCAATTCGTTGCATTCTAGAAAGTAAGTGTACTTTAAAATAGCTCGCAGTGCTTAGTTACACACACACAAGCTTGGGTTTCGTGTCAAGAATCAAATTTTACTATTAATTTTCAGTATAATTAAACTTTTCATCTATAAAATATACACGTCATATTCGTATATAAAATATTTTTACGAAATACAATCGGATCATATTACGAACCTATTGTCTTTTTAAAGGGTTTCAGACAAGGAGATGCACTAGCTTGCCTCCTTTTTAAACTTGCATTAAAAAAACTAACATTAATACAAGCGGCAGGGGTGGCTCTAGGGCCGGACAAACCGGACCTCCGTCCGGGGCGGCAAATTTTAAGGGCGGCATTTGGATCAAATTAAAATATATATATATATATTTTTGTTACAAAAAATTTGATATATTTTCTGAAATATTATTGGGTGTGTATTTGGAATTTAATTTAACGTACCTTATTTGGTACTCTATGTGCTTAATGTCAGTTTTTTTTTTAATGTTGAAGCTTGAAGAGTGCGAATAAATTATTAAATCATGGAATTTGATACGCTTACACATGTTTCATTAGTAACTTTCTCCCCCTCCCAGACTGGGGTCACAACGAACATTCTTTTCACCCATACAATGTCCGTTTTCAGCTATCTAAAAGGGGACTGAGATAATAAATTTTTGGTAGATAGCGGCCACAGGAAATATTTTATTTTCTTCTTTAATGCATTTACTATAAGTTAATAAACGCGTGTGATGCCCAACATTAGTAGACTCTTTTTCGAAAAAATTGGCCAGTTGAAATAGACGATTCCGTTTCTTACATATTACTCGTTGGAAATAACAGGCAATTATTTCACTAATTTCGGATTATTTTATATTTCTTAAGACTTAAAATAATATGTATATATAAATTCTTAATTGTTAAGCTGCCTTTGCAGGAATTATTCTAGTTTTATAGGTGGTATACCTATGTGAACAATTTATCTTTTTTAATTATGATTTTTTGCTTTGGAGAGAGGGGCGGCAATTTCCATTTTTGTCCGGGGCGGCAGAACTCTGCTAGAGCCGGCCCTGTTAGAGGGGAACTTCTTTTAATAAATCCGTAAAGATTTTGGCTTTTGCCGATGACATTATCATAGCCGCTCAGTTCACCCAATGCACTTAAGGTATCCGACTAACGACAACTTTTTTTTTGAAAAAAGGGTTCTTTTGTTGTTTTTAGATGTCTTTAGTACATTTATAGAAAAATATGCTAAAATTATATAAGAGAAAAAGAAATTATTATTACTAAAATGGGAAAAAACTGGTAAAAATTTACAAAAAATAACCTAAACGCGGCCCATTCTGTATCAAAAATTTATAGACAATTCTTCTATTTTGGTGTGTTGCTATGTTATTCATTTTTGAAATGACCTTCAGGATAAGAGATATTTTAATTTTTATAAAACTAGAGCACTTTATTTTAGTTATTATATGGAATTTCTTAAAAACCAGTTATTATATTCACATAAGGGACTGTAAATTTTGTAATAAAACAGTGATTGATAAATCTGAATGTTAAAGCACTTTTACTATTAAACAGAACATACACAAAAAAATTCAGTTAATTATTTTCAAAACTTTTTGAGCAATCGCTGGCCCTGTTCGAACACTTTAAAAAAAATATATATTTCGAATAAAACCCATTTAAAGTATGACATCTTGCTTAAAGTATCATCTGCTTTTACTAAAACACTTGTAATTTTTGTTCTAGTGAACAGAAAATAATAAACTTGGTATTTTTATAAAGCTAATATAAGATGGCCTATAAAATTAAATCACAAAATTTTTTTTTAAATTTTTGGCAAAATTCACAATTTTAGGGTATTTGGATAAAAGTATCAAACAAGCCTTCCTTTATTTGGAAGTGGAAGCAAATAAAATCCATCTTACCATAAACCAGAACAAAACCAAATTCAAGTCAAATTCCAGTGTTAATGAATATTATTTTGTAATAGGAGACTACAGATTTGAAAACGCCAATTGTTCCAGATATTTAGGCTCTGAACTGAACACACTCAATGACATAACCTCATTGGTTTACAATAGAGTTACTGCTGGTAGCAGATGTTTTTATGGACTTCAAGAATATTTAAAATCTAATTTCATCATCAGAAAAACCAAACTATTCATCTATAAATCCTTGTTAAGGCCCGTTCTCACATATGTTGCAGAACGTGGGCAATAACCGAGAGAGACAAGAAGACTCTCGCTATATTTGAAAAAAGAGGTTTAAAATAAGATAACATTTGAGAAAAAAGAGCCAATTTAGAAATTTATAAAATTTTTGAGGAACCTTTCAAGTGCCTAGAAAAGGATGTAAAAACTATTAATGTCAGAAAATGGAACAGTCAAACTAAGAACAAGATAGCCTAGAATGAAATTCTTAGGAAGTCTAAGGTCCACCCTGGGCTACTATACCATTGAGGAGGACGAATGCTAAGGATATACAATCAATTCTTTTATGATTACATTGTTTAGTTGATTGCGCAAGGGTCGCTATTTTACCTAGACAGAACCTAGACTGTGAACGCGTGTATTCAACAGTAAAATACTTGTTTTGCATTATATGGAGGATAAAGTTAAAGAAAAGGACATACTATGTTATTTCCTGTAATCAGTGAAAAATCAATACGTGAAACATTCCACGCGTTATGTAGCAATATGAAGAATTACACATATTTTTAAGTTTTTATGAAATGTACAGTTTTTTTCTCACGAGAATTTTAAAAAACTCTAAGCGTTACAAAATTTCGTCAAATTTTTAAAACAATTTTAAAATATATATTTTTTTAGAATTTTAAAATTTACCTATGCCAAAAATATATTCTGTGGTATATTGATGAAAAGGAAAATAAAGGGAAAAATTAGTTTTTATGTCAAGTATTGCCATAAGGGGTATAAAGGTTAGGTATTTATGATTTTTTTTTATGGTAAAAAGTCGAAAGTAAAATTTCTTTTATAGTAAAATGGCCTTTTTAGGGTTTTTTCTTTTTTCAACGTTTATGGTGTGAGGAGAGGACACATGCTAAATAGCAACAAGAATAAAAAACAACAGGTACATTTAACTGGTTCTATAGTATTGATTTTTTAAAGAAAATCTTCTTCCGAATTTACAGTGCATAATAAAGAGGAAAATGGGAAAAAAGCTTGGCCTAAAGGAGCTAGGTTATGAAAGGTTGCAATATACATTGTACAATTCTGCACTCATTTATCAGTAACCATCATTTTTAGATATTTATACTGTAGAAAAATAATTCTTTCAGATTAAAATTATCAAACTAAAAAATTTAGGCCACATTTTCTTTTCCTTCTTTTTTTCTTCGAAAATCCAACCCTTTTGTGGCGAAATGAAATTTTGAAAACTTTTTTAAAAAATTATTTTGTTCCTATTCTTTATACCATAGAACACCTTTCCCACACAAGTAGGTTTCGATTAAAAATAATTTTTTTTTCTTCATATAACCACGATCCTTCTAAATGCACGTTCCCTTTCAAACTCATAACCTTTTGGAGTGCCGATTTAAGCTCATTTCGGGCCCTGGGCGCAAAAAATCTACAGGTCCCCTTGGCACTGGCAGATAGAAATTTATAATCAGAAACTCTGGTTAAGTGCAACTTATCCGGGCCCTTCCAGATCCTGGGCGCCCGTCCCAAGCCATGCATAAACCAGCACTGGTCATTTGACTAACAATTTAACAGTCGAACGATTCAAAATTTATTGCATACTTTTGTTCTAACTTTGGAAATCGACATTTGGGGGGGGGGCACCAGAGACTTATATTTAAAAAAACTACAATTGCTTCCTTTAGAAAAGTGGTTTTGGCGCGAACCTTCCGCAAATCTCGCCAAACCCAAGAGTTCTTATTCTATAACTATTTCAATAAGAGCTTATAAAATAAGAATGTAAAATTTTGTACATATTTATTGTAAATAAAACTTTTATTTCATACTACACAGTAGCATTAAAAAAATTCAAATTTTCCCTTGAGTTATAGCAGTTTTTTAAAAAAAGTTTCCGATTATTTTTGTATGCTAATTTTGGACATCCATATGGGCTACTATTGGCCCACAACAACAACAACCCAGTCCCGAGGACAGCGAATAAGAAATCTGACTATGGTACTAAATATTCTACTGCAAAAAGTAGTAGTTAATTTAATTAAGAAAAATTGATAATTTATTTTAAATACGTATTATTTTTTTAAAAAATTAGTGTATTTAAGAACTTTTAGTGTTTTATTTACATTCTGGTACTCTGTTGTTTTCATATTAAATTTTACTTTCACTGGTGCTTGCCACCGAAAGGTCTTCAAATAAAAAAAAAGGCACGTATTTTTCGCAATTTCTTAAAATTCAGAAATTTCGTGAACTTTTTTTTTTAACCTCTAGTTATACAAAAACAATTAATGCACTATTATATAATCTAGAAATCACACTTGCAAAATAGAACAAATTTAACGTTAAGCTTAGAAAACACACATACATACAACTTAAAGCTACTGCATTTGCATATATTGCATTTCTACACAAAATATGATAATTCCCTATTTTACAAATATCATTTTTTTCGTATTAAAATAAATAACCATGCATTTTCTATTACGATATCATACTAAGTTTGGAACCAGATTTTGCTAAAACGTATAAATTAATAATTTTCTTGACATTTAGTACTTTTTGAATTAGAATATACATATAAAACTATTTCAAGAATATTATTACAGTAAAGTTGTTTAAATCAATTGATTGGCGAAAAATAATTTTTGATAAATTCGCATTATTTTCATAGTTACTATCGGTCGAAATAACAGCCATTCCTTCAGTTAAAATTTCACTATTCTGAAATATTAAATTATGAATAATTCCATATCTAAAATATTTATTTCAAAAATTTTAGTTCAGTCCCTGTGTGGAGAAGTCTTAGCTACATATAGATAACATATTATCATTATAGAAGAACTTTTTTATAAAGGGAGATTGTTTTAAATGAAAATGAGTGTTCAAAAAAAATGAAGAATGACATGCTGTCATTCTTCATTTTTTTCTTTGCCAAACACACAATTGAATTTAAATCATTTTTAATCGTAATATTATTCTTAAAATAACTTTATGTGTATATTCTGACACTAAATATAAAAAATTAAGTATTCATTTATGTGCTTTTTTTTAAAATCAAGATTCCTAACGTATTTGGATAGCTTAAAATCAAGGATTTTGAACCACTGTGGCATGGCACTTTTGTATGCCACTAATTTTTTTTTTAAATTTTAATTATACTATGAAAAAAAAAAATCCGGAATCGAATCATTCGGCTTACAACTAATTTGTAAATGCTGAATAAACATTTTTTTTTTATCTTCATCGAACATATTATTTTATTTAACATTGAAAATTACTATCGTAAGCCATTTTACATAGTGTATTATAGATAAGTCAAATTTTTTTAAACTTATTTTAATGTTATTGTGCCCTAAAGTTTAAAATTGGGAAAAATGTTACGAAAAAAAAAATTCGGAATCACTGGCTTATAAATGCTTTTACATACATTTTGAAGTAACCAAAAACTTTTTAATTGTTTTTTAAGTAATGTATAGAAATTAATTTCATTTTAAAATTAAAAAAAATTGAAAATTTTAAGACTTTTTAACTGGCTTCAACCTTCCTCCTCCAAACGACATTCCGAAAATTTACAAAAACTTTTCAAGTTCGTTATTTACCTATAACGAATATTGAATTCCATTATTACAAAGAGTATTTTAATACATAGCATTTATAGCTAAAAATTAATTCTTTGCTTAAGGTTTTATGGTACATTGAATAATTGAAATAGTTACAAGTTTAAGTGACAAAACCTAAGTCTTCCTCTTCATTTGAAGCGATTTTGAGATTCTTAAATTGGTTCCAACCTTCCTCCTCTCAACGACATTCGGAAATTTACAAAAACTTTTCAAGTTCGTTATTTACCTATAACGAATATTGAATTCCATTATTACGAAGAGTCTTTTAATGCAAAGCATTTATAGCTTAAAATTAATTCTTTGCTTCAGGTTTTATGGTACATTGAATAATTGAAATAGTTACAAGTTTAAGTGAGACAAAAGTTAAGTCTTCCTCTTCAAGTCCTCTACGGGAAATGTTAATGAAAAGGACTTACATTTAGAAAACACAATTTCGAATACAAATAAATATAATTTTTTGATAAAATAAATAATATTTGCTTTTGGAACTAAAGAGCCGCAGCTTCACATCCAAAGAGCCGCCTTTGACTCGGGAGGCGTAGGTTGCCGACCCCTGGTATAGTGGAATGTTTTTGCAACTCAAGTTCATCTCTTACCTTCGGCATCACGAAATCCCTTTTTGTAAATTAGTACAGCAAATTAATCGTTTGCAATTACAATATAGAGTGCACGTTATTGAATGAAATGTTTTCAACTTGCATATTCTTATCTTTTTCTTCGCTTATTATTTTACTATATTTTACTTTTAGACATCCTTATTCTTTGTTAAGTCACTGTCATTGTACTTGTGCAACAAAGGTTTTCTCCTTTCAATAACCGCACGCAGATATTTAAGAGGTAATGAGTAACGGACTTAAAAATAATAGTCTCTTTAATCTTTGATATTAAAGAAATTCCTCCTTTTTCTCCCCTCGTTCCGTCGAGATGCGGCAGCCGGGTGAAAGACGAGCGTGATTGTCAGAGATGTGACGTAACTAAATCAACTGGATGAGTGGTTTCCCACTTACCCCACCACCAGCGTTGTTGCGCTGCACTTATTGTGGTCTGCTTTATATTCTTATGTAACACTTCAGCAAATTATTCTTATTTTTTTTATTTGTTATGATGAGTGGATGATAGAGATATCTCTAAGGTTTCACGTAAATGTATAACCGTTACCAAAGGTTTTCTCCCAATTTTGATCATTGAAAAATCGTTAATAACATCATTCTAATCAATATCCATTGTAATATCATTTTGAGTACATAGCAGCATCAAACTATTAAGTATTTCTTTTTCCATAGTGATCTCATTTCAGTCTTTACTCCTTCAAGGGCAGACGTGCTTTTCTCATGATTCGTTTGGTGGGGGTACGTTCTCTGTATATATAATTAAAATTTTTTTTTTTTTTTTTGCTCTTTAATTTTTCTTTTCTTTTAAATCTTTGGCGCCCT
>BMAO01029388.1:0-36891 GCA_019973975.1 Trichonephila clavata | reverse complement strand
GAATAAGCAAATGTTTTTTTAAGACATCACTCCGTGAAAATGTTCCCCGACAAATTTCACAAACATAAGGTTTTTCCTGAGTATGACTACGCAAATGTTTTTTTAAATTTCCATTTTGAGAGAACTTTTTCAGACAAATATCACAAACATAAGGTTTTTCCTTTGTATGAATTCGTAAATGTCTTATTAAATTACCACTGCTGTTGAATAATTTTTCACAAAATGCACAAACAAGAGATTTTTCCTTTGTTTCCGTACGTATGTTCATATTGAAATTATAGCGATAAAAGAAAAAGCTTTCATGCACACATAACACAAATGGAGTTTCTAATTTTTGTGAGAACACAAGTGACTTCTTTAATAGACTTGATAAAAATACATTTGTTGCATATTTCGGATGCTAAGGTTATCCTATGTGAGTGGAGAACTTGATGTGTTACACTATTAAGGAGAAAGCAGCATAGAAGAGAATCAATTGTGTACATAGCAAACACATTTTTCTATTGTATGTGAATTACCAAAATGACTCGGCAATTTGCAGGTTATGAAAATGTCCTTTGACAAGATTCATTACTCTTAGTTCAGCATGATTTAGTTGTTGCTACTTTATTGAGATGTAAAAAAGAGAGAGAGAGTTCAACTTTGTTAATTTCTTCACATTTACTCTTTCAAATGATTACTAATTTTCCAACGAAAATATATGATCGCCAACAGATATTTTAACTCAAATTATGCTTAACAGTAAGCATCAAATAGGTATATTCTGCATCAGCTGCATTCATGACTAAAACCCCACTGAATTCATACGTTTGTAACGTTATGATTTGTTGATATTTCTGTTTATTTACTCACATGGATAAAACTGAAAAGTATCAGATAAGAGGAGCCGGATAAGGAATCTCTCATATCTGGGGTTTGGTGGCAACGAATGTTATGCAAATTGGTAACATAGGTTACCATTGGGCTCAGTATTGGTTTATCCATTGGGAACTTGGGGCAGGGCCCAGTAGCCAGATAAGCTGGACTTAACCAGGTTTTCTGGTAATAAAATTTGATCCGCCAATACGAAGGGGGCCTGTAGATCTACTGCTTCCAAGGCCCGAAATGAGTGTAAATTGCCACTACTTTCTATGAGAGTTTATTAACTTCGCTTTATGAAGCCACACGAGGATTGTAGGAGACGGACTTCATAACTTTGAAAGAGAGTGAAGTTACAAGCATGACATCTGAGCTGGCATCTCGCTCTTAATTCTACATTAAGCCAATATGAGGTACCTGAGCCACGACATATTTAATGTACATCAGACTATCTACGCGGTGGGTTATCAGTGGCTAGAACTTACGACACAACAGCCACAAGTTTGAGGCATCAGCTACATCACCTATTGCCCCGACATAAGGGCACACATGAACATCCAGGATGTCATCCCTAAAGGTGTGAGCATTAAAGGAGGAACCATCCAAAACACAGACGATGCCTGATCCGTATGCACCTCCTTCACGGATGTGTCATGGATGAAAACGAGTTCCAGGTTCTCTCTATAATATAGTGTACAGGACCACAGTAAGCATTTAAGATAATATTTATTTCCAGTAGCAGAGGTTACGTGATGCTTCACGTTCTACATCGGAATGGCGTCCTCCTACAAGTTTACATAATATAAACAAGGGTTTTTGTACATGTGGAGCCATCTATTAAATATACTAAAAACTAATATCTAACATGAGCTTTTTTTTTTACAAAATATTGAGTTCAATGAATGAATTAATTAACAATGAATACAATTACTTATTTAAAATTTACTTAATACAATACCATCTCTTGTTATGGACAACAAAACTTATCTGAACTGTTTTACAAAGTTATAGTTTTACTTTAAATTTTTTTAAAAATTTAACTCTGAGATTAACTATTGAACTAAAATATGTTTGTCACAGTTCCTTCAATTGTCTCTATAGCGAACAGGCTTCACAATATTTCTTGAAGATTTCCGTACCACAGGATTGCTCTGCTCACTACAGTTTTCAATTGGAACTTGCAGTTGTTGGTTAATATTGCTTTTGTTTGTTTTAGGTGATGCATTTACTTGACTGTCTGCAGAATTGTTTGGAATTCTAGAAATTTCAGTAGCATCACTGTTATAGAGATCTTCTACAGTTCTTGACCAACATGGATTATCATCCTCAGTGTAGTCTTGTCGAATGTGAAATCTGTTTCTCCTGAAAACACCTCCATCCTCTCCTTTTATTATATATGAGCGAGGTTGAAGACCTACTTGAATTATAGTTCCTTGCTTCCAAGGCTTTTTCATTATATGTTTTAACCATACTTTGGCATTTTGATGTAGCATAGGCAACACTGTTGCATGCTTGTTAGCATATTTGTTTTGAATGATCTGCCTTTTCCTCAAAGCTTCTCTTGCTCTTTCAACATCAAATGTTGGTTTTAATTGACCTGGATGTGATGGCAGGAAAGATCTTAGCTTTCTTTCCATTAATAATTCAGCTGGTGATGGCATGTCCTTTGCTGGTTGTATCCTGTAGTCAAGCAATACAGCATACAAATCTTTTCCCTCTTCTGCAGCTTTAGTAAGAGAATTTTTTACTGTTTGCACTGCTCTCTCTATTTGTCCATTTGCTCTAGGAAAATGAGGCGGTGTAACATGATGTTTAATACCCCATTCTCGGAAGAAATTAGTCATCAAATTTGAGTTAAAGGGTGGTCCACCATCACTCACAAGGTCTTCTGGTATTCCATGTGTTGCATAAATGGATTTCATAACTGTAATGACAGATTGCGCTGTTGTACTGTTAAGTGGTTTCAGTTCAACATACTTGGACAAATAATCTATCATTAGCAGATGTTCTTTGCCTTTTAAACAAAATAAATCACATGCAACTTTTTGCGAAGGTCTGCCTGGAATTTCTGGATTGATAAGAATTTCTTTCTGGTTTTCTCTTTGATATTTCTGGCAGATTTTGCATTTGGACACATATTCCTCAACATCTCTACTCAAATTAGGCCAATAAAAATATTCCCTGGCTTTTATTTTACTGGAAACTACACCCTTGTGTGACACATGCAATATTTTCAATATTTCTTTTCTATATTTTACTGGTACTACTAATCGCTGTCCTCTGCAAATAATTCTTTCTTTTGTGGAATATAACTCCTCTTGGCAATGCCAATAAGGTTGCGCAGCTATTTTGGTTTTCCTTTTCTCTGGCCAACTATTATTAATGTGAAACAACACATCTTGCATTTCAGGATCATCTGTTGTCATTTTTGCTATTTCCTCCCACTTAGTTGGTGAAGCTTGTGTTAACAGATTTATTCTCACAGTTGCCTCCTGGCCTAGAACTTCATCAAATTTATCAGTGGTTGATTGTGCTCTTGATAGGGCATCTGTTATAACTAGGTTCTTTCCTGGAACATATTCCAACTGAATATTATATTTATTGAGTCGAAGTAACATACGTTGAAGACGAGGAGATATTGTATCATATGGTTTCTTACTAAGGCCCAGTATTGGCTTGTGATCTGTCTGTACTGTGACAATCCTTCCATAAGTATAATAGTTGAAATGCTCCAACCCATATATCACAGCCATTAGCTCCTTTTCAATTTGAGCATAACGTTGTTTTGTCTGTGTTAATGATACAGATCCATAGGCTACTGGCTGACTTTCTTGAAGAAGCACAGCTCCCAGTCCATTTTTACTAGCGTCAACAGAAACAGTTACTTCTTTGTTTTTGTCAAAATATTTCAAACAGGGAGATTTCATTATGGCTTGTTTTATCAGCTCAAAATCCCTCTCTGTATTTGCATCCCAGATCCACACAGAATCTTTTTTTAGAAGCTGCCTTAGATTATGCGTTAAATTTGATAGGTGTGGTGTAAATTTTGCTAGATATGTTACCATACTTAGAAATCTTTGCAAATCTTCTTTGCAGTTTGGTGTCGCAAACTGTTCAATGGCTCTAATTTTCTTGGGATCTGGTTTAATTCCTTCATCTGACAAAACATGACCCAGATAATTAACTGAAGTTCGTGACAGCTGCGTTTTCAATTCATTAAATTTTAAATTGGCCTTTCTTGCTTTCAAGAGTGTTCGACGTAATAATCTGCAGTGCTCTTCCACTGTAGATGAACCCAGTGCAATATCATCAAAGTAAGGATTTATATCTTCATCTTTTTCATAAATTTCATCCATTGCCTTTTGAAATTCTTCAGGAGCAGAGTTCAGACCAAACGGCAATACTAAATATCTGTACCGCCCCCAAGGTGTACAAAATGTGGTTAGATATGAAGATTCTTCATCTAATGGTAACTGCCAAAACCCATTTTTTGCGTCTAGAATAGTAAACACTTTACCACCTTGCAGCTTTGTAACAAGTGCATCTGCAGTAGGGATTGCGTAATGAGGTCTTTGAATAGCTTCATTCAGTGGCCTGGGATCAAGACAAATCCTTAATTTCTTAGGTGAGTCGATTACAACCATGTTGCTCACCCACTCAGTTGGCTCTTCAACTTTGTTTATTATGCCTGCTTCTACCATATTATTTAGTTCTTCTTTAACTTTGTTATGTATAGCAAGAGGCACTTTTCGAGGGGCTGCTACATGAGGAATAGAGTTTTCTTTTAATTTAATTTTTACAATTCTGTTAAGTCTTCCTGTTCCCGTAAAAACATCAGCAAATTCTTTCAAAATTAGTTCTGGAGTTTCAATAGGGATTTTATAGATCATATTCAATCTCTGAATCAGCCCTAATTCTCTACAGGCTTCAAGGCTTAAAATTGGACATGAATTTAAACTTGTTACTAAAAATTTATAAGTTTTTCTATACTTTTAGTTTGACAGTTGAGGTAGCACTCACCTAGAATTGGAACTCTGTTATCACTGTAGTCAAGCACAGCATTTTCACACTTTCTTACTGCTGGCTTTTCTTCCCATTTTAAGAGTTCTGACCTGGGAATTACATTCACTTGAGATCCAGTATCCAGTTTAACCATTACAGGATTTTTATTTACATAAATTTTTTCATACCACACACAGTTGGTTTCTTTCGTGTCCAGTTCATTAACTGACTTCAGTTCCCCAATGTAAATAGTCTCAGAATTCTCACAGTTTTCTTCAATAGCATTCACTCTTCGAGCAGCCACGTTTTTCTGTTTATTTCTTTGAGTTCTGCACATTTTTGACCAGTGATTTCTTCCATCACAATTTCGGCATTTCGTACCGTATGCCGGACATTTCTTCTTCTCATGAATTTTCCCACATTGCTTGCAATTAACCTCATTTTTCTGATTATTCTTGCTTTGATTCCGATAATTTCTAAAATTCTTTAAAGCATTCACTGAAAGTTTTTCATTCATAACTGATGCTTGTACCTTACTGTTCTCAGCGGCTTTGCATTCACTAACTACTTCCTGTAGTGTTTTGGACTTTTTACTGGTTTCTCTGATCAATCTTTCCTGAAGTGCTTTATCTAATAGTCCTTGAATGATTTTATCACGTAGCATGCGGTCCTGCGATTCGCCATAATTGCATTCAACAACAGCATTACGAAGCCTAGAATAATAGTCCGTAAATTTTTCTCCTTGTTCCTGTTTTATTTCCAAGAACATAAAAGAAGCAAAAATTTCGTTTTGATAGTTTAGAAAATATTTATTAAATTCCTGAAGCACTTGTTGCAGAGTCACACCCTCACAACCATTGTTAGGCTTAAGGTCGAAGGCTCGTAGCTGTTTTTTCAATTCTTCTCCACATAAATGACTGAATAGTGCAGTTTTTGTTTTCTCTGGCGCCTCACTGTATCGAAGGGCTTCCATATAGTCTTCAAAATCTTCTTTCCAATGCCTCCAGGATTCGGACGGATTCCTTCCCGGTTCAAATGCTGGAGTCGTTGGTAAATTGTTTGCCATCTTTAGAAATATTTTCAAGTCTCTAAATTATTAAATTTGAAAGAATTCTGAAGAAAATACGTGGATTCTTTCGTCCGACACCATATAATATAGTGTACAGGACCACAGTAAGCATTTAAGATAGTATTTATTTCCAGTAGCAGAGGTTACGTGATGCTTCACGTACTACATCGGAATGGCATCCTACTAGAAGTTTACATAATATAAACAAGGGTTTTTGTACATGTGGCGCCATCTATTAAATAAACTAAAAACTAATATCTAACACTCTCCAAATGAAAATAAACCTACTTTCACTTTTGAAGCTAAACCTTGACTCATCCATAAAGTGAACAGCCCTCTATTGACCACGCTTCTAGAAAAAATGTTGACGTGCCGACTGTAAACGCCCCGCCTACGTGTGGGCGTGAGTGAGAGGGGAACAAATGGCTGTTCGCCTCGTATAACGACCCCGTTCTTGAAACTTTCGACGCATGGTTGACCTTGGTAACAACCTTCCGGAACTTGCAGCGAGAGAGAATATGGGTTCAGCCAGAGTTGCAGTTCTATTTCTTCGTGCTCATGACAAATATAGGTTATTGGCACTCGTGGTAGGCTCCTAGACTCCTTGGCTGAATCTCCTATATTCCCAATCCTTCGTTAGAAATTGTTGCCTAAGTCTATGGATCACAGACGAATTTTCATTCAGCCACTTCACGCTGACTTTGTCCTGCCTCTAGTCTCCCAATAGCTCTCCATCGCATTTCTTCGGCCAAATGATGCTTGAACGACATTATTTGTGATGGAACTTTTCCCAGCCACCTGCATGATGACATGCACGAGGAAGGGGACATATCGCACAGCACCATGATCCAATCTTTCCAATTTGCAAAATACCAGGCGGAATGGAGCTACAAAGTTTCAGTTTTGACAGAGTAAAAAAAATGCCTATGGACCCAAAAAAAGGAGGACCGAGTCGACACAAGAGTCGACTGGGTTCCCCTTTTTTCGGGCCAAATAATGTACCAAGTTTGGAGAGATTCACGTGACCCACCAGAGTATAAAAGGCGAGCAATCAGCAGCCAGAGATATTCTCTGTCTGAGCTCACTCGAAAGCAACATGTCGCACTTAGCTTTTTTTGCTCATGCAAATATATTCCATCGTGGGGACAAGCCTGTCGAATTATCCATTGCCATGATTCCGGAGGATAGAAAAGATCCGGAATTGATGTGTATAGCCGTAGATCACTCGAACCTGATCACAACCTCCAAAGATTGCCGGGCTAACCGATACATCAATGAACGCCTCAGCCTCAAAAGCCACATCCCTGGATCTGTGTCCCTGGAGTACCTGTCTTCTTGCGTCCGGGGCAAATTTTGTCACCTGGCTCAAGGTAACAGAGGCCTCATCGTCGTAAAAGGATACGAACAGCGCAAAATCTTTGAAAAGCTGGGACTATTTACGATCAACCTGGAGATCCTGCTGAAATTCCAGGACTTAAATGACCCTACCCTACCAGATCAACTGCACGATGAGGTGCACGAGAACTTTGACATTTCAGAGTGCACCATGTTAAAATCATATCGTTTTTCTCGTTACCTGCAGCATTTCAACAAGTTGCAGGCTCAATGCAACAAACAAATGGTCGATTTAACAGAGTCAAAAGACAATGCAACAAAACAACTCTTGCTGAAATAAACATTGGACTGTAAAAAATGAACATTGGACCGAAAAAAGGGGGACCGAGTCGACACAAGAGTCGACTCGGTCCCCCTTTTTCCGGGTTAGTTAATGTGCCAACGTTAGAGTGCATCTCTTTTAAAACTTATACTAAAAAGATGCACCAAGATGTATTAAAAGATTAGTTTCAAGGTCGGATAGTATCAACCAATAAGAATCGTTTCACGTGACCCCACTAGAGTATAAAAGGTGAGCAACCAGCAGCCAGAAATCATCAGAGAGCAAGCTCTAAGCTCTCACCCATGCCAAAAAAATCTCATCTCTACAACAGCCAGATGAAGAATCATTGCCACACTTCCCGTGGATGCCATCATCTCAGCCAATAGCCATGATTCCTATTAAGCAGGAAGAAAAACCCCACCATCGCCATGCCCAACATCAAAGTCAACCAGGGTATGGGACTGAGGACTGTTTCACAGTCCAGATGCCCACATTACAACGCCCATTCAGCCAGAAATAAGAATGTTTCTGAATGCAGTCGAGTCAAGAGTTCAGAAAATTATTTTTTGTTAAGACAGTCAGGGTTGGGTTTGCATTTGATATTCCAACTCTAGCAATCTTAACGGAATTCCCCCCCCCCATGGAAACAGGTAAATGCTAAATGTTTTTCGTTAAGAAAGTCAGGATTTGGCGTGATGTTGAATAATCCCAGATTCTGGCAGTCGTATTGGTAGATGTTTTAGCCAAAATCTTCAAATCTTTAAATTGGGGGGATCGAGTTTTACTCGGCCCCTCTTTTTTTGGGCCAAATAATGTACCAATATTGGAATGAATCTTTTTAAAAACTTAACATAATACACAAAAATTTGACTCACCTGTTGGGTAAAAGTCGAGTTGTCTCCTGGTTTTTCCAGAAGATTGGAAGGCTGTATAACATCTCAATGATATGGCTTTGTGCCGTTTTTTTCCAAGACACACAACAATATTGGAATAATACCCTGTCTTTTCTCGACACACCAACATTGAAATGCCTAAATTTCATTGGTCACTGTTTTCAAGACACACCAAGCTTGAAACACCTCAATTTCATTTGTCGATAACCCCTGACATGCCTAAATTTCATTTGTTAAGTAATGGTTTCCTAGGGAAGCGGCATCGTTCTTTAGCGTCCGCAACATAACGATGGATGACGTCACAGAAAAGACGGCTATCTTTTGACGTTGACCAAGTGGTTTTCTACAAAACGAATGCTCTTACGTCCGTAACTGTATCGTGGCTCAATGCCACCCCTTACACTACCATCTCCCCGTCTATCTGCCAATAAGACTGGATGTGTAGGCGGACTTAAATGATCATCAGACATAATTGCAAATCAAATAGATTTATTGATTATAGTTAACACCAATAGTTAGAAACACACAATTCAAATTTAAGAGAAACAAAATAAAGTGGAGTACGAAAAGGGGAATTACTACTAGCGGAATAACAGAATATCAACCGAATCTAGGAAAGCTTAAACACGCACAATTACAGCTACGCCACGTTCTAATATTCGCAATATCTTAAATTAAATCCCTGATCTTATCTTTTACATCGGCTGCTACTTCGTGATGATTTCTGCCTTTTCACTGGCTGGGGGAATAGTTGAAGGATCCACACTCTGTAACACTGATTCTTACATGCTTCAACCAACTTGTCCTAGCGTAGCTCCACACGTAACCGCTATCTACGAATGTCAACAACTGCGTGCTGACCTACCTATCTTTACTTCACTTAACTTCACTCTTCTATCTCTTCACTTAACTTAACCTTTTTAACTCGCGAAACCCGAACTTATATAATATATCTTATTTGCATAAATCACGCTTGGCTCTCGGTGAAGATTGGTTGAAATAAATAAATCATTTTATAGAAAATAGAGAAGGTTAGTGGAAGACCGTATAGATCCGTCACATCTGTGAACAACTAACTTTTTGTAAACAAATTACAGACTGCTGAGAATGGATGAACTCGATGTTGCGTTGCTAATTTATTTGGAAGATGAGCAATCATAGGAAGAAGAAAGCAATTGTTCTGAAGAAAACGAATTGTTTAAAAATAGATCTTCAGAAGGTGCATTTGAAATTTTAGTGCGTCGCCATCTCCACTACAATGAAGAAAAATTCAGGCAATACTTTCGCTTGACGCCAGTATTGTTTGATTATGTGCTTAACAACATACGGGAGGAATTATCATCGAAACCGTACAATAGGCACAAAAAGCCAATATGCCCCGAAGAAAAGTTATGCATTCTTGTAAGGTAAGTTCAATTAATCAAGATGGGCATTTTTATTTTCTGTGTTGTATTAATATATATATATATATATATACTTATGTCATTTTAAATTACAGTTTTATGTTTTCTAGCAAGTTTTTAATCAGCACATATTTAAATACAAAATAAGAAAAGACAAGTGAAAATTAAAGAATTTTTATCTATATCTATATAAATAAATAAAATTGAAGTGTCTGTTTGTAATTTCAAATTAGCAGCTTTTTACTAAATGCATTTAAAGGCATATACGGTACTTATATCAAAAAATCAATTTTTAAAATTTTTGTCTGTCTGTCTGTTTGTTCCGGCTAATCTCGGGAACTCTTCTGGTCCGATTTTAAAAATTCTTTCACCAATGGAAAGCTACATTATCAGCGAGTAACATAGGATATATTTTATCTCAATATTCTTACAGGAACGGGAACTATGCGGGTAAAATGTTGACGTTGCTTACTCCCCGCCAAGTTGGCGTAAAATTATGCATTTGCTCAATAATCGAAATTTTGATAAATATTTTCTCACATTTGTAACAAATAACTGAAACATAGTGTTATTTAGCATCTTCACAAAAAGCAATTTTTAAAGGGTTTTTTATGGTTATTATTTACGTTACGTTTGTTAAATGTCAAACTCAAACTTTGAGAAATATCGCCAAGTTGGCTAAGAATTTAAATCCCAGATATTTTAATGCAAATTTTCTCCCACTTTTTAAAGAGGGAAACGAAATAAAGTTTTAGCTAATTGCGTGCGCGTGGTATTGAAAATTCTATGGTAATATTAACTGACAGTTTCATAAAAAGTTTTGATTACTTAAGTAGTTTTGATTCGTTTGAATTTTTTTAACCTAATTATACAATATTCATATTTTGCACAAAATTTTCACTTATACTGAACCTAGATATTTTACATGGAGGTATTACTTTGAAGATATACTATGGAGGCATCCATACAATGTTACTCGCCGAATAAAATTAGGGAGCTGTACGCAATACTTATTTCATCTTCGGTCCTTCTAATCCTCAAACCTTTTGGAATAAGTACAAAGACTACATTTCGGAAGATATTTTGAGACGAAAAACAATCAAATATGCCTTTCAATGAACAAATCTGCAACGAAACTCAATAAAGATTTTCAGAATGGTTAGGAAGAAGCTACATGATTTTGGAATGATTAGCCCTAAACGTGTCGACGGAAATGGCTTCGATCATGAAATTGCTTGAGAATTAAACTACGATTTTATAGTATTGCAACATCAAGTAACAGAATTTACCCCTCAATTAACTCCAGAACAAAGTCACGTTTTCCAACAAGTGTTACACAACATAGAATCCGGCAGTGGTGCACTCTTTTTTCTCGACGCCCCTGGAGGAACCGGAAAATTTTTTTTGCTAAATTTATTATTAATGACCATCAAAAAACTTCAGAGGATAGCAGTTGGTATAGCTTCTTTTAGTATAGCCGCGACTTTACTGGCTAACGGTCGTACTGTACATTCCGTTTTAAAATTATAGCTTAATCTTGTATTTGAAGATTAACTCGTCTGAAATTTCAGAAAAAATAGCTCTCAAGGCAGGATGCTTCCACGATGTAAGCTTTTAGTGTGGGATGAAAGTACGATGTCTCATAAGAAAGCTATAGAAGCGTTAAATCGGACTCTTCAGGATTTACGAGATAGTACAGATATTATAGGAGGAATGGTAGCTTTATTATATATTGTCTGGTGAATTCAAGCTTATGGGGAAAAGTTGAAAAATTCAGTCTGAAAACGAATATCCCACGGAGTTCTTAAATTCACTTGAACTTTCGGTTGTACCCTCACATAAACCTCAATTAAAACTAAATGTACAAGTTATGCAGAATCTCGATGCTACTCGACTATGTAAAGGAACGAGGCTTTGGATCACAAAACTGATGCAGAATATACTTGGTGCCAATATTTGAACATATGTCATGAAAAGGGATAGTGTTATCATACTCGAATTCCAAGTATTCCACTGACCTACCGTTTCAATTCAAAACGAGTTCATTTTCCAGTTTTAACTGTTGCTATTAAGAAAACTAACATTTCAGGTAGCATTTGGAAAAGCAATGTTTTTCCCATGGCCAACTATATGTAGCCTGATGGGTGTGTCCAATGCCCAAATCTTCACACATTAGCAACTGAAGGAAGAACATATAATGTGGTATACAGTAGCATCTTAGAATGATATTCTGTTTTGAGCTCTTTTAAAGAGGAATTATATATAGTAGTAGGAATTATATAGTAGAGGAATTATATAGAAGAGGAATTATATAGGAATTAGTAGATACTTTCGATTTTTAAAAATATTAATAGTTGAAGTTATTGTGAATTTTTATTTTTATTTATTATAATAAATTACTTTTTCAATTTTTTTAAACTAAGCTCAATTTTAGAATTTTTAAATTGTATTGGTTCCAGTCAAGCAATAAAAAAATTACGATATTGTATTATTTACTTTCTAATGATAATGATTACGACTTTGACAGTTATTTAAAGACATCAATGCGAGCGGAGCCGCGGGTAAAAGCTAGTAATCTATAAAAATAAAGTCTAGTTATAATATCAAGTTACATACATTAAAAGAAATAGAGAAAATAAAAACTGTTTTATACTCAATATATATACATTTAAAACTCACTTTAAATTATCTTATTAATTTTGGAAAAATAAATGACAAAAAATTATATTTTTAATTAGTATAATGTCTATCTTATGATTTTATTTATTTCAAACACTTGGCCACGGGTGGCTCATTTCGTTCACTTGCCTTCCTGTATCGAATAAGTTATTCATGGAGTCAAGTCAAGTGTGATCATTCGAGAAGTAGTTGAAGCTATTATAAAAATAATGTTTCACGCAGTAATGCCAACACCTGATTTTTCCAGTGTGGTCCCAATACTTTCCCACAAATGTTGCTTTATTTGCGTTTTCCTATAATCTTGATGTCTAATGTTATATAAAACATCGTTATTTCTCGCAAAATCTATTAAAATTTCATCCTCTTCAGGAGTCCATAAAATATTCAAACTCATTTCTATGTTGAAAGCAGCCACCGCTATCGTAAAAAACGTTCAACGAACTGTTGCTACCCGCTATGACGATCGCGACGAACGTGCCAGAGTCGCTATTTCACGTTCCGCTACCCCATCCACCGCTCTCTAGGAAACCACACCAATCTATTTACACTGGCAACGTTTTAGTGACGTCATCCACCGTATTATTACGGAAGCTGAAGAGCGGCGCCGCTTTCCTAGGAAACCATAGCTTTAGTAACCCTCCGTTTCAATCATCCGTCTGGGGAGGGATGAAAAGTTTTCTCTCACCCATGAAAGAAATTTTTCAGAGGAAACTGAAAAATTTTGTGTTGTGCATTTTTGACCGTTCTCAGAGCAACTGTACTACGAACTTTGATGTAACCTCCCCCCCTGGATAAAAAGGGGTGACACAATCTTCATATAAAAAGGAAAGATGGGAACAAAAATATGATAACAAAAATATAAAAAACGTGTAAAAAACAACAAAAATACGGTGGTAGTGTTCATGTACATTGCCAAATGATTAGTTTAAAAAAAGGTCGTTTTCCAATTTCCATCATTTTTTGAACGGGTCCCGGTGCTCAACTATTTTTTCGACCGAATGTAAGCTTAATTTTGAGCGAGGTATCGCTATTTTTGGGATTTTCCCTTCATTAATGATTTGCTAGGGCCAGCGATGATTTTTTGAAACAATTTTAGTCCAGAAAACTGTATTTTTTTTGGTTCAATTCTACTTTAGCTTCGTGTTCTCTTTTAACTTACATCAATGATTTTCAGACAAAATGCCATCTTGTTTCATGATGCAGTGACTTCAAATCTGAAAGGCCTGTCTTCTCGCCTTCTTGGCGTAATTTTAAAATCATCATCAATGAGTGCACCAAAATAATTTTTACCCTTTCCATTTTTTTTGGCAATTCTTCACCACATTTTTTGTTTACCGTTCACAGCGCTAGGCACATAAAAAAAATAAGAAAATGCAAAAGCGGTTTTAGAGTATTTAGAATATTTTTTCATTATTTTATGTACTAATTAAAGTAAATAATCAAAACATTTAATGAAAGTAATTTATTTACTTTCGAGATTTAAATAAAAACCTAGATTTATCTTGAAGACTCTAAAATAACGAGTTACTTGAAAGATAGACTGAATCACACCGAAGGATAAAAAATTATCGAATTTCACGGGGGGTGGGGCGGGGGATTTGAATTGGCGTATGGGCATGATTGAAAGTTGAGGTGTACCCCTTTACTGATGATATAAGTATTATCAGATATGAACTATGTTCACAATATCTCATGCGGATATGAATGATAATGAATGATGTAATGTAGGTATAATATAAAATTTGCACTCGTGTTTGCTTACATTTCAGTTGACATTCAAAAACAAACTTCGATTTTTGTGCCACGGAAAAAAAATGGAAATAAATGTACAAAATAGGGAAATTAATTAATGGATATCTTTAAATGGCAGTGGCACATATTACTCTATATCTGTTTTAAACTTCTTAAGTGTAAAAAAAATATTATATTAAATTTAAAAGATTTTTTTTAACATTCATGAACTTAGTATTATGGAGAAAAAAGTTACAATTAATAATGTTTGATTAGCACTGATAGCAATAAATTTCTGTGAAAATTTGGATTATATTCAGTAGTCATTTTTTAAGTAATTTTTATTTATTTATCCAACGCCATGCTTGGCTTCTTGACCATTTGACGCCAAGCCTCCCAGTACCGACTGACGATGTCGTCAGTCCGGTATTCATCGAGTCCAGTGTATTGGAGTAGGGGTCACCATCCATTCTGGCAGGGCCGCAGAGTGGGCAGGCTTCGTTAGCAACCAGGCCAAGCCAGTGGAAGTGTGCTCCCAAAAAGTCATGTCCGGTGTTTAGGCGAAAGTGGGCAACCACCTCGGCTCTCTCTAGGTGCATCGGGATTGGACCCACAGTGGCCAGTTTCCCAAGGCTTTCCAAAGCTCTTGGGTTTTTGAGTCACGATAGTATATTTGTCGATGAATGTAGAAATAATGCTCTTTGCTCTCCTGAAATTCAAGAGGACTTCCGATTGAGACGACTCGGCTCTCTGCTGGGCTTTTTGATCGGCCCTCTCATTTCCGGGGATCCCAACAGGACTTGAGACCCACTGTAAGACCACATTCCAGCCATATGAGATTAGCCTCGCAATTTAGTTCGACACTGAATTGTGTTACGGCATTAAGTTGGTGTAATGCTAGTTAAAGCTAAAATTGCAGCTTGAGAATCTATGAAGAAGAGAACTTTTGCAGAAGCTAGGCCAGCAACTAGTAATATTTTTTAAATAAGAAAATGACCTTATTCTTAAATCAAATACTTGAACAAATTTAATTTTACTAATATCGTATAAGAGCAATGTCACTAAGCAATGTGTATTCAATAATTCTATACTGCAGTTAAAGGAGGATGACACACATGGACTGGTTTATTACACTGCTGGCCACCGTAAATGCAACACCAAGAAAGACAAGAGATAGCACAACAAAATTTATTTTGTAGATAACATGTTGACCAAGTATCAAATGATTAAATTTATAGACTTCTGTGAAGTGTGGTTCCTGCCAGAATCAGTAGCCAGAGTAGCCGCCATTGTTGGAGATCACCACTGCCACACGCCTCGGCATTGATTCAAATAGACTTTGGATGTGTTCTTGGGGTACAGCAGACCAAGCAGCTTCCACACGTTGCCAAAGTTGATCTGGTGTGGCATCTGGGGGTGTAATCTGGGTCAATCGTTGAGCAACCATGGACCACATGTTTTCTATCGGCGAAAGATCCGGAGAGCGAGCCGGCCAGGGAAGCAATTCAATCTGGTGATTGACGATGACCCTTTGGACAATGCGTGCCACATGTGGTCGTGCATTATCCTGTTGAAGTATGGCTGAGACCAAGCCCTGAAAGAAAGGAAGGACAACTGGCTCCACCACCTCGGAGATGTTGCGCAAGCTGTTTAAAGTACAGGCAATGCGTACTAGAGGAATGCGAGAGTGATATCCAATACCGCCCCATACCATAATACCCGGTGCAGGACCAGTGTGCGGTGAATAACGCAGCTGTTCAGCATCCTCTCTCCACGGTGTCTCCAGACTCGAATCCGACCATCGTGGTGTTGCAGACAGGTGCGTGACTCGTCAGTAAAGACAACTTCATTCCATTCGGCACCCACATCCTTCTTTCATCGCATCCATTGGCGGGGAGACGCTGTGGTTCTGCGTCAACGGTAGATCACAATGGACGTCTTGCGGACAGACCACTCTGCTGTAAACGGCGTCGAATGGTACGCGCAGACACTGAATGATGCGTTACAGACTCAATGTGCTGTGCTATGGTTCGTGATGTGACTGAGCGATCCGTCACTGCCATGCGCACAATTTGCCTGTCCTCACGTGAAGTGGTGCACTGAGGTGAATGCGATCGACCACGTCGGTCCGTCGTACCCTCCTGCATCCAACGGTCACATATCCGCATTACAGTTGTTTGGTTTCGTCCAACACGACTACCGATTTCCCTGAAGGATAATCAACAATCTCGGTAGGCCACTATCCTTCCTCTATCGAACTCGGATACTTGATCAAAAGCTGGTCGCTGTTTTCTACGAGACATAACTGATCGTTTTTTGAAAAAACCACAAGAAAATCACAATTGCCGAACTTGAAATCGTCGAAATCTCCAAGCCTTAAAAAGCGCTTTGAGGTGGCACCACAGGCGTGCGTGATGTGTGTCTGCGCTGAAATTCTAATCATTTGCATATCTCACCTCCGCTAATGCATGTTGTAAATTTCATGTTATTTGCGTGCTTCCTTCAGGGTGTTGCATTTACGGTGGCCAGCAGTGTACTTTCTTAGCTTCATCGTGAAGTGCTTATCCTTTAAGACCCGAAATATTTTTATATTTAAATATTAAATTCTTCTGGTTATTAACACTTGCTTGACCCATTGACACTGGAAAAATAATAAAGAAATTTTCGCTTCCCCTGGAAGGTAGACAGTATCCACACGACTGTCTGTTTGGGCTTTTCCAGTGAAACCATCTCCTGTGAAATTTTACATTTTTTGGCTCTAAATTGATAAAAGTAGCAAACTTAATTCAACTAAAATTGTTATAAGTAAGGAAGTTATTGATGTATAATTAATTCTTTTACTGATTCATTATTTATTTACTGTGAAAATCTTTAAAGCATGCTTTTGTTTTAGGAAAGCATAAATAAACGTATTTTCCACAACGTCTTTTCAAACAGCTTTCACCGTTTTCAAATCTGCGTTTGCAAGGTCTTGAAATATCATCAACACATTGAAAATGGCCATACATATCATATCTTTTATCCTAATAATGGTCTTTTAGCAGGCGGATTTTAATACTTCGATCTTTTAGTGAGAGAAATTATATAACTCTACAATCTTCATCATCAGTTAAAATACTTTTGTTTTGATAGGTGGAAATGCTGTTACGGCTCAGCTATTTCTAATTTAAATTTTAAGAAATCCATTTGCATTTTTTGGATTAATTTTATTTAATATTGCATCTTGTTTTTAATGAAACCAAAAGTTTTCTAAAGCTAAAACAATGATATGAATGGGTTCAAAGGACTTTGATGGTAAAACACGATAAAAAATTGTTTTTCCTTTATAAATATTCCCATGTTTTTCTTCATCGCTCTCATCTGAACTTGATTCTCCTTTCAGTATGCGCAGTGGCGTAACGGAGAATATTTAGGTTCCCCTGTAAAGTCAGGTTTGAGGTTTTACAAAGGGTATGTATTTGGTGGCCATCAGGCTTAGGACCCCCTTAACTCTGGGGCCCCACAATGCAGGGGTTGCGGGGGTGTACGTTACGCCACTGAGTATGCGTCGTTTATATGCTTTGCATCAAGCATAGACATCATCCAAAAGATCACTAAGTTCAGAATTTGATTTATTCACCAATTGCAAATTTTCTTCTTGTTTAGACACCAGAAAAAATTTTTGGCTAAAAAAAAGGAAGAGATATTTGTGTAAATGATGAGCTCCTCAACCCATACCCCTCAACAAATGTTTGGAAGAGTAAATTGCAAAAAAGAGCGAGAAAAAAAAAAAGACTCTTCCATGGCAACCCATAAGGAAATATAGTATTAATTATGTAACACTATATTTCATTTTTATTAAGGCTTATATCAATATTTTTTAAATAGAAAAGAAAATTCACATGGCAAGCACTTACCTTTACATCTGCAGTGACTCAAGTAGCGCCCAAGTCACACGATCGTGCGGGTAACCAATCCTGAGTCCTACAAGCAACATTAATAGAGTATAGTTAATATTTTTACTATTTTACAGTTATTTAAACATTAAGATAAAAATGTGTATCTAAGCAATTAGGAATATATTGATAACTACCCTTCTACGACAGATAAAAAAGATGATGTGTATCCTTTGTATTTATAAACAGAGCTAGACTTGCCAGCTAAAAGTAAAACATGGACTTCAACCAACATCTTTTGATAAAACGTGATACTTAACATTTTCTGCAATCCTACTAATTGCTCCCGTTTTCTTACATACGATTATTCCGGAAGAAAAAACGTGCAAGAATATCGAACTCCCACAATTGTGTGGTTTGGGTCTTAAAGAGCTATATACACACTGGCCAATGAATTAGAAACGTTTGTGATTTGCTTTTGAATGCGTAATAGGGATCAAGTATGCAGATATTTTTTGTTATGTGAGTTACACGTGGTTAGATTGCTGGTATAAGAAAGGTTTAAGAGTACTTTTCACGATGAAGTTCTTTGAAAAGGTCTTATTGTTGGTTTCTGTTTAGAAAGGGCCTCAATTTCCTCACTGGGTTCTCAAAAGCAGTCATATCAAAGGATTTTAAAAGTTGGGAATCAGAATACACAGTCCTTTTTTAGAAGACGTTAGTGCGGTTCGAGCTCAGTGTTCTAAGAATGTGATCGGAATTATCTCCTACAAATTGTACGGCAGAACAGGTACTCTACTGTGCTTCAACAAATAAAAATTGTCAACCAAGGCTTTTCCACACAGATTTTAGCTCGAACCATGCGCAGAGAATTGTAGAGGATAGGAATGCAGAGTCAGGGGCGTGTGAGAAAACCACTAATTTCTGCCCGAAATGTAAAAATTAGTTTGCATTGGTGTCGGTAAAGAAGTCATTGAATGCATGAGAATTGGAAATGAGTAATGTGGTTGGATGAATTAAGATACACCTCATTTTGCACTGATGGAAGACGCCGAATTTTTGCGAGAACCCTACGAAGCCATGAATCCTTCTTGCTTTACTTGCACTGTGCAAGGGTCTGGTGGAGCATGTTCTGCTATCATGGAAGGGATGCTCTGGTGTCCTTGAGGGCAAACAAACAGTCATGAGATATCTAGATGCATTAGCAGATCAAGCGCACCATGCTGTGTTGCATTTTTTACCCTGATGGCGGCGTATACTTCATGGACGATAATGCAACAACTATAGACGTGGTGCCAAAAATGTTCAAAATTGTTTTGTTGAACATCAGACTGACTTCCAACACCTTCCCTAGCCACTGAATAGCCCGGATCTTAACCCCATAGAAAATGTGGGAGATATGGTGGAAAGACATCCGACAGCACTCTTCTCTTCCATCTGATTTACAAGATCTAAAAAATGCATGCCAATGCATGGTATTTATTCTCTGGACGTAAATGCACTTCAACAGCCTGTAGGCTCGATTCTATAGGAATCAGAGGAGCTATCCTTGCAAAAGGTGGTGCACTAAAAAATTGATCTCGGGTTTCTAATTCCCTGGTCAGTATGAGTAGTTCTGATTCATTTTTCATGCAACCGCCTTCTAATTTTGCATGAATAATTTTTTAGAGTGAGGACTAGAACAAGATGGTTCGAATTGAAAACGAGGGTCACTCTGAAATTTTTGGAATACTCCTAGGTTTTTAAAGTTATAATCACAAAGTTTTAAAAGTGTCCTAAGTAATCTCCTCTAGCATCAATGCACTTTTGTAGATCAAATTTCCACAGATTCTCAATGTCTCAAACCATTCATTACTTGGAATTGATGCAAAAAATGCATTTTTAACCACATCAATTTCTTTTTCTGAATGAAAACGACGTCTACGTAAGTTCTTTTTTAGATTAAAAAATAACCAAAAGTCACACATAGCTAGATCCGGAGGATAAGGTGGATGCTCTATCACTTTAATTTGTTTTTGTTTAAAAAACTCAACTGTTAATCCGGCTGCGTGGGAAGGTGCTTTGTCATAGTGTGAAATTATTCCCCTAACATTCCCTTCTTGGAGAATTTTTAGACGACATTTAGGGATATACCGGTTTGCTCTTACTGTCTTCTGTTCTTCCGACTTGATGGGTTTGACCAATACCGTACTTATGAAGAATACGGCATACATTACTTTTTTCATTGCTCTTTGTCTTTTCACCATTGTTGGTTGGATATCATCTTCAAAGACCCATACTTTGTTTTCTTGACTTGTTGAAACGTCAAAAAACGGTATATACGCGTTTTATCACACGTTATAATTTTAGAAATAATGTGGTAGCTACCATCATTTTGTAATTCAAGGGTTTCTTTACTGATTCTGACATGCTCCTCTCTTTTCGGTGCTCAATTAGATTATGGCGAACCCAACGGAATTTTTTTTCATATATAATTCTTCATGAATAATTTTGTGTATGGCTGCGGATCCAATATTAAGTTCCTTCTGTATCATTTGGTAGGTACAGCGATTATCATCCATTAATATTTTTCGTATGGTGGGGATTATCCGGGATTACTGCCAACCGCGGCCTTTTTGTGTGTTCTTCATCCTGAAGAGAATTGTGTCCACTGCAAAATTTTTTAAACCATCCGAATACAGTAGCAAGACATGGGGATTTATCACCAAATGCTATTTGCAGCCATTGAACGTATTTCTCTTGATTTATTCCGGCTTTAAAATCATAGAAAATCATAGCACGATAATGTTCTCCAACTCCATTTTCTCTTCTGTCTAAAATTTATTCTATGCTAAACAATTTGAAGTAAGTCAGTAAAAAGTCGTTTGCTGTGTTAAAATACTTTGTATTTTCAAATTAAACCTTTAATTTTGTTTTGTAACCTCTCGTCTGCTCGTATCTCAAAAATTTCAGAGTTACTCTCGTAACTTTGACAAAGAGTTTATGGTCTTTGCCGTTAGGCTATCGAATACAGTAAAGCAAACAAAAAAACTGCATCACCTTATCAAAGCATTAATCAATTAAGCAAGCAATATCAGTCACTTAGAATCTTTCTTTTTTTGCTACAAGATTTATCTGTTTATGATTTATTTTGTTATTTTTATTAATATATAAAAAAGAATTTAAACTACATAAAAAATACATTTTTTTAAAAAATAAAAAGAGATAACCTAAACGAAGGAACATTTTTCTTACACGTAAAGATATTTAATGCATTCAAGGGAGTAAATTTTTCTTAATTATTTAATTTTTTTAATGACCTGAAATCAAATGACGATGAGTGAAATTCTAAATATACATATATCTAATTAGTTTTTATTAGAGAATCTAAAAAAGGAATGTAAAAAAAAAATATGTTTCTTCTGTTTCTTGAGATCATGAAAGAAATTCTATGAAAAGTTTTCTCTTCAGATCAAACAAAGTTTATTCTTAAAAAAAAATAGGAAGGAGGGTATGGAGAAATTCAAAGGAATTTCTTAAGAAAAAGACTTCAAAAGAACCCCTTTTTCTTTTATTTTCAAACAAGGCTATGGAAAGAAAAATCATTAAAATGCATATGCATTGTTGAAATATGAAATGAATTTTAATATGTTCTAAAAATAAGATATGTGGAATGTTATGATTCGCATCAAAGAATTTTAAAGTAGAAAAACTCTACTTTTCTTTAAAACAATCATGAATTTGTGTTACCTTCAATATTTATACCTCGTGTTTTATTCATTGAAATTTACATTCCGTATTCAATTCAGAAATAAGAATATTATGGAAATGATGTATTAAATAACGTGTATTTTATAATTCAATTTCTCCAAACAAGTAAGTTAAAAAACCAATTTTAAATTAAAATCATTTCAATAAAATAAGTTTTGTATTGTTAATAAGTTTATTTCGGCTTACAAGATTGTTATGTTATCCCTGATATCCTCACAGATAATCTATATTTTTAGTTTTTATATCCGTAAATTTTATTTGTGAAACAATCAATTCGTGCGAAAGTGAATTTACATCTTTTTATAAGTGCAGTTTGATATTAAATTTCAAAACTTTTCATGATGATGGTTTATTGCGATTATTTTAAACTAAAATAGAATTATTCGACAAATTTAAAATTTTACTAGAGTTATAAAAAGCGATGTAATTTAGAAACAAATTGTCTTAATTAGTGATATTTTTCTCTGCCATATAACAATATTTTTGCAATCGTGATGTGCTTTTTCCTTAAATTCTCATTAAAGAACTAATATGTATTACAAAGTCTCTAATAACAAAAAAAATTGATCAAATTATATTAATTATAGAATATTAAAACAAGTAAAATAAACTTAAATTTCTTAGAAATAACGGATTTCTTTTTTATTGTGTTTAATATGCATTTCTAAAATTTATAGCTTTAGTAAAATAGGTCAAAGGTTAGTACAGGAAAACTAGTCAAAATAATAATGTTTTCATTTCTCGTTATTTTTCTAAATATTCAATTTAAATGAAGCCTAATTTTTTGTAGCTTTCACAGTTCAACAAAATCCTAATTTTCACGTGTTCAGACTCGGCGATTAAAGTTAAATTATTTTTTTTATCATTTGATATTGAGTTTCCTACTGCATGCGTCATCAGTCTGGCAACCATCTAACAGTCACTTTTTCGAGATTGAATGGCAACATTCGTTACTTATAAAAAATAGTTTTTTTTTCCATCAATCGATTTATTATTCTTAGTTCTACTGTTACCATCATGTTAGTTTAAAGATTTTATTTGAAGTAAGGCTTGTAATTATTTTCCCGCCATCGATCTGACAAAGTATGTGTTTCATATATTTTAAAAAAAAATTATATTACTTTTTTGTTTTGTTTAAATAAGCTAGATTGAAGAGAATATGATCACGTTCTGACATTTCTATTTGCTATACAAACCAATATATGGTTGCTAAAAATTGTGGTATCCATTTTTATATATAAAATGATCACATCATTTGGTGCCAAATGATTTTTGTTGCCAAAGCGTGCACTATAATAGAATACAACCAAATTATTCAATTAGCTTTACTGAATTGAGTTCTGAAGTTTAAAAATTCTTTTGTCATTTGATACGTATTAATAGATATATGAATTATTTTGTCTTCTCTTCTCTTTTGAAGGTATTATTTAATTCAATAAAGATAAGTATTGCCGGTAAATATTAAATATCCTTATATAGCAACAACAAAAAGAAATACCTTTTTTTCCTTCGGTGTAGCTAATTTATGGAGAATAAATTTAAGTTTTCTGTGTGGAAATTGATATTGGATGGTATGACCTGTACGGAATTGGGCAAAAAACTAGTGGACAATCAAAAATTTATTTATTAAACACAGATAGTTTGTTTATTCGATGACAATTACTAAAATTATAGGATCTCTACTTCAAAGCAAACGATTCAAAACTAAAACTGGAAATTGAAATACAGTGAGCCACAAAATTGAGTATACACCTTAGAAGCTTACAGACTTTTTATACAATTACAAATTAAATATTGCTTTAAGATGATTGAAATTTTTACCTTATATACTTTAGTCTATGCTTTACCGTACTATACAAATAAAATTGTTACGTTTATTTATTTTTTACGAAAAAAAATAAAAGATCTGAGACGAGAGGAAAAACAACACCACAAAAATAAGTATACACCTTTATTAATTTCCTTTTAACGCACAAATTAATAATTTGTTGCATAACCTTTTGCTTGAATTACAGCTTGTAATTTTCTGGACATAGATTCTAACAGTGTTTTAGTGGTTTCAACAGAATTTTTAGCCCATTCTTCTCTAAGAACCTTCTTGAGAACTTCCTTGCTTGTGATTTCGTGCTCATGTACAGCTTTCTCTAATTGCGACCACAAATTTTCTATGACGTTTAGGTCTGGAGACAGGGCTGGAGTGAGTAATTGCTTCCTGCAGTGGTACAGCAAGTATAACTGCACAATCTTCGCTGTATGCTTGGAGTCGTTGTCCTGCTAGAATATGAAGCCTGACCCAAGCCCCAACTTACTGGCACTTTTTTCCAAGTTATCCTTTAAAATCCCCAAATATACATGTTTGTCCATAATACCATCAATAAAAGCAAGCTCTCCAACTCCTCCAGCCGACATACAACCCCAAACGAAGACAGATCCACCCCCGAACTTGACTGTCTTAATGGTGTTTATAGGTGCCAGTGCTTTCCCAGCTTCTCTCCATATTTTAAATCGTCCATCGCTTCCGTAAAGATTAAACTTACTTTCATCAGAAAATATTACAGTATTCCAGAAAGAAATAGGCTTTAAACGATGTTCTTTGGCGAAAATCATTCTCTTTTGTCTATTCACATACTTGATGAGTGGCTTTTGTATTGGTGTACGGCCATGAAACCCATATTGGTGAAGGGTACAATCGAATTGTTTCATCTGAGATCTTTTCCCCCGATTGTAGAGGACATCGATAAAGCTAGTTTAGAGGCACTCACCCTCGGATCTTTCTTTACTGAGTGAATGATCTTCCTCTTCGCTGTAGTACTCAGTATTTCTTTACGGCCTCTTCCAGGAATATTGGCCATAGATCCAGTTTTTTTTATACTTCTGTAGAATTTTTTGGACACAACCATGAGTTACACCAATCAGCGAAGCGATTTCTCGAAGAGATTTTCCCTCTTTCGACCATTTTACAACCAATAAACGTTCAGATTCAGTAGTTTCTCTACGAGAGCTCATTTTACGATTTTTAATGAGAAAAAATACTATTTAAAAGCATTGAAGTGCAATAGCACGTGTTATAAGCAGCAGCTACTTTAAAGAAAATTTGAAACTAAAAAAAGTGGTGGCAAAATTAACAAATATAAGAAGTGTATACTCAATTTTTTGGCATGGTTTTCTATCTTTTCTTCGAAGCGCTTAACTTTTTTCGTAATAAATAAGTTAACTATAGAATTGTGTAATTATAGGATGGTAAAGCAGAGGTTAAAGTATCTAGAATAAAAAAATTATCTATTTTAAATCAATATTTAATTTGTAATTGGAGGAAGTCTAAAAGTTTTAGAGGTGTATACTCAATTTTGTGGCTCACTGTATATCGAACGCGCGACTTGGTAGTCAATAAGTAAACCCCGTAGAAAAAGTCTACACACGTCTCTGAAGTTTTTTCACTTAATTTTAACCCGTCGGTTGCGAGTCTGAGAGGGTTCGAGTAAGAAGCAGACTTGATCTTATAATTGTTACGTCATCAGCGCACTGTAGCGCTATCTGTAATTAAATTTGTAAAAGAAGTTATAGTCGAGAGCTGTACCGCAACACAAGCGAGTGCACGAATAAAATAGGCTTAGCGTAGCGAAAGTTTGATTTTGTTTATCTTACCAGTTAACAGTCCACTTAAATTACTACGAAATAATAATCGCTACTTTTATTCAACTTTTAACACTAGGTGAATACATTTCAATATCAAAGCCCGAGGAGCAATAAGAATTATTAATCCGATATAAACCAAATATACGGGATCACTTATCTGGTACGATCCTACTTCCAACTTACTAAGTCGTTCAGCCATAAAGTGGACGTCTTCCACCGTTCTATGGATCCTTCCTTTAGATTTAATATCACTAAGTGCGACCACCAGCCGCTCACGCTAGACTTTTTACGTAGAGAATCAACTCTTAACCATTACCTCGCCTATTCAACGATTGGAATTTAAATAGAAGTTTGCATTTGCATAAAATCAAGTCCTCTTTACGGAAAGTGGTTTTCAAACTAAAATTCCAGTTAAAAAGAATATTTCCTCTAAGAGGGTTAGTTGAAGCCCGAATACAATCCATTACACCCTGACGCTTCGACCAAATTCCAACATAACTATACCACAATAGTTATTACAAAATATAATAAATTTTTAGTTTTATAAATTTGGTTATGAGATTGCCTAGATCAATGTAGCATTTCAATAAACTTAGCAAAAGATTTATATCATACAATGAAAGTGTATTGATCGCATCAGACTGACCACCTGACTGGAACCTCTGTTCATGCACCACATTGCCCAAGGTCATGAAAATTGAGATGGGCGTCGTAGACCTTGACCTTCATGGCCTGTTGCGAATGAGTGAGTAAGTGAATAATAACGTCCCACTGTTCGGCTACACGAGGAATTTTGGGGATGGTCCGCGTAATTTTGAACCATGGTCGAGTGACGCGGACGACACCTGAGCTGGCACCCCCTCTCCTAACTACCACACCAACGGGAGGACGTTTGAGCTCTCGACAGATTTTACATGCATCGCGCCCCTACACGGCGGGTCTTCAGTGGTACTGGGATCGAACTCCTGACAGGCTAGCCACGATCCGATGCCTAGACCACTCGGTTACCGCGGCCACCATGGCCTGTTGCACCACTGAGTTTAATTTAGTGTATTGATATTTATTACGGATGTCAGATAAATAAAAAGCGTACTCACGAAGTCTAAAAAACAGTACAAATATAATCACATTAAAAATGTAAATCAGTAAAAATCACGTCCTCAATCCATCGAATTAAGATGGATTATTTTAAGTCAATATTTGAATGAATACAACTAAGATTTTTTAACAATATTGACATTGCTGAAATAATTGCACTAATTAGTTTTAATTATTCTGATATACATTTTTCTCAACTGAATAAATTAAAACACTCTCAGAGATGCCTAATTCTTTATTTCGTAATTTATATTGATGAAAAGTAGAATTGAACCGTATTTGCAAAAGAGATAAGTGTAATAAGAGAAAATGATTTTTTTTATTTGCTTTAATGGAACAAAAATGAAATTTTTCTTAATCTTTTTTCTTTAAATTTAATTTCCCACTCCAAGTTATTATTAGTTATAAAGCTTTGTATTAAAAGAAAGACAGCCTAAGAGATAAAAAGGAGTATTCTTCGGATAACATTTTCTTAAGAAATCCTTTTAAGTATTTGTGAAAGGGAAAGTAAATTCAATTTTGTCTTAAGTAAGTCAATTAATTAAACATAAGTGGATTTCTTTAATTTTTTTTTTGTTGAAATTTCAGGAATTTATTTGATTTAAATGCAATAATGTTTTGTAAAAGTTAAACAACCTTGTAAAATTTAGGAACTATTATCGGAAAGTTTAAAATGATCACATTAAAGCAATATATATATGTAATAATCCCCATTATATAATTTAATCTTTTATAACTTTTAATTACCTATGGTCCATTCCTTCAGGACCCACGTTTAATTAAAAACCTAGCTAGCCGCCTAACGGCCACCTTTTGAATTTACATTTATCCACCCTCCCAGAACATGTGATTTCCGGCTTACCATAAATACCCGAGGTTTCTGGAGATCGCTCTCTTCCGTCTTTGTCTTTAATCACGTAGCAGGCTGCAGCACGTAGTGTCTTACTTTTCTTTGTTCTGTGTGTTGTGTCGTCAATTCCCTGTTCTTTGTTTAATATGTGTGCTTATGTGGTTCAAGATGTGCAATAAATAGATTTCTAGCAATAAAAGACTGCCTCGTCAATATCAACAAATATAACACATGAACAATCCTAAAAAATGGATTTAATATTAAGAAATCCCTGCCACCGGCTACGTCCGTTACATATATATATACCAGATGTCCATAACGGAAATTTCCCAGCAGTCTGTAGCAAAAACTGTACAGCTGAATTGTATGAAAATTGGGCAATGGCAGATGGGAATTTTATTGAGGGGAAAAAACAATGAGTTTCAAAAACCATCCCAGTTGACGTATCATAGCTTTATTGAGAACGTATAAATAATCTACAAAAGTTTACAAAACATGCTCGATGTGCTGTCCACCATTGTCTACCACCATCTGGAAGCTTAAAATTGCATGTTTGACTGCTTAAAGCAGCATGGACTGTTACTCACCTGACTTTCTATGCTTTCTTTAGTTGGATAGAGATGTGACAGGATCACGGCAGACCATGGCCTTGAGACATTCTCACAGCCAAAACTCGCAAGATTTCATGTCGAGGGATCTAGGAGGCTAAGATTCAGGAAAATGTCGGCTGATGATTCTTTGTCGTCACCGAAATGGCGGTGGAACACTTGCTTCACATAGCGGGAGATTTGTGGAGGAGCACCATCCTTCATAAACACTGTAGTTGTATCACATCGCTTTGCCTGACTAGCCGGAATAACGGATTTTCTCCAATAATGAAGCGTAACGTTGACCGGTGACTGTGCATGTCACAAGCCTTGCGCGGTGCTGGGCTTTACGAAAAAAAAAAAAACCAAAATAGAAAATGAAGGTTTCAGTAAAGCCGCAGCAAACCATTACACGCTAAGAGTGATATGGAATTTGTAGGAATTGATGTGGGTTTGCTCCAGCGCAAATACGGCAATTGTGCTTGTTAACTGCCTCTTTCAAATTAAAGTGGTCCTCGTCGGTCCACAAAATGTTTCATGGACATTCATCCTGGAATTCAACTCGTGCAAGAAACCGCAACGCATCGTTTATTGGGATAGTAGCGCAAGATCTTTCGAAAAAACTTATGAACCGTGGAGCGAGGTGGTCAACAGATGCTACAATACGCCGAATACTAATGCTGCCAATAGTTTTCAATCTGTTTTCCTCCACTTGCGTCACTATATCATCCACTACCTGTGCTGCCACATACTTTCGTCCCCTTCCTGGCTGAATCCCAAGAGTTCCCATTGCTTCAAATTTCCAAATAAGAGTTCTCAGTTAGTTCTTGACTACTGAGTGGACCTTTTTGTAAAGACCGAAATTTCCGTAAAGCTTCGGTAGTAGAGTCTTTGTTTTGGTTTAACAATTTCAGCAGTAAAGCACGTTCCTGAAGAGTCAACGTCATCTTCCTTGACATGGAAATGAGTATGACTGCGGAAGTTACGGAGAGAAATTTCTCAGGCCATATGTGTTATTAGGAACCTTTAATCCGGTATCTGGCAGGAAAAAGTCTGTGATACTGAGACGACAATGTGATATTAATTTTCTGGATGAGTACTGCATGACTATTGGATGAGCGGCGGAGGGCCAGTAGGTGGGGCTTCGAGTCAAGGAGCTTAGCAGGGATAATTTGGGCAGTTAAGAATCAAGGGGAGAGAAACTCTCCCTATTGGTTGTGAGAAAGGGAGGATAATAGCTCTAAAACGTTGCCCAGAGGGAGGGAAGCGGGAAGCACCCTTGACATTCTGCTTCTTGTCTAAGTAGAGTTCATACACGGATTTTCTGTCCTCGTCCGTGCCCCCAAAAAATACGCAGTCTGACCCTAGTTGAATGTGTCTGCATCTTTGTGCATCCATTCGAATTTTGTGAGCTGGTGTTTTTTGATTAGTTAGCGATAGTTTTTAGTAAGACAGTGCTTTGTACGTAAGTTTATTTTTTGTTCATTTATCCGTTTTTACGGAGTTTTAGCATCACACGGGGTGTGACTAGGCCTAGTGCCGCACATCGTCCATCTGGCTTTTGAACGTGTTACCTTTTGGTTCACGTTCTATTGATATTCGACTCGACTTCTCGACCACCAACCCGACCATGGAATCGTCCACTCCCAGGATAGATGTAGCATCAACCCTGGTAAGTTCTATTTTTCATCCTGATCCGATATGTTTTAATGTAGCGGAAGCGCACACACATTTAGAAAATGCCGCGACATGCGCCGACTGCGAGGAGCTCAGTGACGCCCTCGAAGATATCATCACATCTATTAAATCTGCAGTCGGAGACGTAGATGACATACATAAGTTAAAATTAATAACGGAAGTACAATTTGTGGCGCTCAAAGCATCACGTAAATCCGTTAGGCTGCAACACGCCGAATTTAGCGCCTACATAGATGAGCTGAAAAAGCTCAATAGCATTTCTGTCCCTGCCTCACCCTCTACGCCTAAGGCGAAAAAAAGGGTGCAGAACAAGCGAGCGCCGGCTTCTCCTACCCCAGGCACTTCAGGGAAAAAGCAACGCGCGGAAGAGCGAATTCGCTCCCGCGAAACAACACCTCCCCCCTCTCCTACCACTATGGAGGAAGGGGACATTTCTTCGTCCGACGAGAGCGGCCCAGAAACAAACACGAACACAGTTCCCCCTGTTAGCGCACCTGTCGCTCAGGAAAAGGAAAACAAGGATGTTCAGTCGTCAGACTCGGAGAGCGATGGTTTCACCACCGTCTCCCGCAAAAAGAAAATTGCCTCCATCGTAATAGATGTGAGTCAAAATACCTCTGGGCTGCTCAACACATTGAGCGACCATTTAGGTAAAACACTCGAGGGGCGATTCGAGAACGGTAAGCTCAGGGTTTTTCCCAAGACTTACCAAGACCATCGAAAGCTCCAAACTTACCTTCAAGTTCAGAAGATGCGGTCCCATACCTTTGAGATGGCTAACAATAAGCAGCTTAAAGCAGTCATACGAGGACTACCTACAGACTACGACCAGAAGGAGCTGATTTCAGAACTCACTGGTTTAGGGTTCACACCCAACCATGTTTCCATTCTCAGGAATAGGAAAACGCAGACAGACATGCCACTATTTTTGGTAGTCCTGCACAATAACACTCAACATAAGGAGATTTTCCACGTCTCAAACATCGGGTTTTTCCGAGTAGTGGTTGAGCACCTTAAACAGTCAAGTATGCCTCCTCAGTGTTATCGCTGTCAGGAGTTTTACCACCACTCCCGTCTCTGTAATAGAGCACCCAAATGTTTGAAATGTAGCGGTAGCCATCTCACCGCGGAATGCAAAAAGACAAATAAATCCCCAGCAAAGTGTGCAAACTGCGGGGGACCGCATCCAGCCAATTATTCAGGATGCCCCAAAAACCCTATCAACAGACCACCAACTAAAACACAACCCAATAACAACATCTGGGCGGAGAAAGCCAAGGCGCGCGCACAGAAAGCCACACCGCAGCAGCAGCAAAAGAAAGTACAGCCCCAGCCACAACAGAAGTCATATGCTTCGGCTGTTGCGCCCACAGTAAAATCCAACACATTAGATGCCAATACTGTCATGCAACAAATGGCACTCATGATGACACAGTGGGGACAGATTTTAGCAGCCCTACAAACTCAACAAAACAATAATTAACATTCAGCGCGTTAAATTTTAACACTCTCAGGGTTTTCAGTTGGAATGCAAATGGAGTCAATAAACATATTGACGAACTAAAAGAAAGTATAATTTTTCATAATCCCGACGTAATCGGAATACAAGAAACACACCTTCGTCCTCCGGACCGGTTCTGCATTCCAAACTACACTTGTCATAGAAGTGACCGCACAACACACAGAGGGGGGGGGAACCGCCATCTTAGTTAAAAATTCTCTCAAGCACCACGCCATTTTAGAATCCACTCAAACTTTTGAAAATACAACGGTTTTCATCAAATTAGGAAACAACACGACTATTACTATGGCGTGTATCTACAAAACTCCACACGGCTCCATTAATGTTACTGAACTTAATGCTATCCTCAATCATAACAACAAAGCCTTTCTCTTCGGCGATTTTAACGCTAAACACTCGAGTTGGAACCCTGGTAGATGCAATTCCAATGGTAATATCCTTAGCTCTTGGGCCGTCGGCTCGTCTATTGATATTATTGCACCCGACACTCCAACACACTTCAATCATAATGCTCCAAACACTGTATTAGACATAGGCTTTGCAGTTAATCTCTCACACTCTAATGTGTTTACTATTAATGAACTTAGCAGTGACCACAATCCAGTTATTTTCGATTTCGTAACTAATTGTCATTTACCACCAATACTTCAAACACTTAAATCTACTAACTGGATTAAATATCAAGAAATTCTTCACCATAATATGTCAGGCAATCCTGCGATAGATGATTTGGACCAAGCCGTTCAAAATTTCAGCAGTATGGTCTCAGATGCTATTCACTCTTCCACTTCCACTAGACTAATTAAAACTACACACCTCCGCCTTCCTATTAACATTCGAGAGCTAATTAAAGCTAAAAATAGATTTAGAAAACTCTGGAACAACACGAGATACCCTCCCTATAAAAGGGAAGTAAATGCTCTCAACAGACAGATTAAGATAGAAATCAATGAACATAAAAACAGGACCTGGAAAAATTTTCTATTAACTTTAAATACCGAAGATAATTCTCTTTACAATTTGCACAAGCGAATTACCAAAAAATTCACCCCTATCCCACCTCTCCATGGTCCGAGTGGGTTAGCTTATTCTGATTTCGAAAAAGCGGAGGCTTTTAAAGACACCTTGGAAGTCACTTTTCAGGAAAATATTGAACCCTACAGTGACGACAAGATTGAAGAAGTCGAAAATTTAGTGAATCACTATTTCGACAACTTCCCAACTGCCACACCACACCTCACTTCCCCCACCGAAGTCCGAGGCATTATTAAAACACTTGCTAATAGGAAGTCAGCAGGCCCTGATTTAATCCCTAATATAGCATTAAAATACCTTCCTATTAAAGCCATCACACACTTAACTAAAATCTACAACAAATGCCTCATTAAGTGTCACTTTCCTACACAGTGGAAAATAGCAAATGTAGTCATGCTGCCCAAGTTAGGGCAAGATCACAAATTCCCACAAGGCTTCAGACCAATTTCTTTATTAAATTGCACTGCTAAGGTTTTCGAAAGAGTAATCTTAAATAGAATTAAAAATCACTGCAAAGCCATAGATTGCATTCCCCCGGAACAATGCGGTTTCCGGGAGGGCCACTCCACTCTACATCAACTCATTAGAGTTACAAATATTATAAATGAGGGTTTCCTAAGTAAATTCTACACTGTCGGTGTTTTCTTGGATGTCAAGAGAGCATTCGACAAGATGTGGCATGATGGCCTCACATACAAATTAATTAAACTTCAGTTCCCTGACTTTTTAATTAAAATGATACATAACTATTTACACAATCGAACCTTCAGAGTTCGTGTAAATAGCACTTTTTCAGACATAGGGAATTGCCTTTCAGGCGTCCCTCAGGGTTCTGTACTAAGTCCATATTTGTACAACTTATACACACATGATTTTCCCGATCACCCCACCGTCAGTACATGCTTATTCGCAGACGACTCTGCGGCATTGACCCAGGGCGTAAAACTCAGCTACACAATTAAAAATATGCAACACTACCTCGAGATACTCGAGAATTGGCTCACAGACTGGAGGATAGCAATAAATGTAGATAAATCACAGGCTATCGTATTCAGAAAGTGGGGCGTTATCGACCCACAGACTGAACTCACACTCTTTGATAACAACATTCAATGGGTCTCGGTTGTGCGTTACCTGGGACTATATCTAGATAATCGACTAACTTACAAATCACACATAGATTATCTATCTGAGAAATTCTGGGGAAGAATTGCTCTGGCCATCTCCCTTATTGGGAGAAGGTCACCACTCTCCCTAGAAAATAAAGTCATTCTTTACAAGCGTATTTTGCGCCCAGTGATAACATACGCTTGCCCCATCTGGGGCGCGGCGGCACCGACCCATACTAAACGGATCCAAATCATACAAAACAAAATTCTGAGAATTATTACTAACGCACCTTGGTACGTTAGGAATTCAGTCATTCACAACGACTTACATATGGAGCCGATAGATAACTACATCACTAAGCTTTCTAGAAATGTTTTTAGAAGTATCGAAAATCATGACAACCCATTAATTAAAGCACAAACATTATTTACTTATCCACATACTAAAGTTAATTTTGCATACAAATCTTCTAAGTGGGAAGTTTCCCTTAAACCCCCATAACTCAACAAAAATACTTAATTTACACATTGAATTACAACACACGCTTCCGCTACTATCGTTTAAAACTGGGTCAGATGAAAAATGCTGACGTCATTCCCCATTTTCTCCCCTGCTAACGCAGGGAACTTCGGCGTTTTTCGCCCATCAATGCTTCTTCCTCCTCCCCTCCCCACCACCGCGTTTTCTCCCGAAAGGGTTTATTTCGTGACGGCTTTACCTCGTACATTTTGCCTCCCTCCGGGAGGCGTCATTCTACTAATGGTCTTTCTTTTTCACCCTATCTTCAGGGATACTGGGTATAAGCCATTTTGGCTGGGACCCGTCATATCTAATTTTCGTTTCGGAAGCGGGAAGAGTATGAATGCGGTTCCGCCTCTCCCATCTTTATATTCCGCGGATTGCTGCGCGAGAACAGGATTACTATGGTTTAATACATTTGCTTCTGCTAATAGTTTACATTGCACAACGACATCTAGTGGTGGTTTTAGAAACTCATTGTTTTTTCCTCAATAAACTTCGCATCATTTTATTCTGCCATTACCCAATTTTCATGCAATTCTACTGCATAGTTTTTGCTATAAACTGCTCTCAAATTTCAAGTTTTTGATGTTAAATTCCCTTTTTTTCATAAATTAAGTAGCTCGAAATTTTTATTTGTACCATCGTGCTGATATCAAGGTATTATTCAAATAACTTATGTTTTAAAATGCATTTCAGTCAGTTTCGAGAGAAAAAAAATTTCTTGATATACTCATGTTTGTTAACAGAGCCTCAATATCCATTCAAGAGTAAAGTTTTAGAAGAGACCATATGCAAATAGTAACATTATTATTATCAAAAAATAAATGGTCTACACTTATAAATGAATACGCGAAAGAATACAAAAATGATTGATTACTTGATATAATTAAACATGAGCCCAAAGTTACTCTATAAGTTTAATCAGCAAAAACCCCTCCATCCCTTAACCCCCACAGAGAGAGAGAGAGAGAGAGAGAGAGAAAGAAAGAAAGAGAGATAGTACAAGAAATTTTACCATCAAAACTTCAGGTACTCATTTAACGCATGGAGATTAATTTCTTTAACAACAAAATGTATTAAAAGCTTTATCTGTAGTGAGAAAATGAAATTAATGCGCTGATATAAAAAGTCAGTTCCTGTAAGCCATTAACAGTGATGCTATTTTTGTACAACTGCGATGAGGACTGCTAGAATTATTAGAACTGTTTATTAGCTCATTACGCAGTTTTTTTAATCGAGACTACAAAATTTTGATGATACAATCATTTTGAAGGTACCAGTCGTTATGCCATTCATAGCTTAGGTATTTTTCCACATGTAGCGTAGTACCACACACATCAAATCTTTCAAATTAAGCAATGAGAATGTATTGGAAGATTAAAGACAAATTTAGTTTTAGAAATAGTCTTATACGAAATCTCAAAATAGACTCTCTTATTATCAATGTCAAAATGTAACGACATTAAGCAACCGTAAGCGAAAATATAGAAATTAACACATAAGAATAAAGCATAGTTTAAAAGTTAAGGGGGCATGGAACGATTTACACAAAATTTTTTAATTTAATGATTTTGAAAAAATTTTTTTGGTAGCCTCCTATGTGCATATATATTATGTAAAACACAGATTTTGAGCTTGAAATTTCATAAAAAGCTAACCATTTAATTTTTTATGAAAAAACTTAAAATTTTTGAAGTGATTTTAAAATGCTACACCTCTTACAAAAATCGACGTACACACATGAAATTTGATTTACAAGTGCGTCAAACTATGTGTAACAAAAGATGATATGGATTTTGTGTTAACGTGATTGGTATTCGCACAATGCATCTTTTTATGAATGCTTACTGAAAATTCCTAAGCAAATGCATGTATTCTAAATTCAATTATTCTTTTAAAAAAATAAGTATCAATTTGATTCAAAAATGCATACCAACTTTTGTTACATGTACTATTAGCAATAGTTAGAACAAAATATTTAAGCACTTGGCACAATAGAAAAAAAGCCTTATCATTTTAAATGAGGACAAACTAGTTATTTTATCTTTCTGAGATAAGTCTGTTTAAAGTTTCGATTTATGCCGTAGGGATGTGAATAAAAACGAACGTAAAAGTCATCATAATTCTGCATTTTTTAAACAAAAAGCTTTCAAAATTTTGTGACGTCATTGTTAAGTATAGCAAAGATAGTTTAGGCTAAAAAAATAAGATTTGATTTTTGACCCATTTTTGTCATTTGAATCGTACTGTGTCCCCTTAAGGGAAATTCCGATTAGTAAGAAGGAGTTTTTATTATCGAAGTAGAGAGAGAGAGACGGACATGTGTTGCAAATGTTTTATGGTAAGTGGTTACATATATCAAATTTTTTTTTTAGAATAATTAAAGAACAAGTTTTTAAATTGCTGTTAAAGATGTATCTGTTTTTGAAGAATTTGCTTGTTTTCTTTAAGATTGTATCTCAAATTATTAATGAAGATATCATAAATCAAGTATCTCTGAATATGATACCACTTAATAGAAATTATAAGAAAATAATTAATAAAGGACCCAGATACCTTGTCAGGGATCTTTTCGCAGAGAACTGGTTATTTATGTAGTTTGAAAAGAAGTGAGAGGAATCTCTGATACATTTTAATTTGACGAAGAAAAATATATTGTATATTGCTTACATTTCAACTAGTGCTAGCGTTTGTAAAATATTGAAAACTTAATCTTATCTTGTTCTGTGTGAGAACTTATTCTATGTTAAAACTTAAATCCATCTCACCAATTTAAAATCTGTTTTTTGGCACGGATGCTGCGAGACGCTCTTATTAATTCCCTTTTTTTCCCTTCGTCGTATATAAATTTCAGACCATTTTAATGAAAACTTACTGTGTATTGGTCTTTTACTTCTAAATTATATTAGCAGATGG
>BMAO01029387.1:0-40859 GCA_019973975.1 Trichonephila clavata | reverse complement strand
TCTCTTTCGTTTTATATCTAAATTATCAATTCTTCGTTTCACTATTGGCCAAATTATTATGTAAATTGCTTGGCTTTTCTTCCCCAAATAATATTTTGTGTCATGTATACCTGTTATTAAACTGTTCTCAAATCTCGAAATAAAATCTTTATCGCAGCGTTTCTCGAACTCGCGGGCGTGATAACCCTACTTGGGGGGGGGGGGGGGAGCGCGAGAATATTACGAAATATCGAAAATAAAATATTTAAAATAATTATCCATTTAATAAAATAATTTGCAATTTAAAATAATTACAAAACAAAATAAACTCTTATATAATAAAAAATGAAATACACATTCAAACTGATCTTGGGCTTGTCATGTAAAAAATTTATATACAAAACTTAATATTTATCTAATTAGTGCGTTTATAATCAAAGTCGTATTGCATCGTATTTACCATCAAAGTGCATTATAATTGCATTCAGTTCATTGTTATTGTAAGAAGTGGGACGCGATGAAAATTATGACTGAAATTTGGGTCGCAAATATTGAAAGTTTGAGAGGCACTGCTTTATCGCGATCTACAACACTCTTTTTGGTATCATGAATTCCTTTAGATTCTAAGCAGGATATCTATACACAAGGGCAGCCGAATTTGTGATTTCTTCCAAATTTAAGAAAAAAATATAAAAGGTTGCAACATATAACTGTAATCGTCGCAATTCAGTTGAAAGTAATTTCGAATTTGTAGGGATTTCACCTAAATTCTTTTTATTGCTGTTCAGTGTTGCGAACTTTACTTATTGAAAAGTTCTTGTTATTTTCAATATTTTCATTTTTTTATAGACTGCTATTTGAAAATAAACTTCAAGTTCCATGAAATATCTTACCATACTTATTTTTCATCTTAAAAAAACTACTCAAGAAGCAATTCCTTCTTAGTTACATTCTATTTTTAATAACAATGTTATTCATAATTAGCTAGTTTCCTGTTTCAATATTTTGCAATCTTCTATGATGATGTAATTTTACTAATGTAATTTTGTCCCCCCCCCCTCCTCTGCTCTTTTGCAGATATGTTTTTTTAAAAATAACTATAAAATATTGTATTAAATTTTCTTGTTCATGCATATTTTTGTATCATTTCCTGTCTATCTCGGTGAACCATTTTGTACCTCTAAGCCCTCTGTTGGATGTGAGTTCGATCCTCCCGAATAAATTAATAGCTAGGGATTCTCCAACGACGTTTTATAGCGTAGCATTAAGTTTTTGCTTCCTTTTAAAGTCAGTAAATACTCGAGCATATACAAATCGTATTAGATAAATTATAAAACTAAAATTATAGATTCAAAAAAAAAAGAAAGAAAGATACCAAGTGCGGTGCGTTGAAGCGCAAACAACGCCAAGAAAGAGAAGACAGTAAGTAAAAATTATAGCTTTGTATATATTTAAATATTCCCATATTTTTACTTTTATATATATATATATTATATATATATTATATATATATATATATATATATACTTGATAGAATTCAACCAAAATAGAGAGCCCTCATTTTTTTTTTTGCACCAGGGACTTTAAAAATACCTAGCTACGCCACTGCCGTCAGGAAATCACTTTTTTTCAAAGAGAGAGAGTTGACGCAATTTTAAATCAGTAATTTCTTCAATTTTAATTCATTCCTTTAAAACAGCAAACGGTAATTATGACTTCACTTTTGATTTATTTTGTATTTTCCCTTGAGACTTAAAAAAATGTACAAACATTTTTATCATATTAAAATAAAATCAAAACATACATTTATTATTTCTTTCCTTTACAAAAGAGGCAGTGCAAATAATGTCCAGCTTAATGAAATCTAATTAAAATTTTTTTTTATTTTGTCGATTTTCCGTGTTACATAGGCTAATTTTAAGGTTTTCGTCTATATTTTTATATATATTTCAATGTATTTTTATAGTACTTTTATGTTGATTAATATGCATCAATACTTGTTTTCTTTGCTTGAATACATCTTCCAAAACACACTTTTCTATGCAAGAACAGTTTTATAAAGTTTAATTATTAGTGCAAACATGAAATTTCAAAAAGTAGTACTTAAGGTAGAACTGGTTATTGAAGTATTTTTCACGGAACTTCAAAGTTTAATTCCTAGCATTGATATTTTGACACTGATCGCTCTTGCATTGAGCTATAGATAGAACTAAAACTAAATAAATAATATCTACAATATTTCTTCATTTTTGAAGGAATGGGAAATGTTAATGCCTCTCTCTCTCTGTTTAAAACTTATTTAAATAATATAAAAAATATTAATTGGAGCACGACAGTCTTAGCGCGACTGTAGCTGGGATGGGGGACCTTTTCGCCGGAAGCTCATATCAAGTAGGTGTATGATACTTTCGATATTTTGTTTCATTAACAACTGGTTCTTTCTTGAAAGTATACCGGTCCCCGGTCTAGAATGCACTTTATTTTATAAATTCTCTGAATTTTTCTTTATAAAAAATAATAAAAATAAATGCAGTAAAATATTCTTGATTCAAATGATACTACAGAAAATACCTTTCAGAAACAGAAAGATTTGCTTTCATACTAAACAAGGACACAAAAGTTGATTGTAAATTAATGTTTACAACATGTGTAAATGCCAGAAAAGCTGGTTAATATGAAATTTTTTGCCTTAATTTTGTAGAATTATTCTTTGTTGGAAATTTAATTTACCTTTTTGTACAACGTTTGTGATGTGATTTATATTTGCACAGTTCATCATATTCTGAATATAATACTGTTTATGTCTTATCACACAAAGATTTAAAAATTCAAATTTATCGTAACCAGATTATTCACTGAACATTTGGTTACTGAAATACACACATTTGTGTTAAAATTACTCCTATTTTTTGAGAAATATATTACTCTGAAATACCCTACTCATATCGTAAAGTATTTGAAATTTACTTCAGATCACAAAAAGAAGGAAAAAAGAGTTTTTTTTCTTCATTTTTGAGAATTTTTTATTTTACGTACACGATATCTTACTTTTTCATATAGCTGTAGAGTATCATTGAAAAAAAATTAACTGATATGCAACAGTTCTTCGAACATTGTACAATCTTAATATCTTAAACATAAGCCAATATAAAACAAAAAGTGAAAAAATTACAAAAAACTGTTAATGTACGTTATGGAACAGTACGTAATGTACATTAACTTTTACGAAAATATGTACGTTATGGAACAGTACGTAATGTACATTAACTTTTACGAAAAAAAATTCATGTCAAGCATTATATCTGCACAATATTATTTTTTTAAAAAAAGGAGTTGAATAAAAGTTCTTAAAAAATGATACTACCTTTTGTAAGGAACGTATACGATGTAACTTTTCAAACATACAAAGATCAAAAAATATTCTTATATAAGTATTATTGCATAAATTTTCATTACATTTGTAAATTTTTTATGCATAAACCTACAAACATTACCAAACAATTCAACCAAATGACAAAGAAATTGTAAAATTAAAATTTTAGATATTCCTCTAACCATCAAACTGAAGGGAATTTTAATAAATTGCAATCAGAAACAATTTTTTTAAAAAATATTCGCAGTAAAATCAGGTTGTTTTGTAACTATTAAAAATTTCTATGTAAACATTAATTTTCAGGCAGAAAATTTGCAAGTTTATAGAAGAGAGTAACTGAGTACCTGTAACAATATCTATTTTCTGCAGATTAAATTAGTATGAGTACTTGTATTGAGTTATGATATAAAAAACAGTACACGTCAGCACCATAGATTAGAACAGAAGATCTCGAACTTGTCATGTTTTTTGATCTGGGCCCTTGCTTACTTAATATTGAATTTTTGCAAATTCATGAACTTCAAATGTGTTTTGGACAGTAGGTATACTGTGGTAGCTCGCTGCTATTTTAAAAACATATTTTCTTTTCTATCTGTAGTGAAGTATTGTGTGAAAAACTAAAAAATGTATGTTAATTTTAACCATTTATTAGATAAAAGTTAAAATTTAGTACCTGATGTTTTACCAAAGAGGATTTGTCACCTATTGATGTTTTAAAGTATATTTAGGCAAATAATTTTATCGATACATTTCCGAATATTGACATAGCTTTACGGATTTCTTTAACCCTGCCAGTGTCGGTGGCTACTGGAGAACGAAGTTTTTCAAAACTTAAAATTATAAAAAACTACATGCGATCTACTATGGCGCAGGAGAGATTATCGGACTTGTCAATTATATCCACAGAGAGCGAAATTTTGGATAAATTAAATATAAAGGAATTGATACGAGCATTTGTAGCTGCTAAAGCTAGGAGAATCAATATTTGAACATATTTTCTATTTTTTATATTTTACTTTAAAAATTTCATATCATTTTTGCTTTGTTTTGTTTTTAAAATTTATAAAATAATAATAATAAAAAAACAATAAGACAAACATGTTTTAATATTATAATTTTAAGCTTTTCAGTTCGAAAGTCAAATTTCGAATACTATAAAAGAGTATTTTATATATAATTTGTAGCACTTTATAAGAGTGTAACAGAACCTCATAAAGGGGCGCCGAATTACAACTTGAACAAGGGCGCCTAATACCCACGCGGCGGCCCTGATCACACCAGAATTTCAGTGTATTCTAATATTACTATTTAACGAGCACTGTGCCCTGTTAATTGTACACTTTATTATGGTTTCTTAGTATATTTTGTTAATTGTGGAAGAATCTTATATAATTCGAAAAAATATAAAAAATATTACGCCAAAAACATAATATAAAATAATTAATTTAGCGTCATAGCCTTAGTGCGAAAAATTGTGAAAATTTCAGTAACTAGTGTTTTTTTCAAAGAAATAAAGAATTTGTCTTTGCTTCGATGCTTAACAAGCATTACATTGTGAAGCAATAAAAATTTTAATTGATTAAAGAAAAATACGAAATTTTTAATTAAAAACATATAAGTATGTGTGTGCGTGAGTTTTTATTCCATTAGTGGAAAAAACTTGTGTTGAAACACTGGGGGAATATATCTGGCTTAGAATCACAACTAAATGCTAATTCTTTAATTGGTGCAATTGTTAATTTCTTGCCATTCTACTGAATTTCCTCCATAGCTATTGTTATTTTCATTAAATATATTTACGTCTTACCAATAATAAAGCTTGAATTATAACAAATTTTATAACTATTCTTTTTCATGTGTTGCAGTCTGCAAGTTAAAACTTTAAATAATCAGCTTATTTTTGGATTACTTTTACAAAAAATAATGAATACACAAATCATACTTTTTCAGACGGGCCTCTTCCCAACGTGATCCAGGAGGTGTCACTTCCCATCATCACCAACAAATTATGTGAGAACATGTACAGGCAGGCTGGATTCGTAGAGGACATTCCGGACATTTTCATCTGTGCCGGATATCCCAATGGCGGAAAGGATTCTTGTGAGGTAAGAATTGAATGAGAATTTGGGTTAAAACGAAATACAGGACTTAGATTATCGTTTTTGGGAAAGTATTTCAAATAGGTTACCAAATCAATTTTTAGGGTTATTAAAAATTATACCCTTTAGAGTGATAATAAAGAATAAAAAATATTCCAGAATAACTCGATATTAAATAACAAAATTATACCGAATTATTAAATTTCGTAGATTTGATACCGTTGTTGCAAGTTTTGATAAAATAGGAAAATTATAAGAATTTTCTTTACAAGAACAATTATGTATTGCTTTGGTGGTAATTAAAAAATTAGAAGTACAAAAAATGAGGGTATCAAAAATTTGTAAAAAAATTTGAGTATCAATTTTAAAAAAACTGAGTATGAGTAAAAAAAAAAGTAAGTTGCCAAGTGAATCCTTAAATAACAAAATCATAAATAAATTTATCCAATCATTTTATAAATTTTCATCGAGTGACAATGACAACTTACTCTTTTAAAAGAAAAAGCAGTTTTGTGGCTGAAATATATTGTTTATTTTTAAAAATTTATTATAATATAATATAATCTTGCTCTATAAAGAGAAGAAATCAGGAAGAGTGATTTATTTCTTTCCTTAAAAGCCCTAATAATAAATCCGCCCATCTTAATTTAATAAAGGATAAACTCTATATTACCACAACTTTTATAATATTTTCTGGGTTAAGGCTCATAATAATAATTTTTTAACGATATTGCAGACCATTTTGCTAAAGTCACTACTACTAATTGTGTAGAGGTGAGTGTCCCCGCCCTCTCCCATGCGTCATCAAAAACCTTCAAAAAAATTATTTGAAGACTGTAAGAGTTGGTGGTCAAACTCTCATACTGGCTTACGAGTCAAATCCTTCTTTCCCAAACCCAGTCTAGATATCAATCCCCATTCCAGTTACATTACACAATCCTTGACAAACCATGGCTCATTTGTTTTTTATCTGCGTCGCTTCAAATTAAAAGCTACTACCAATTGTCTTTGTGGTTCTGTTGGGGACGCTGACCATTACGTGTTTACATGTCCTCTGACTAAGAATTTCCATTTGTTCTCTCCATCTGAAAATGCTATAAAAGCCTGGCTCCAACCTGTCGTTAAAAATCCTTCCATTCACTCTAAACTAAAATCATGTGTATTAAAATTGCCTCTGCAGTCTGGGATCAAATTCCTTAGCTGGGATTAGATCGGTACTCTTTTATGGTCACAAGCGAGTTTTTTTTCTCCTCTCCTTTTGCAAATGTTTCCTACCTTTTTTTTTCCTTCTTAATCTTTAAAACCTACTTATACTTCTCACACAATATATTGCAGCTTCCTGGTTTAACTCTTGGTTAACAATTTTAGTATACTTTGACGTTAATTTATTGTTTTTCTTTTTTAGCAGAAAACGATATATATATCTCCAATAAAATTCAATAATTTATCTTCCCCCTTTACTCTCTTGATTGATTGATTTATTTTTAACTGCTGCTTCTTTCTTTGTTTCTTTAAAAAAATGAGGTAGGAGATCTCGAAATAAGTAATCTTCCCCCGGGTGCTCTGAATCATTTCCTTTTCGTAAAACTGAAGGACCAATTAAAAGAAAAATATATCAACAGGAAGTGGTGACGTAAACTGAAAATTTGATTCCAAAGAAACATTTTTTTATATATTATTATTATTATTTATGCTTTCAGTATTTTTTTTTATAGTGAATTTGTTTTGGATAATTTTATTACGTTTTATGCTTTTGTAAGAAAGTTGGAATTATGTAAAATGTAAACTTTGATTTGTTTTACAATAAAGACGACGTGAGGGAGGTTGTTTCCGGAGGAATCGGATTGTAGCTCTAAACCCTCTTCGGGTGAGCTTGGTTCCTTTGGGGCATTCATTATCATCATCATCCTAGTGACGTTGTATTTTTACTTTTTCACAACTTCCAACAACAAAGTAGGTAAAACATCGGAAATTATCTAGAAAAATTTCAGGGTTTCTGTATGCATCACTAAATTGAGTCGATGAGATCATACTTGACAGCCGTTTCTCTTGCGGAATCTAGTAAAAGTGAAAGTGATTTATTTATATTTGTAAATGAAATTAATGTTTCAATGTATTTTAATTTATAACAATATTGAAAGTAAAGTATGACTTTAAATAAAATCTTTTATGATTATGCAATGAGAAGAAAAGAAAAAAAAAACAATTTAGTTCCAACATAGCCCGTTACATTGTTTTACAAGAAATTCATCAAGAAATTTGGGACACATATTTTCATTCGCTTGACCGGCGTTTCTGAAACATTTTTTGCCTCACACGTCCACTTGACCCCTCTTTCTATTCCACGGGCCACACCTCTTTAAGTATAACATGCACAGGAACAGAAATAACACTACCATAGAGAAATTATTTTGTAGTACAATTATTTATAAAAGAAATGCCTTCGTTTAATTTTAATTTTAGTTCAACAGCTTAAGAATTATTTCATCACATAAGTGAAAAGATTCTAGCACCTATTATTCACGCACATTAATAATTGTATTGTCTTTATTACTTTCTTAATCTACTTTCTTTTTAGTTCACGATACATCACGTCATGACAAAACACACACATACAGACACATAGAGAATTCAATTTTTCTAAATACAATCAAACCAAACACAGTTCGTTGTGTTAAAACCTCTCCCAAGATTCTGTCTGTTCTTGGTACGGTAGACCACGCGCTGAGTGTCAGTCTAAAAGCAAAGGTATTTCGCTTTCCTTAACACTAAATTCAGTCCAACGCTTCGCGCTTCCAAAACAAAAGACTCTCTCCTCCACCTAAAAATTAAACACGTGACTAAAAAGATACGATTGAATAACCGAATGCAGCAAAATATGAAGTCAAATCTTGTAAAATTTAAATGTTTTATACTCTTGTTATTTCTCTTTTCCATCAACTACACTTACAGAAATAATGGTAAGATTTTTGCAAAAAATCTACATAAATAAAGATGAAATATACAGTCAAAAACAATGGTTTAAACTGCTAGTGCATTGATCTGTAAATGATAATATGGTTTTTCCTTTGTTTTTAAGGGGCTTTTTTAGAACGTAATATAATAGAATGGTGATAACGATATTTGGGTTTTCTGTTTTTTAAAACTAGTTGATCTTCTCCAAACATTCTATTGGCATTATTTTTGTTGAATTTATTTGCAGTCAATTTACTTGGTTTTTAACACAGAGATTGGTAAATATTTAACTGAAAATTAACACTCAAATTGCCACTCTGGTCGCCAACCTTTCTATTGCTTTGAGTCCCACCATGTCCATGGTATAGCATGAATGGAGCATGGCGAACGGGAATCTACTTTTTAGATCAGACGTTGAAGAGAGAGACTAAATGACAAGAAAACCCCCTTTTTATAGGAAATAAACTTGTCGATACGCGTTAGGGTAACAAGTCGATTGCGACATATTTAAACAGGTAAAAGGGGGCTCTACAAAAAAAAAAAAAATGTTGGCTATATTTCTGGTATTAATACTTGAATATGGTGCGTGGTTAAAATTATTTTTATAATCATATGCTTTATTAAATTTGATTACTTAAGAAATTTTTATCAAACGTTGTTCAATAAAAGTCTTACATGATATTTTATAACGAATTTTTTATTTATTCCCTGATAGGCTAGAATTATGAAGCTATATGCAGTTGTTTTTTACCAATGACAATATAATATTTTAATATTTTTGGAATATCAATTTATAATCTCATTTTGATTCTAAGCAAGACAGCGCCATCTGATGGTGAATTTTGAAATCCAAAAAAAGGTTGTGGTAGGATTCGATGGGGAAAAGGTTGTGTTCCATGGAGAAAAAACTGTGTTCCATGATTTCGTAATAATTCTGATAATTTAAAATTAAATGTCTTACTGATTATAAAATGAAAGGAAATAAAAATAATTTTTATTCAAACACGGTATTATTAGATTATTAATGAAGTAACTTTGCAATAAAAAAAATCTAGTGATAAAAAAAAATCTGCTAGGATCAGATAGAAATATTCTAATTAGAATTTGATTTCCATTTGCAATATATTTATTATTTTAATGAATGCTTTTATAGAGGAATCTCCCTTTTTTTTATGATATCTATCTTACTGTAATGTAATCAACTTTTCAAGCGTTTACTCTCCCCCCTCCCTTGTATTCCAGTTTTTTTTATTTAAATTTTTTTTCTTTATTATATTTATAACAGGGAGTTTTAATCTTATTTTAAATATCAATAATTTTAATTTGTACAGAAGCGATACATAGGACAACCGTGATTACTAATCATTTGCTATTCTACTATTATTCTTTTTTAATTCGTCAATATAAATCAATCTTGAATAAAAATTATTATCTTTTCCTGTTCTTTTCCCAATTTCTAGTTACTCTATAAGAAGAAGCCATATAACATGGCAGAACACATGACATGACATTACCATAGTTATCAAAAACATGCATATTAGAAACATATTATTAGACATGCATATTAGATGAAATACATGCATGACAAAACATTCCTATTGGACTTTTGAAGGTTTATTATTTTTCTTGTGTGAGATGCTTGTATTCATTTCGAAAATACTCCCATGATCATTTCTTTATGCGAGCATTGTTTTTTCGATATTTTGTACAGGCGAGTGGACTGTTAACGAAACGGAATAATTGAATATATTAAACTATTTTACAACTCGGAGATACTCATAATTTGAGAAAATATTACTACGATAGATGTTATAAATATTTATTTAAATATCACTCCTAAAAGCAATGAATCTGTTGATGGTTGCTAGTTTCAGTATTCGTATATTTTTTTTCCCTTACGAAATCCTACTCAAAAATACGCCTTGTCTGTGCCTATTTATGTTAGGTTTCAAATAGGTTTTTTTCAGTTCAGAAATGATATAAATTTTTTGATTGTTTTTATCTACGCTTTGTTATAGCATTTTGTGTAATGAATTCATATGCCGTATAATAAGTGTTACAATGCTGTCTACAACTACTTAGTGTTACTTGCAGACGTTTTTTTCAAAGGGGACTGAAAAAAAAAACGTTTTTATTCCAATTCAGTTAAACTATATCATCAAAAAGTTCATTATAAAGGAATAGCCATTCTCTTACCGTAACTATTAAAAATAGGATTATCACTCGGAACAACACTAATTAACTAATATATGCTAAATAATCTATATCAGATGGTAACATTTTATTAAATTATTCTGTCTGAATCGATCTATCTTTTCCGGTATAAAATCCGTTCCATAATAAGTGGGATTTTCACTTAACACTAAATAGGGAAAAATTATATCTTTGTGTAATGTTCTTATATTTTAGACACAAACGGATGTGTACATCACAAAGTATCGCGAATTTATTCGATATTTTTTGATCTGAAAATGTGCCCCCAATTTGATCCAGATCTTGTAAAGACAGCCTTATTCTAACCATATTCTATTTGAATTTCAGGGGGATTCAGGTGGACCCATGGTGTTACAGGAAGACGACGGAAGATGGGTATTAGCCGGAGTGATATCCTGGGGCATCGGTTGTGCCTTGCCCAACCAACCAGGTGTTTACACAAGAATCACCAAATTTGCCGAATGGATAAATCAAATCATCATCTTCTAGACTTCCGTATCCGATAATCATTTTATGGACCAGAAAAAAGGCGACAATCACGGAACTTATATTAAATTCAACGCATTTTCCTTCCTATCAAGAAGAACAAAAGTCAACAGTTCTAAGTAAAGCTTTACTGACTCGGATATCTCGATAACAGCTCTATATTGCTGTTGGTTCCTTCAAAATGGACACTCCAAATGCCACATATTCCTTCTATCCTTTCACCCCTTTATATGATATCGCATATCGTTATGGGCAAAAACTTTATTTCTTTTACCATTTTTATCAGTGTTGAGCACTGAATGCCCAGGAACTCGCGTGGTAAAGAAAATGTTGTTGATAATAGTTATTTGTGGCTATGATGAATGTATAAGGTAGAGACATTAATGCATAGCTTTGAAGTGCCCCTTATAAAGAAGCAGAACCAGAGGATGTTCACCCAATAGAACTGAACAAAGTGACATGATTCGTGTTTCTCAAGTGCCACTTCATGTCGCGTTTTTTCTTTATTGAAAAGAACAATTCTAAAGATGCAATGATGCGCGTTGGATACGGTGATGTGTTAGCCAAGACGAACAAATCGGGAAAGAGATGCGGGACATCTAAACCATTATATTTATTTCGTTTGCATTAAGTCATTTGTGCATCTTATTTATGAACATATAGTGTTAAGTTATGTTAATGTTAAAGTACATATATTGAATGAGGAGGGGAGAGACGGTCTTTGGCACCGTCCATCATCATGATTCCTTTTTTAAAAAAAAAATTATTTTATGAACACCTTTTTGTAGTTTTTAATTAACGCATGCATTTTAACACATATTTAAGTATTAGTTACTTTATGATATCGTTAAAAATATGTACGTATTCTTTTATGTCTGATTATGTTCACACTTGCTACCACAATGCATAAATAAATAAAATAGATAAAAAAGAAAGATTCCTGCATTGGCAGGACAATAATACATATAATAGAGTATATATTATGTACATTTAACATTTTCAATAATGATTTTATTTACACAAATAAAATGTTTCTGTTTTATGAATAGTTTTTATGAACCCGATCGAATGTGAATGTCGTTCAATTATATAAATCCTTAAGATCTCTTATTCGGAACTGAACTACCTAGGGAAGTGAAAGATTTTTTCCCTGGCTATATAGTCTTAGTAGTTTCCTGGCTAGAAATAAACGGTGGACGGCAAATGTATGCTACTATTGATTTCTATCTGTAGATCCGAATAGTTCATTTTTTATCCCCGATCAATAATCACAGACTGACTTCTCTTTCCACATCAGTTTCTACTTGAGCTACCAGTGACTTCCCAAAATGGCACAGGTAACCAGATAGTAATTTGTCAGTGACTTTTGTCAAAAATAGCATAGCAGTATGTGGACTCCATATTTGGTCAAGACTTCACATGTCACATAAGTGAGTGCCACCTCCTCTGAAACAGCACACATGGAACATGAAACATTTGTACTGCTAGAATTCACCATGATTGAACCCTAGGGTAACCCCCCCCCCTCCATGGCTGAGCCCAAATCATCTTTTCGTCTCGCAGAACCAGTCCAATAGTTGTTACCGACATTATAGACAGTATACTGATCTGATTATTAATGTGAATGGTAATATATGGTGCATTTTACTTCCAGTTTTTTCGATGTGTTTGCGTAAATTCTGTACGAATCATGGATGATTAATACACAAATTTGATAGCATGCTGACAGGTATTTCATCGGAATTTTTGCTCCCTTCGTGAATGCGTTTATAATGCTACCACATATATTCAAAATGGGCAGATAATACTTCTTTCACTTTCCTTGTGTTAGTCGTAAGTCTAGGAGAATTGTATAGTTCATTGAATAAAATCAATCCTTACACAAAAGACAAAACAGTTGCTAAAAGGAATCTGTTGGAAGTGTGCCTTTTATTAATGGTAAACACAATATATTTATTTCAAAGCGTATTAAAATTAAAACTCAGATTTCTCTATATTAATTCAAACCAAACACTTAATAACTGCTGATAGTAAATAATATTTTAATATATAACCTGAACACAAAGAAAATCTGCGGCGGTTAGTTCAGATCAACCCTTATTTGCCATTTTTTTTATTCCAACTCTCTTTTACATTCAGAATTGAGCACAGTTACAATACATCAAACAGTCAAATTATCAACAATAATGAGATGTTTGTTCACGTGGCTATTTACATCTGCTTTCACCAACTAGCTGGCAAGCCGACTGGCTGTGTTCACGCGGAGTGTGTCTTTTTACGATTTTTTTACCTTTATTGTGTCTTTTTACCATTCCTTACAAATGTAGATTTTTGAACTAACAGATTTGATTATATATGTAATGCAAAAAAAAAAAAAAAAGCACCGAGAGTCCAAAATAAGAAAAAGATACACTTATTGCCAGAATAAATCTCCAACAGTTTTAGTAAATTTAAGCAATAATAACTGACAAAAATATTTAATTTCCATGATTTTGATAAGAAATGTTTTCTTAAATTTTCTAATCTAGAATAGAATAATTATAGAAAAAAAATTAACAAATGCTGTTTCCCTTTTTTACAAAGATAGCTTTACTTCATGACATTTTTTTTTCAATTGGAAAATAAAATATTATTTCAAAAGTTATTAAAATTTTGATTTATCTTTATGAAAACTACGTTTTTAGAATTAAAAAAAAAATATCTATAGTTTTTCAGAAAAAAATAAAATTTAACGTATTGAACATAACAAACATTGTGCCTTTATAGAAAGTTTTAGTGATTTTTCATCTATAATATACGTTTATCATCCAAATTTAAACAAGACAAATTTAACTAGGTTAAATAAATAGGCTAATAAATTTAACTAACCTGAACGACTATCAACTTTTCTGCTGTTTCTATGTGTAGTGAATTCTAGCATTCCTGCAAGACTTATTTCCAGAGGAGTCTCGATTTGAACTCGAACACTTCCAAGAGAGAGAGAGAGTTTGCGAATGTTGCACTGTAAAGCAACACGCGGTTTATTTGTGACGGACTTCGTCATTTTGAACTTAAGCGGGCGTACCCTCTCTCAACTATCACATCGCACTTACAGGAGGACATTGAGTTGCGACAGATTTAACATGCATCAGCTTCCTCTACACAGCGGGTCTTCAGTGGCCCCAAGACTTGAACCCGTGACATTCCGGCAACGAGTTGGTGACTATAACCAACAGGCTGATGCCGCTACCAATCAGTGCCTAGGCTTCTCGTCTTAGAATGAGAGGGCGATAACAAAAAAAGTTATTTTATGTGTTCATGAACTGAATAAATGTGAACATAATACAAATGATGTGACCGATCTTTACGTGACCTTCACACTAATTCTATTGGGGAATCTTTGGGGCTAACATTCGCGTTAAATCACAGCCATCCCATTTCAAGATGAAGCCCAGATATGATTAGTTTGTCTATATAAAGTCAGGATTTTGTAATTGTAAGATAGAAGGAGCGGAGAAACTCTTGTGGCGTTCCGAAGGTGAGATTTAAATGATTTTCACCGCGAGTTAAGAATGGAGTTTGCCACTATACTAAATTAGTGGAGTGGGAATTTATAGTTTAAAATAGATTAGGTTAAATTAAACTGATTACTTGCGCTTGTTCACTTAGGGTTTATTGCTTTCTCTATATCAATCCTAGTGCATCATCTTGAGGTTTAACTTGTGGTTGATTAGTGTGCTTGAATAATAAAAAAATAATAATTTTTATGGAAGTTTCTGGTCATGCTTTGCTTTCCCCCACACCCTTAGGTTGGCAGGAAGGTGAGGGAGCGATTGCAGGGGAAGTTGCTCATATGGTTTTGTAGTAAAAAAATAAGAGGATGAATTTTACATAAGATGAATATTTATATATTTGAATAGTTCACAGAATTTTATGAAATATTTTGTACAGCTTAGAAACCAACAACAAAATCATGACTGAAAAGAATGAAGATGGTTTGGCCCATAAATTCCGTTGTTTGTAACAGAAATTACACGTACGTATTAAAATGATGTAAATCAAAGATTTATTTAAAATATCAAAATAAAAATGCAAAACTGTGTGCACTGTACAGACAATAGGGATTACTTCTGAACTATGCACAGATCTCTTTCTCTCATTTGCTTAAGAAAAGTCAGTAAGCTAAACATCTTCAAAATATCGATTTTGATATTTCTAAAATCCATAAATCGGGACTTTTCCAGTGACATATTTGCCTTTTTTGTGAATCAGAAGCGTGTTAAAATGACTTTTAAAAATAATCAAATGAAGTTCCACGCCCACTTTAACAGATAAAGGTGTAAATATTGATCTTTTAAATATGGGAAGCAGTGGCAAAGCCTCTACATTTGTTTATTCAATCATACATAATTAACTACAAATTAGCTGAAAAAACTGCAAGTTTAACTGTTAGTTTGTTTACCTACTTTAGTTTTTTTTTTTACCTACTTACAAATTTTATAACTCTGTGCTTTTTTAATGATTTGAAATTTAGAACCTGGGCATATGTTTCGTGGCGCAATAATTTTTCCTCAAACTCTTTCGAAATTTTATTTTTATGCTAAGATTATGCTTATGCTTTTAAATACTGCAAAACACTTGTTTGTGAGGACTCTGTTAAAAATGTGTAGAAAGCTATATGGAAAAATAACAATAAGAGTATTGCAGTTGCTTATAAATGAGACATGGCAGAAATGAATGTTGCAATTATTGCAATCAATATAGATACTGAACAGGTGATAGAGATGTAAAAACCCGCCTTTTCATCAAAATAATAGTACAAGGAATTTCGTATCATCCAGTATATCAATGGAGATTGAAGGGAAATGAAAAATATGTCAACATTCAATACATTTTGGATAATAACTTTATGCATTACTGCACATTTTTTTACGAGGTAAGATTTTATACAAAAAATACTGTTCTCTAAAATTTATATTTTTAAAATTGAGTGTAAATTAACGTTATGCATGTACTCTATATTCCTAATGTACGTATAACTGTGTATATTGAAGAGACATTTTTGAAACATTTAACTAGAAAGCAGATATCGTAACAAAAAATGACAATTTTAAATAAATTAGTGATTCTCAATAAAAGTTTGTCTTTGATAAAACTAATTCATATATATATATTTAAAAAATTTTCACTTCAGTATAAATATAAGTGTCTAATTAATATACACACAAAATCTAGACTCTTTCCGTTTAATAGTTTTTGTGAAAAAAGTACGTGATGAAACATCAAATGTGATGTTCATTGTCGTTGCAAGAAGCTTGTTACAGACATAAAAATACCTGGTGGTTATAATTAAGGTTTCACTATTCAGATGCCTGTAGAACCCATTCTGCTATTAGTATTTTGATAAAAATTAGAATATATACTGTATGGACTATGGGAAAAGGTTTCTGCAATAAAAAAAATAGTTCCAATTTTGACCACTAGGGAAAAATGTGGTGCCCAAAGAAGTACAAAAAAATATGTTAAAATAGCTAAAATTTATTCAATTACCGAATACGCTCAAAATGTGCTCCATTAACATCAATAGTGTGTTGAAAGCATATTATAACGTTTTTAATGCTGCGGTTCTGATAAAAGTTTTACCAGTAAAGCTAGATATTTTTTTTCTTTCGTCAGGGCATGATTAACGATGCCAAACGCATGCTGAAGGATTCTCTGGCTATGACAACATGTTTCTATAGAGGTTTTATCGATTTGTAAAGGATTCTTCGATAAAAGCCACCTTATGATGGAATTTGTACAAATTTTTTTTATTGCAGAAATCTTTTCAAGTTTCATCGAAATCGGATAGACAAAACAAATTCTAAAGGCCTCTGAATAGTGTCACTTTAATTATAACCACCCGGTACATAAATTCCATATTTTTAAAATAACCAGTTTTATTTTGGTTGTCTTGGAAATCATTTATCCAATTTAGTGAAACTTTTAAATTCTGATACTTTTAGATATTGTGTTTGCATGCGAATATACAAAACCCCAACGAAACCTTTCGAAATGTCGCATTGTTATGTATTCCCAAATGCATACCCAAAACCATATTGATACATTTTTACATTATACTTATGATGCTTTATGGTCATCTTTGATGTGGGCAATGTATCAAAGCTGAAAATTTTTCAAAGATTGATACAGAACTTGAGGAAAATGATGTAAACGCTACAAAACATCTCGTTAAGCAAAAAGTAAAAAATGCTATGTATGTATTTTCGGGGCAATTTATAAAAATAGCAAACAAGAAAGTCTTAAAATAAATATAGAAAAAGCTAATATTTAAGAAAATAGGGCAAATACAAGTTTTAATTCAAAATTTTTGTGATAAAGTGACGTTTTGTACTAAAAATTGCAATTTTCTTAAAATGTTGTTTAAAACTGCGTGTACGTTTTTCTCAGAATCTACTGTATGAATGTACTTGCCATATTTACTGCATATTACTGATATGTAACTGTGTATATTAAGTGAGCTTTTTGAGATGTTTCTAAAATATTTGGTTAGAGACCAGAAAAAAGGCTATGCTCAGTAAAAGTATATTTTAAACAAACTAAGCAATATGTTTGAAAAAACTCGCTTAGTATAAATATAAAAGTCTAATTAAAAGTACAGAAAAGTTCGAAGTCCTTATATTTAACAGTTTCTGAGAAAAAGATACACAAAAAAATCTCAATTTAACATTCTCGATATAGGAGGTACCCACTTTCCATAGCTTCTCATGGCCGCAGCATGGTCTCGCAGACTTGGCCGGGGAAGATTAAAGTAAGGCATATGTTCGAGTCCGATTGTATTCAAGTTCCATCGAATACAATAATGAGAGCTTCATCACACGTTAAACTGATATAAAAATCAATGCATGGCGGGGTACAGAAATCAATAGAAAGGCTCTTCTCTCGCTTTAATTACATTCATTTTTCGTAAAATGTTCTTTTTTTTTCTTTTTCAATACTGCACACTATATATAATTTAATTTAATTTTTTACTGCAGAATAAAAAGGACCTCACATAAGATTTAATTTATTTTTAAAATCCCAATATATATATATATATAGACTCAAAAATTATTTCAAGTGTTTTTACTCAGAAAAATACATTTTGTAAATTTCAGTTTTTCAATTTTCCTTTTTAATGATTAATCTAAAAGTTTTCATGGATCAAATTCTTTACTTTATCCCTAAATACGATAAGAATTTTAAGAAAATATGATTCTAAACTTTGAATCCAAAGGAGTCTATATAATCTATACAAATAAATGGTAAACTGTTTAATAATTTAAAAATAAATATATTTAAAAATATTTTGTGCGTTAGAGGACACAAACCCATATGTGAAAGAGCATTCCCTTTTTTTTTCAAACTTTCCGAAGATAAAACAAAAACTACATATTTTAGCATTTTGTGTGTCGCTTGTTCTTATAAGAAAGAAACATATTGTGTTAATCTCGCACTCTCCAAACCTCTACACTACGCCAACGATGGCACGAGTTCGCGACCCTTAGCACCCGGTTACCTCGGCCAAGAATTCAAAGCGTGACTGGATTTATTATTTTTTCTGAGACTGAATTCTTTAAGCTAAAATTTAGTTCTACAGCGATAAAAATGAAACCTATTGCAACAAATAATAATAAAAAAAGTCAATGTTGATAAAAACATTTTTCTGAAAGACCTACAGACTGTGTGGGTGATAAAAAAATACGAAAAGAAAAGACGACCTATTTCACTTCTCATTTCCTACTTTCTTCTTTTCAAGACCAAAACGAAATAAATTTCATGTATTTTAATATCCTCTTTAGTGAATCCGTCGCGTGGAACATCTCAAAGAGACGGGTGTCAAAGGAATCCCTTCATTATTAGAGCACGGTGTGAGATTCTCGGCCAGATGGTGGTTCAAGGATTTCGCCAAAGTTTCTTTATCATTTACATTCAAAGACTCCATTACTACAGTTTGATTTGACCCAAAGAAAGCTGTAAAATTACAATAAATGAAAAAAAAAATAATGATTTCACGCTATTAAAATTTGGGAAATATTTTGAGCTTTAATCAAGAAAAATTTCAAATTAGATGTTAAAAATAAGTTAAATAGTATTCCCGGATAATTATTATATATTTTCTTAAACATAATATATTATACGATAATATTGAAAAGATCAAGTAAAAATGAACACGGTGGGTCCTGTTAATGTGCCTTTCTTTTTGAAAAAAAGAATTAACTTCCAAATTATTTTTGCTGATTGTGTGAAAAATGACTTACTGAATCCGATTATGACTCCCATTTGCACCATTACCACTTTTTCCTCGATTCAGCTTTCGGTAATTTTATTATCATGACATGGATGAGGGGGGGGGGGTGTAAAGGATTATTTGATACTGAAATTAAAAAAAATAAACGCATATAATTGATTAACATAAAAAATAACAAAAATGTAATTTATATCTTTTCGTATGGTGTTTGAAATCTTCTTGCATCCTGATATAGAAATTTATCATACAAATAAGGAGGAGTATTCTTCCAATAGAACAACATATTTCCAACATCACTTTTTACTCCTGGACAGCTAAGAATAAGTTGAAGAGATCTTCAACACTTCAGTTTGATAAAGACATAAGAAACGACATTAACTTGAATCACACAAGCCTTGACATCATTCAAGAACCTTGTTTTCCAGTCAAACCAACTCCCTCTGCCAAAATATTTTTGGACTTTCTTGAGCCTTGCACGAAAAAGGAATCTATGGACACAATTAAAAAGAAGGGCATGGACACAATTATCAGTCTTATGAGGCCTCCTTTAATAACTGCCTACACTGACGGTTCTTCAGACTTAGAGTGCAATAAGGGGGGATCTGGTGTCTTTCTTAAATACCCAGATAATACAACTTCCAAGCACAAGGTCTCCGTAGGGCAAATTGCTTCCAACTTCACATGTGAGATCATAGCAATTAGGACAGCCCTAGATATTTACCTTACATGGACAGATATCGCTAATTCCGACGGCATCATTGTTCTCTCCGATTGTAGATCTGCTCTTGAGACCATCAAAAAAGGAAAAATGGGACTCACCCAAGAAATAAATTCTCTTTTACTTTCCATTGGTGCATTGGGCAAATCATGCACCCTCCAGTGGATCCCGGTCCATGTTGACATCGAAGGAAATGAGTTTTCCGATTTCCTTGCCAATGAAGCCAGAACACTTGAACCTGTAACTTCTTCGACTACGGTCTTTGATGCCAACGCAGTAGCAGAACAAAAGCTCTGCTCAAACCCACAAAAAAAATTCTCGCTGCCAGAATTAAATTTTAACCGAGAAATTACAGCAACAATAACCAGACTAAGGACAAAACATTTTAAGGGCATGAAGATTCTGCCTGATGGATTCAGATCATATGTGGAATGCAGGCACTGCCCAGCAAGCAACTGGATCCCAAACACCTTTTTAGCTGTCCTTCCATTGTTGGTGCCCTTTTTAAAATAGACAATGAATTCAGCATGGATATCCTATACTCGGATTGTGCCATGGATGTAGCCACGGCAGTGATTCACGCCTTTGGCATTATTTGATTTTTATTTCTAAATCTTTATTTTGTTATATACACCTTTGCACTTTGTCATACACAACAACAACATTCTTCCAATATATAGGCTTGAATTCCACTTTCCTGAAAACTTCTCGGAGTACGCGATGCCTGGATGGAATCGTTCCCCTTGTTCGTGGTCAACGTTGTTCAGTTGCAATTATAGTCTTACTACCTGTGATCATGGACCTTAGTACCGGTTATTATCACGGGCTCTTGAGGTACGCGTGTCATGAGCTCGAACCAAGAGCTACTGAAGACCTGCCGCGTAGAGACGCTAACGGATTGAAGGGAGTCAGTTTAGGTTTCTCACTACTGTAGAATTAAAAGACTAGTCGCCAATAGCACTCATTTTGTTTCAGAGTACAAAATCGAAAATCAACTCAGATAATTAAATAGTAATTCATATTTTCACATCACGTTTTATCCTCAGCTATAAACTTTCAATGTCTATGAAAAATACTTCAGTTGATTGCAGACTGAATCTTGCAGCTTATTAATTATAATTGTCTTTGAGAAAGAACGATGCTGTTCTCTGCATTAAAAGCAGATAACTACGAAATATAAAGTAATGAATATACGCACGCTTTTTTTCAATATTGCTTACAAATATTCTTTTTAATGATGCTGTATATTTTAACATATCGTTATTATCTTAGTACTTATAACGTATACATATCTGAAGGTTTTCCACCTAATTTATATACATCGGACGTGTAGAGAGACTGATATTTTTGTTTACTCTGTCGAGATTAAAAATCCTAACGTGTACAAGGGGGGGGGGAGCTTGGAGAATGGGATACAGTTCAGGTATTGTCCTCATCACTTGACTGAAATTCAAAATTACGAGATTCTTCAGAAATAATCCTCGAGCAGTTACGGTAATAAAAATCGAGTCAATTGTTATTTATAAAAACGATTATTTTTTTTAAATTTTATTATCCTTCCCCCTACTGGGTCGTCACCGTATTTCAAACGATCAACTTTTTCGTGCCGGCATCTCGCGACAAAGAGAAAATTGTAGTATTGTTGAAAATGGAAGAGTTAGCCATTTTTCATTTTGTTTAGCTATAGCTGCATACTTAAATGTTTAAAATTGTTTAGATGCAGCATGTGTGTATAGATATTTGTACGTATATATAAAACTATAGATTTATTTTTGATATACATACGAGTCAGTAATTAGTTATCTTTTAAATAAAGTAAACAATTAAATGATTTATAAAGAGTTATTTCAGGGGGAGTTTTTACGCTCCGGATAACAAAGAAATGTTGCAAAGCGGTTTTCACAATGGTTATAAAGCCATTTTTAAACATAGTTTCATTAGTTGCATCTGAGCAGCTATTTATCTTAATCGACTAAAATCAATACATTTGATAAATATACTATATGGTACCACGAGGAGAACACACACACTCCTGAATGGGATATCACTTGTATAAGCACAAATAAGGTAAGCAAACTAACTGCTTATTGAGCAACATATATTTTTTCTTCCAAAATCAGGATTGAACTTATGCTTATTTTCTACATTACAGAAATGCTTTGTTTGAGAATGGAAGACCAGAGAGATATCGAATATCTTTCAAAAATTCTAATTTATAAATAATATAAATATAATTACAATTCTGAAAAGTGGGATAAAAATATTTTTTTGTGAGGAAAACCCCGTTATATATATATAACATTTATTTTAATAGATTCTGGTTTTGTTTGTGTAATAATAGTTTAACTTCTCTTGACATTTCTTACTTTCTCTATGGCTCAGGGTATTGGCAAATACAGGTGAAGGTTGGCTAGCCACCAAACTTTGTTTAAATCTGCAATCCTGATTCCTAAGGACAGGAGTTTGCTATAGTACTACTATGGCTAATATATGTATACTTTTTACTACCATGACTAGTTATCTTAGGTTTATAACTATTTTGAATTTGATAATTTATGTTTGAAATCCATTGGAAGATGTACTCGTGTAACTTTTTTAAAAAAACGTTCATTACTTTATATCAAAACTTCTCTCATTAACGAGTTATATTTTTTACATTAATCAATATTATGAGGTCGAGGTTCCAGTCTGGTGAAGGCATTCATCCACAGGTTTCAATAGATGAAAACTCACTGCAAAGCGCTATCAGCTTCCGGATTTTATCGTAATGCGTTCTGTGTTTCTCAAATTGTGTTTGTCACGAGAATTCATCAGAGGGAGAAAGATGTACCGAAAGTGTTTTTAACAAAGAACGGAAACTTCGAAATTGTGTTCGCTATTACCTAAACGGTTGCCCAAAAAATCTTTTTAAATTTAGTTTACCAATGATGCAATTTTTTCTGTAACTGTAATTGAAGTTGATTCAAATTGGCTTTCTTAATATAAAGGAAAAGATTCGTGAAATAAGCAAGTTTTTAGATTTATTTTATGGGATTTCATTGCTGGGAACTAATTTGAAGTGTTTTATTCACTAAGCCATAATGAACAACTGCTTGCTAAATCTACTTTATCTCCCCAACAAAAGATAGAGTACACAAATAAACCACTCCCACTTAGTGGACTAAGAGGACGTTTGGAAACACTCGAGGCTTAGAGCTTATGAACAAGCCAAGAGATTATTTTAAAAACCTGACAGAGCAGAGAAATTTCAGCAACACCATTTTTATTCATATGAAGATACCAGAAAAGAAAATAAATGCTACCCCTACAAGGTTGAAAAAAAAGAAAAAAAACCCACTAATGCTAAGTCTATAAATGCACCAGCTTTAGCGATCAATGACCAATGACAGAATATTCCACAGAACTTGAACCCCTTTCAGTCTCCTTAAAAAAACTTTAGTCCTTTAAAAAATGTCTCAGACTGATGAATCGATGGTTATCGATGAAAAATCGCAGCTTTTTGATTTACTTATATTTGGTAAATATGAAAAATTCTTGAATGTGAGCATCTTTTCTGCTAAAAATTGAGAAACACGATGCAAAAAGAGATGATATATCCGAGCTCTTAAAAAATATTTCAAACTGTAATTTTCTGTGAGAAAAAAACAAACTGCGTTGCTGTTTACTCTGTGTTGTGAACATGTCGATGTGGTGATGAACCTTGTAATTTTAAACCATGGTCAATTGGCGAGGCTGGCACCCCTCTCTCCTAACTTCCACACCCCGCCGACGAGAAGACTGTGAGCCTTTCCACACATGATAAATCTTTAGTGATATCAATATTCGTTCGTACAACTCGACTATAGCCAATCGTTTATCGCAACCTCATGGACAACTCCTAAATGAAGAGTAAGAAAATTATGGGATCATTTATATCTAAATTAATTAATTTTTATTGTAATTGTAGCTCTTCTCGTACTTCGATGATATTTTTAAGCTATTTGCATTCCTGCTGGCAGACGTCGGTGAAAGGCCAATGTCCATCAATAAGAAAAAGCATGACCGATGTGAAGTCTGCATATCCGGCAAGGTGTCCGTTGACTCGTGTGGCCGACACGCGAGACGATTCTTCGCAGCGGAACCACAAAAGACGAACGATGTCACCTTTTGTCCATCCTAACATCCGCGACCACACCCTTGACCATCCCCGTGACGTCAGGAGTTCCACGCCACGGATTACTTGGGTCAAATTGAAATGTTGCAAAAGGAAGATATTTCTTTTAAGTGCTTATACTCCGCTCGACGACGACAGATGTCTTAAATACCATGGCGTTTGATGTCATCTTCTGCAGGATTGTTTGAAGAATTTCTCTCTTGAGGTGCTTAAGAAACCACAGTTCTGCTCGATTCATTTGGACATCCGATGGGGGTTCTCCGTACATATGGATAAAAAGAAAAGTCTTCAAAGTAAGCCTTGATCCATTTTCATTACTTATTAGTTCAATTTAAAGGTGATTCCCGATAGTGAACATTTAGTGGCACTAAGGCTGTGTAACGGCTTTGCATGTATAAATGTTGCTTGCAACAAAATCCGATTATAAAATTGTTTTCGATTAATTAACAGAAAGAAAATGATTGACTCAATTTATTCTATATCACATCAATAAAAAGAGGAATTTGCAAAGTAAAATCTATGTTATTCTTTTAACAAATTTTGATTATTCGTATTCGAAATTTAGAAGCTTGACCTCTATATTTGTGTGTATGAATAATTCTATACTTATTGAACTATCGTATTTTAAAGAAATTTTTACTTAAACTATACTTTAGATAGTATAAACTTTGTAATATTCTTAATCGAATTTTTTTATTTCAACTATATATTTATTTAACTATATATATAATTTAGAAATTAATGGAAATTTTCAGACGGATTTTGATTTTAACAGATAATTTTGATATTTATTTTAAAATTTATGGAGTACGTATGTACTTGCAATACATTTAACATACTTTGGATAATAACATACAAAGAATATTCCCTCAACTAATTTTGTTCCCCCTAGTGAAGCTAATATGATGATGTCTGTTTTTAAAAAAACGACTTTGTTAAGATAATCTGAATGACATAATTGGGGAATACATTTCTATTAATTAAAACTATTCTTTAAAATATTTAGTGAAATTTAAAGCTATAAATATTTGTTTCTTAAAAGTTTTACTTCTAAGCACACATAATAAAACCTGAATTTTATAACATCTTTCGGGAATGGCTTATCAGAAGAAGGCATTTTGTACAGGTAATGGTAGGAATAGAAAGAAAAATCCTTAAAATATGTAAATTTAATATTGAATCATTATAATGGTTCTTGAAGGATTATTTTGCAACAATCATTTTTCGAAGTCTCAAATTCAACATGTAGGAGTGGTGTGGAAATTTGTAGAGAGGAGTGGCAGCTCAAGTGTCGCTCTGGACACTTGACTGTGGTTCAATGCGACGAGGGTCGTCACCGATAGCCCTCGCAATGCGTTGAATGTGGCGTTAATGAACAATTAATCAATTAACAATGATTTCTTTGTATCAATAAAATCATAGATAAGTTTTTTGTTCTGAATATTTTTCAATATTTAAAACATAAGCTTCTGTAAATGGAAATTGTTAAAAAAAAAGATTGGTTATTTTAAGGATTTATTCAAATAGAAGATTTATTGTGTTTATTTTCATTCAGTTGATTTTAGGTTTATGAAATTAATTTGCAAAATTTCAATATAATTTCATAAGTACGACTTTTTAAAAAAAAATAATACGAAATATTTTATATTGTTTATGATTGGGTGAATGTCCTTCGTAATAATATAAACAAAATTCCAGATTTCTATAAATAAATTTTTATTTCATTCTAGCTTTGTTTAGTTTTTATTCGAACTTCTTACAACAAAACTGAACTCTGTTCCAAAATTTAAAAAACAAAAACTTTTCATCTTGAATAGATAATGAATAACGTTTCGCTACAGATGACATTTTTAGTGCTTTGGTCTTGACTGGAATGTAGCATGGATAAAAACTGAGTTCTCTGTTTTGCATGTGAGCGTTTCTTTTTACAGACACGCTCTTCTTGTCTTTTCAAAAACTTTTTTCGAACAGAGATTTATAAAAATGATTGTTGGATTCAAAGCAATAAAAAAAAAAAACAAAAAAAAAACAAGGAATTGAAATGACTTCAAACCAGACATGGAGAGGAAAGCTCGCAGATTTCTTTCAAAGGAGTAGAGTGTTCTGCATAATTCATTCAACAGCGATATTTAAGAAAAAGTTATTTAGTTTGCATGTTTGGAAGAGGAAAGAAAAACTGTTATCGAATAAAACGTGTTAAGATGAAAAAACCCAAATTAAAAAATTAATATATATTGGTGTCCTCTCTCCCACATTTAAATGCTAACTTTTATACTTCAGACCTAAAGTGTTCTGCCTTTTATCACTCCACCAAAGAGCCAGTAAAAAAAAATCAAAAATCTCTCGAGTGTCATTATAAAAACTCCTGCTTTTTTATACCACTCCATTCAAAAGTTTTTATGTGTATTAAAAATAAATCATACCATTTGTGCAAAACTTTTAATATGTTAATTAAAATGGAGCTAAATTTCGAAACAATGAACCAAACATCAAATAATCAAAATATTGAACTACAAGCATTGTTTAAAGCAAATATTTCATGAAAATGCTGCAATTTCTTACCTTTTGTTTTTTTCCAAATCACTATTATTTTCCCACAGGGCTTAGAGTCCGCGGTAGCCTAGTGGTCAAGGTTAAGGACTCGTAGCAGGCGTGTCATGAGTTCAAGTCTAGTGCCGCTGATGATCCACCGCGTAGAGAGGAGAGACGCAAGTTATAAATACGTGGAAACTCAAACATCCTCTCGTTGGTGTAGTGTGGTTGTTAGTAGAGGGAGGTACCAGCTCAGGTGTCGTCCTCGTTACTTGGTCATGGTTAAAAGTTACGAGGTTCGTCGCTATAACCGCTAGTGTAGCTGAACAGTGCGCACTTCTAAAGGCAGTTAAATTAAAATATTTAAGAAAAACTGAACGTCAGGTGCTGAACAAACTATTGGATATTATACACAAGACGATTCGGTACATCGACGGAAGTATTAGTATACAAGAAGCCTAAATTTTTGCAGGTAGAAATTTATCTAAAAAAATAAATACCGAGAAATTTAGTATATAGATAAAAAAATCTCTCGTTAACGTTTGTGTAAATAAAAGAATTTCTTTCGAAATATAGGAATATGCAGAATTCGTAGCGGTTTCTTCTGTTAGTTTCGATGTCTTCATGGATTATATAGTCCTGGTTCCACTGAAGACTCCTCGTGAAGGGGGGCGAACGGTGCACGTTAAATTTGTCGAGCTCAAAATCCTCCCGTTGTGATGACGTGGTACTTTGGAAAAGGGGTGTCAGTTGTGTCATCCCTGTCACTTAAGGGTCTCAGGGATGTTAACATTCTCTAGAGGGCTGAAAATTTAAACAATATTTAAATACATAAAACTCTTTGAAATTAAATAATCGAATCTTATACACATTATTTATAACGGAATGAGAGTTTAGAAAAATGTAAAATGTTTAAAATATAATCATAATTTTAAAAAGTATAATCATAATTTTAAAAATTATAATCATACGAAAATAAGAAATATTTCCATAAGAAATATTAATTAAGTTTTTTACGTTGCGCATGCTATTTTCTAAAGCAGTAGTTTTAATTACTAGCAATAAGTTGATTTATAAAGTTAAATGTATCCATACTACACCGTTGAATAAACAGAATAATAAATTATATATCTTTTAAAATACAAAAAAAAATTATATTTTCAAATTTTTTTTTAAAATATCAATATTTTTCAAATAGTTTGAAATACAAAAGATATATTATTCTTTAATTACTAAGGTTTAAAGAGTATGATACTTATAATTATATAAAGTTTTATACACATCAAAGACTACTATTTTGGAAAATAGCGCGATGCAAAAATTACTTAATATTTATAAAAAAATTATTTCTTATTTGCATATGCTTATAATTTTTTAAATTATGATTTTATTTCAAACATTTTTTACTTTTTTGAAACCATAATCCTTTGCAAATAATGTATAAAAGATTCGAATTACTTAATTTAAACTGAAAAGAAGTATACCTGTTTGAAAATTGTTTATATTTTCACCCCTGAAACTTCTTAATCAAGTATCAAATTACAAGGTCGATCACCAACAGTCCTTGTGTTGCTTCCTCTGTGACGTTTATATAACTTTCACAAACTCATTCCATGTGCTTAAGTGTAGAATAAGAAAACTTCTAGAACAATAATAAACAATTAATTATTTTATTCAAACATTCAGCTGAAAAGGTAAAATGTAAGCATACACAATAGGAAAACAAGTAATCATCTGGACTAAAATTCGGAAGTAAACCCTTTCGCGACGGGTGTGTCATATATCCAACCGTCTCAAATCCCCTTTTCGGGTGGTAGGCCGTTTAAGGGGACACAGTACAATTGGTCAAAATATCAAATTTATTTTTTTTAGTTTTAATTATTTTTTATATACTTTTCTATAACCTGACAAAATTTGAAAGCTCTAAGCTTAAAGAACTCAGAATTATGATAGCTGTTGCGTTCGTTTTTATTCATGGCAAATCAAAAATTTAAAATCACTTATCTCGGAGAGAGAAAGACAAAATAATTAGTTTACCTTCATTTAAAATTCTAAGGCTTTTTTTTTTGTTGTGTCTAATGCTTTGAATTTTTTTTTCACCTATTGCTAATAGTACATGTAGCAAAAGTTGGTATGCATTTTTGAATCAAAGCAATACTTATTTTTTTTAAAAATAATTGAACTCAGAATTTGTTCATTTTTAAAGGAATTTTCAATAAGCATTCATAAAAAGAAGTATTGCACAAATATCAATCATGTTATCGTAAAACCCATACAAACTTTTGTTATGCATAGTTTGACGTACTTGTAAATCAAATTTCATGCGTATATGTACATTTTTGTAGCAGGAGTAGCATTTTAAAATCACATCACAATTTTTAAGTTTTTTTCCTCAAAAAAATTATATATGGCTTGCTTTTTATGAAATTTTGAGCACAAAATCCGTTTTACATAGTATACACACATAGAAGGTAAACAAAAACTTTTTTGAAAATCTTTAAATTAGAAATGTTTGCTTAAATCGTACCATGTCCCCTTAATGCACTTTTCTACACGATTAATCCTGTAGAACCAGTACGAAAAGTGATTTACCATTACATCACCCAGTTGCCGGTGACATTTGGGGTGGATGCATATGTGACAAAGACGTCTTTAAAATGTTTTCCGTCGATCAGTACGTCGTCGTGAAAAGGTTAAAGGGCATATCCCGAAAAAAAGGTTCGTGAACTATTCTTAAGCTAAATATAGATTCAATGTATGTCAAGTTAATTTTAATAAAATCTACAATAATTTGACTGCATTTATATATTATTAACGTCGCACTTTGAAGCTGCACAGGAGTTATTGATTATGGACCTCGTAATTCTAAAACACACTCGAGTAACGAGGATGAAACCTGTGAGCCTGCATATCTCTCTCTAAGTTTCAACATCACGACAATGTGAATACATTGAGCCTCGACAGATTGAACGTGCATCAGTTCCTCTTCAAGAATAGTTTTAAGTGGCAGCGAGAAACTCGAATTTACAACTCCACAACGTCAGGCATAAGTTTGCGCTTGATCATAGGCTACTGCGATCGTCAATATCGGCTGCTACATTGAGACTGTAAAATTTCTCTACTGAAAAACTAAAAACAGATACTAAATCACCTATATTTCCAACTGTTTATATAATCGAATATTTCTTAATACAAAATCCAATATAAAAAATTATAGGATGTGATTTCCTAAAATTACAATTTATTTGTATAAAGCGACATTGACAAATGAACACGGATTCTTCACAAAAAAAAAAGTAGAATTTATACAATAGAACAAAAAAGTAATATATGAATGAATGAAATACAAATATAAAAGTTTACCTCACGAAAGGTAATACCTCACAAAAAGTACAGGGAAACAACTCAACACACCATTTCTCACATAGTTTTACTTAGCGATATGATTTATTCGTTTTTTGACACATTAGGTCACACTCATAATTTATTGGGTCGCTGCATAAATCATAAAAGTCACAATCTGAAAACTTATGAGAACCTGTAGGATGCATATGTGTACCATACTGTTTTTAAACATGTTTTTCTATGGGAATAAAAGATGGAAAATGGAGCAATGTGTCTTTTTAAAAATATTTTATACTATTATGTTAAATATTCGAAATATTTGAAAATACTGTTAACACACATCCGTTTTAAATGTCAATGCTGACCTCTTCCAAAAACACGATTCTGAATTTGGATGAACTCAATCGATCAAATAATTTTATAAAACTCTGACAACAGCTGCCAATTGAAACAAACTATTTTTCGTAGAAAAGGAATTCGTAAAGAAGAGATTGCATAAAATTTTTTGCCGATTTTTTTGTTTGAGTGTTAAGCCCCGACGAATTTTTAACAAATCCTTAAGTAATGTCCTTTGCTGCCATGCGCATCGAATTTCTTTTTAAAACTATAGCTTGGTTCACATTTTTTTAAAAATTTGGTTTTAGCTGATTATACAGTTCTGTCAAAAATGAACGTAAAAGTCACACCCTGAAACTTTTAATACTTTTTAACAATGTGCAGTAACCTACTAGAGGTTGTTGGTGTTTGAGCGTTCGAGCAAAGATCAGCCATAACAAGTTTTTAACTCAAATTTATTTATCCCTTTTTCTTAATAAACACAGCTAAAGGAGGGAAATACACTTATATATATATATATAGTAAATAATTGGAAGAGCAACCACTCTCAATTTACTCAACAATTCAATTTACTCAACTTATTCTTGGAGCACTCTTGACGGCTACGCTAGAATTTCACTGTAAATATCTTTCTTAATTATACGACCTCCGGTCTTAAATATAGTTGACAATACTAATCACTTTTAATCTTCAATTCTCAACTATCGATCATTCAACAACTATCCTTTGAATAAACTCACGTGCTTAAATGCCAACGCTTAAATAAAATTACTCATTTAAATGAATTCAAGTCTTCTTCTTCGAGGGCAAGTTTTGAACAGAGCATACAGTTAAAAATAATAGTTTTACCCTAAGAGGATTATTAGAAGGTTTGTGGATAGACCCGTTACGAATGTTCAAATAAAAGGATACTTGTGCTCAGGTGCCTGAACTTTTTCCTTCTACATTATGGAATTATACAGTTTAATCTAGCGTGCAACATGTCCACCTTCAATAGAATTGAGATTCAAACTTTTAATACATTAGCCAAGAAGCATGCGACATCAAGGCATGGCCTAAATTTTTCTCTTACCTTTTAAAATATTTCACAAGGTATTTGAAATGAAATTTACATTTCAGAGATACTGTTAAAACTATAGTGGGCAGTTTTTATAGAAGTTGAATCCAAAAATATTGCCACTCAAATATGATAAATATTTATTAAGTGATAGTGGAGTATTAGTATTTAAATGGGATTCTGTAAGATTTTAAATGAAGCAATGAATCTTCACGGAGACATAACCAATGATGAAATGACTTTTCACAAAAGTAGACTTGTTAACCGTTGTAACATAATTCTGTAAAAATCTTCCACTATTTGGCACCGTGGAGGATGTGAGGAGACCCCTGCTAGAATACCAAGAGGACCCGGCTTTTCAGCAGTAATTTCACGCGTATATTTAAAGGTACTGAAGCAGTACGATATTGATATGAACCAGCACAATAAATCCGATGTAAAGGGCATTTTCAATGAGATGGTACTCCAGTGAATTATGGCCTTTTAGTTCGTGCCTATTTTATTTTTTTAACATTTCTAAACCCCGTGCATCACGCAATGTATAAGCACAGACAGAAGAAAGGATTACAACACAAACATCCATGCCTTCTCCGGGATTCGAACCCAGTCCCTACGGCACCGCAGTCAGCTTCACTGACCACTATACCGGATGGGCGGCGTTCGTGCCTATTTGGGTTACATATTTTCCAGCAGATAGATTGATCAATCACAACGCGGACTTATACATAAACTTCAGTGATTTTTGAAATAAGGTATGATTAAGGTAAAAGAAAGTCTGATAATTTCAATAAACTTGATGTGAAGGTGTGATATGAATCATTTTACCGAGAGATAAGTGTGTGGATTTGACATGTTACTCTCAATAATTACTGTGGCCACGGTAGCCTAGTGGTCAAGGCATGGGATCGTGGCTGGCTTGTCACGAGTTCGAGCCCAGTACCACTAAGCGATGCACGTTAAATCTGTCGATAACTCAAACGTCTTCCCGTTGGTGTGGTGAGATAGTTAGGAGAGGGGGTGTCGTCCTAGTCACTTGACCATGGTTGAAATTTACGAAGTCCGTCACCAAAAGCCTTCGTGTAGCTGAATAGTGTGACATTAATATTCACTCACTCTTTTAATCATGACTAGGTGTGTCTCGAATGAGTTGAGACTGATATGATTAACGACACACAGAGATTTATGGCATTTGGTAACAAGGTACATTTTTATTATTTCAATAGTAACATTACTGATACTCATTTCATCTACCTATATCTATTATATACGTGTATGATTTCTTGGGGGGAGATGAATTCATTATTCGATTACATAGAAAATTCAAAAGAGGAAGATTTGGTACTTTGAAGGTGACTGCTCTTCTCAATTCAGTATTCATGTGCTCAAACTCATGACACGCCGGCCACGGTTTCTTTACCGCGGCCACTAAGCTAACGCGGCCATATGAGTGCCTCAGATCAAGGCGGCAATTGTCACTGATAAACTGAAATTAGAAATCTGATATAGAGAAATTGTAACAATGACCTCCAGGCAACATTTGACCGAAGAACTGCAATGTGAGCTATTAGGAAAATAGAGGCAGGACAAAGTCAAATAGGAGACGCCACTAGATGGCTAAATGTGAGTCCGTCAGTGATTTATAGATTTTGGCAACGATTTCATACACAAATTTGGCATCCAAGAGTTCCAGCCTAGGAGGGTTACGTGCTACCGCGAGTGCCGATAACCGATATTTGTGATTATGCGCACAGAGGAAATTAATCCTCTCAGGGCACGCCATGAGAGGATTAAACGTCATATAAAACGTACTTTTCATATACAAAACTGACTCACATCCGATTTGTTCATTGTAAACATATGTTAATTTCTGTCACAAACTCCCATCTTCTTAAAGCGACAGCAGCGCCACCTTTGTAAAAGGAACTCATTGATTCAGAATTAAAAATGGACGCGTAGAAGAAACATTCTGAAACTACGCGGTCGAAACTAAAATTGATATAGATGCTTAGAAATGCTATTTGTTTAGATTAATTAGTGTAGTGTAATGTCCCGAGTATTTTTGTTATGTGTGCTGTAGAAATTAAAAACATATAAAATTCACAAAAGGACTTTTTATTCATGGACTTTGACTTGAATCAATATGTGGCAGCCCTCCATTGACAAGGTAAGCCATTTTACCTTGATTGTTTTGTCGTAGTCTCTCACTACCCCTAGGGTTATTAATTCCCCTTTGCACATTATCTACATTTGGATATGTCGGATTCATAATTAATGACTACGCAAATAATAAATCAGTTATTTATTTTTTATTTCCTTATGATAGAAATACACAAATATTAATCAAACTTTAAGAACAACAAATTATAGTGGAGTGAGATCATAATTCAATTATGAACGACGGAATACTAACTGATACCACGGGGGAATAACGCATACAATCAAACTACGCATTTAAATCTAATCTATAAAAATCACAGACCTGATATCTCTTTAACGAGGAATCTTGAATACTTGTAGAATCTGTGAAGTGGCTTCAATCCTGGATATCTTCAGTTACGTCCGAACCGAATTAATGAATCTTTTTCCAATAATCTTCCTACCGCTAACAAACTTCACTTAGTTAAACTAAACTCCTAGAAACACTTTCTTAATCAATCACGTAGTTTACTCCTCTATCAAAACACGGAGTCATCCTCATCTCTTCATTTCATTTCTCCCTTTTATATCTCTTTCGAACTTGCTAAACCCGAAACTATCTTATTTGCATAAGTCACACTTTCAGCTCTCAGCGGGGATTGGTTAAAATAAATAGAATTTAAAAGTTTATGAGAGAAGGTTAGTGAAACGCGTAAGCACCCGTCACAACCCCCCTCCGAGAAAAAAAGCGTGACTTATTGAAGGTCTAAACGACCTGCAAGAACTCGCTGAATTTACCTAACATCTGAAAAACACTGAACGTGCACAAAATTTTAACTACTCTAGAATGCCTAAAAATACTGAACTTGTAAAAAGTTAACACACGAACTTTATAATGCCTGAAAATTCTGAACTTGTAGAAAGTTAACTCACGAACTTTATAATGCCTGAAAATTCTGAACTTGTAGAAAGTTTTAACTCTCTAAGTTAGAAACTTTAATTAAACTAACACACAGAAATGACTACTCAAAAGGGGTACTCCACTCCAATTTATTACTCTTTTACATATTTATATTCCCTACAGTGCATCCCATTCGGGCGAAGATCAGGGGAAAACCTTTCAAGGAAAAAACCCTGATCATGCACTTTACTTAGGTGCTAATATAAATAAAATTTTACATTAATATCTTCTCACGACATCAAAGTTTTCATCGCATCACTATGTTCAGGGACTGCTGCCCTGAAAGGAAACCTTGTCAATTTTTCTAAAACATGACATGAAATGCACAGAACTTTCATACAACTTCCTTATTGACATAAAATATGGCATACATTATATTATATATATATAGTTTCATAACAAAATAACCTTCATCTGGTTTCATTTTCAAAAAATTCCCAATCAATCGCGCTGCGCTGTTAATGTTTTTTGTTAGTATTCCTAATTACGCCGCGCCCAGAAACCAGACACTACTTATACATCTTAATAATTACACACAAAAATATATACATTTTTTACATAGAATATATTACAACAAACAATACAAGTAATCTCACATATAAAGCCTCGTCTTTAATGTGTAGCAAAACAATTGCAATTCAACAAATGTTTTTCCACAATTTGGAAAAAAATTAAATGCAAAAGTCTTTTCAACCGATATGAAAATGCACACAACGCAGCAACTTTTGTAGCTTATTTTACAAAAAAAAAAAAAAATAGCCAGCCCACATGGAAAATACTCCGAACTCTCTGTCAGAGGAAAAATAAACAAATTAGAATTATACAACCTGGCTAGTCCTTAGATCCAATCTGCATAGGGTTTGTCACCAACCATGGCCTCTGTGCTGGATGACCTTGTCCTAGGGTTGTCCACTCTGCGCTCCAACCTTCTGGGTCTCCTCTTCCATCGAGTCCGTTGAAGTTGATATGCTCCTGCTGAGGCGTTGTTTCTTTTGTGAGAACTGGAACTTGGCTGTTGTCCACTCGACGTCGGCTCCGAAGATTGTATGGACAGCTCCTTTCCTGATGAGGTCTGTTGTACTTGAATCTGTGGGATGGTCCTGGAACTGCTCTTTCAGAACTATTTTCTTCCACCTTTCTATACCGCTTTCTGGAGGGGCGAGACGGCATTGACGAGGAAATCTTTCTCTTATCTCGTGATACTTGGGCCTCTAGTCTCTTCTTCTTTTGAATATTATCTCTCCAAGAGTCTGGTCTTCCTCTTTTCTCTCTTTCAGTCCAAAACGGTCTTTTTTTCCTAAAATTATACATGCCACCCCCCGAAGAAACAGCAGATTCCGTCCGTCCACGTTTTTTTCTCACCTCCACTCCATCGCGTCTATTCGCAACTATATCTCTACTACCATTTACATTTCCTGATTTCGATCCTTTACGACAACCCCCATCATTCTCCGATTGCACCAATGACGACTGCGCATCATCTGACCTGACTGATGTCACTGCACCATGATCACTACTAGTGTTACTTTCCGACTCGGCAACACTGTCTTCTCTTTGATGGTAAATTCTCACCTGGTCCACATTAACCGTTATTCTTTTACCAAATTTTAATATTACTAAATTATTATTATTTTTTACACTCAGAACTTTATATGGGCCCTCAAACTTTGGCATAAATTTACCTACTATTTTTTACATTTTGAACTTAACGGGTGAGTTTGAACTAATACTAGATCACCCACTTTCACATTATTTTCACGCCTCTTTTTATTATAATATTTCGCCCACTTCTCTTGCTGGCGCTTTGTATGAACTCTAGCCTCCTCAAACAACCTTTCTATGTTCCCACAAACTAAATCTGATCCATCAGTTACCATAACCAAATTCTGAAAAGGGGTGATTAAATTACGACCTAAAACTAATTCCGCCGGTGTTTTACCCGTTGTCTCATGTACTGCTGTCCTAATCGCATAACCGAACTCTTGCAGAAATTGATCCCAGTTAGTGTGATTATCCGCGACAAAACTCGAAATCATTTTTAAAAGAGTGCGATTAACTCTTTCTGTTTGATTAGCTTGTGGACGATATACCACAGTTTTAACGTGTTTTATGTGCAATCTGCGACATACTTGCTCAAAAACTTCGGATATCATTTGGGGGCCATTATCGGTAATTAACTTTGCAGGAGCTCCATAACGCGCAATATAATTCTCAAAAAATGCATTGGCGATTGCTTTAGCCGAAGCTTTCCTTAAGGGAACTATTTCAACCCATTTAGAAAAATTATCTGTAATTACTAAAACAAATCTATAGCGTTCTGGACTAGTTGCAGGGTATGGGCCTAACAAATCTAAAGACACGATTTCATTCGGAAAATTCGTTATTATGGGAATTAATTGACCAGCTGGTAATCCGTTTTTATAATTAATTTTTTGGCATTGGTCGCAGGTTGCTACATATTTTTAAATGTATTTCCTCATGTACGGGAAATAACACGCGTCTTTTAATTTTAAGTAGGTTTTCTTTTTGCCTAAATGACCTGCCATAGGCGAGTCATGGAATTCTCGCATAACATCTTTACGTAATGTTTTGGGTATAAATACCCTTAATTCACCTAGTGTGGTTGTATACTTTGCATAATATAGCAAACCGTCAACGATTTTAAAGTCATTTAACCAATTTCTGCAGATCGATTCATTAACAGAACTATCGACCGGATTTTCAAGATACTTCATTATGTGACCTAGCTCCGGGTCATTTCTCTGTTCCTCTCTCAACTGTTCTCTAGAAGATAATACTAACGATCTAATCACCGCACAAGACACCTTTGGTTCTTCATTACTTTCTAACGGGTTTCTAGACAACATATCAGCCAATAAATTTTGCGTACCTGGGCGATGTTCCCATTCTACATTAAAATTTGCTAACTTAAGCGTCCACCTTATCATTCTAGACGACAAATTCTTTCGCTTCGTTAATTTGGTAAGTGCAGCATGGTCTGTTATCACTTTAACCGGCAAGGATCCGAAATACGTGCGATATTTATTTAATGCCCATATGACAGCTAAACATTCACGTTCCGTCACACTATAATTCCTTTCTGCTCGGTTTAAAGTTCTCGATGCAAACGCTATAGGCCTATTATTCTGTGTCAATACTGCTCCTACCCCCACGGAGCTCGCATCCGTATAGAGTTCAAAAGGCCTGGAAAAATCTGGTAATTGTAACACTGGAGCTTCTGTCAGTGCTTTCTTAATACGATCAAAGGCTTCCTGCGCTGATTCCGACCAATGGAACTTAGAGTTTTTTCGTTTTAAATTATATAAGGGTTCACACATGTCTGCGTAGTTTTTAATAAACTTTTGATACCAACCCGTCATTCCTAAAAATTTTGCTATTTGTTTTGCCGTTTTCGGAGGCTTCATTTCAATATTTGCTTTTACTTTTTCCTCATCTGTTTTAACTCCTTCTTTATTAATAACTAAACCCAAAAAACGTAATTGTTCCCTCGCGAAATGACATTTCTCGCGATTCAACGTCAAACCAGCCTCCTGCAATAATCTGAATACTTCCCGTAAGTGTTCTACATGGCTTTCAAAAGATGGAGACGAGATGATAACGTCATCCATATAACAGTGGGCAAAACGCCCGAGGACTGGTCTGAGGATCATCTCTATGGCCCTTTGAAAATTTGGAGCTGCCCCCGAAAGGCCAAATGGCATGCGAGTAAATGCAAAAGTACCATTTTTTGTAACAAACGCCGTCTTATGCACATTTTTGGGGTCTACTGCCATCTGAAAGTATCCGCTGCGTAAATCAAGTGATGTCATAATTTTGGTGTGCGGAATATTAGTGATCAAATCATCAATTATTGGTAGCGGATATCGCGGATATCTCGTGACCGCATTTAACTTCCTATAATCTATTGCAAACCTATAAGCTTCTGGGTCATCTAACGGCAACCCGTTTTTCTTCCGACATAAAACAACTGGAGACGCGTAGGGCGATGTTGTTGGAACTATTGTTCCATCACCCAACATCTTCTGAACATGGTAGTCGATTATACCCTGTTTGACCCTGTCATAGCGATAAGGTCTCGAAAAAACAGGAGGACTATCACCCGTGTCAATTTCATGACAAAATACATGTGTCAGACCAGGCTTAAGCGAAAACAACCCATGAAATTCTTTAAACAAAATCTGCAATTCCTGCTTTTGTTTTGAATTTAACTTAGTGTTAGATAAATCTATTTGAACAGTTTCGTCCGAAATTGCTACTTTTTCCGTTTGCGAATCCGGAATTATTAACGATTTAGACAGGAAATCAAAACTAATCTTCGCATGTGACATGAAATAAATACCTAGGATGCATGGATATTGCATCTCAGCAATCACATGAAATTTCCATAACTTCGAAAATTCTCTTATTTTAATTCTCAACTCAACTGTGCCTAAATTTCTGCATTGTGACCCTTGAGCTGTAACTACTTCAGCTAACGATTTTTTAACAGGACAGAAAGAAAAATATGACCGGTACGTTTTTTCTGAAATAAACGACTTTTCCGCACCTGTATCCCAGAGCGCTTTTAGAAATGTATCATGCAAAAGAATCGGCACATACGGAAGTTCAACTGGTGATAATCGCAATGAATTAAGTCTAATTCTATTAGGAGGATTTGAATCAATATGATCTCTTTGAGAGTTTAAATTGGCATTTCTTTGCCTTTCGCTGTTGCAATCAACACGCCTCCAATTCTGCTTTGCTGAGTCATCATTAGGATCCTTCCTAACCACCATCCTACGGTTCTGATACCGGTCTGTTCTCTGATTTGGCTGATTGTAGCGATTTCCACCCTCGAATCCTTGATTTTCATAATTACGACGAGAAAAATTATTCGCACCCCTGCCTAGTCCTCTTTGATCATTTTGACTATTTCCGACCCCAGTATCTCTCCAATTTCTATTATTCCTTCTTTCCTCAGGATTCCTACTCACATCCCAACTTCGTCTAGCAAAATTATTACTCGAACCCTGGTTTTCCCTGCAACTATGACGTTCCTCATACCGATCTACCAACTCTATCAATTGAGTTTTCGTTGTGGGGTTTCGAACTTCTAAATAATCCATTATTTGGGGTTCTAGTCGCATTACTATGTGATCAATCAATTTTAACTCATCATAATTCAAATCCAAAGTTTTATGTATTTTTAACAGCTGAAAAATAAAGTCTGACGGGGCTTGACCTCTCCGTTGTTTTGATGAAAAAAACTGAGCTTCTAGCTCTGATTTATTCCGTATTACCGGAAAACTATCTGATAATTTCTTTTTAAGTGTCGCAAATGCAGTCGCTTCTTCATTTACACACTCGAACCCAATTACTTCAAACCAGTCTAACGCTCTCCCAATTAAATGACCTTTTAAATATGCACATGATAGACTCGCCGGTATTTCATAGTAGGCTATATTGTCGTCGATGTTAGAAATAAACTCAGGCACATTTTCTTTACCCGAAAAAATAACTCCGGCAAAACTCTAAATCCTGCACCTGCTCTTAATTCCGGTATTTCGTTTGGGCGCCAGTGTCGTAGTCTCTCACTACCCCTAGGGTTATTAATTCCCCTTTGCACATTATCTACATTTGGATATGTCGGATTCATAATTAATGACTACGCAAATAATAAATCAGTTATTTATTTTATTTCCTTATGATAGAAATACACAAATATTAATCAAACTTTAAGAACAACAAATTATAGTGGAGTGAGATCATAATTCAATTATGAACGACGGAATACTAACTGATACCACGGGGGAATAACGCATACAATCAAACTACGCATTTAAATCTAATCTATAAAAATCACAGACCTGATATCTCTTTAACGAGGAATCTTGAATACTTGTAGAATCTGTGAAGTGGCTTCAATCCTGGATATCTTCAGTTACGTCCGAACCGAATTAATGAATCTTTTTCCAATAATCTTCCTTCCGCTAACAAACTTCACTTAGTTAAACTAAACTCCTAGAAACACTTTCTTAATCAATCACGTAGTTTACTCCTCTATCAAAACACGGAGTCATCCTCTTATCTTAATTTCATTTCTCCCTTTTATATCTCTTTCGAACTCGCTAAACCCGAAACTATCTTATTTGCATAAGTCACACTTTCAGCTCTCAGCGGGGATTGGTTAAAATAAATACAATTTAAAAGTTTATGAGAGAAGGTTAGTGAAACGCGTAAGCACCC
>BMAO01029386.1:0-81707 GCA_019973975.1 Trichonephila clavata | reverse complement strand
AAGTTACTTCATTGAAAAACTGGTTAATTATGTTTTGTTCATTATTTTATATATGTGTGTAAAATATTTTTCATATTCAAAAATATTTTGATAAGAAGTGTTACATATATCATCGGTTGAAAAGAGCAATAATTTTAGAAAAAAAAATGTAACAATAATACTGCTAAAATTATTTCTCCGTACTAAAAATTTTAAAATCCGTACTTTTTAAGCAATTTTTTCAATTTTCGTACAGATTACGGATAATATTTTTTTACACAAGGAAAAAAAGTTTCGTGCAATAATTTTAATAAACAACGAAGTTATTCAATGTCCAGTAAAAATTTGGAGTAATTTTTAAAAAATCGCAGAACAAAAAGTTTTGGTCATTTTATTTTTTAAATGAATGGATATAAAAGAAAAAGGCTTGAAGTTATTTAGTGTAGAATATCGATTTAATAACACGAAAACAAATTCATACCCAACGATTTAGAAATAATTTTCATAAAAACGCATCAGTTTTAACACTTTTTTAACAAATTCGAAAAAAATAGAAAATATTGTTATTTTACAAAAAAAATTATACCGTATTGTGGCGAAATAAATGATCTTTTCTATTCTGTAATTATTTTTTGTCTGATTTTAAAAGTATATATCGGATGGCAATTTTAAGATGGTCGAAAACGTCGGATCACCGCTCGGCCGAAACGGAATGGAAGTTCTGCCAAGTAAACAACCGGCAGGAGTAAAACAATTAGGCGTTTTAAGGTTTTTAATTCATATCTTTTCAACTAATTACAATATCGGAATATAAATGGGCAATATGGCTTCCCCGGAAAATTCCCGATCTTTTGGCACCTTCCGCGACTTTCTGCGTCGTACGGTTCGTGAGAAGATAGACGCACATAGATAGATAGATACGTTTGTTTACCTTCAAATTTTAATAGTGTAAGAAGATGTATCTATATATTAATTTATTGAAAGAAAGCAAAGGAAAATATATTCTGATATAAAAACTAATCAATTATCCATGTACACTGTTATAATATACTTATAAATTGTACAGTACAATACATTTGATAATAAATAAATTTATCTATATAAATTAAAAACAAGTTTAATAATTACTACCGACTTCCTTGAGCTTGCTATATACAAAATTTAATATATCTTGATAATTTGTGTTATTTATAATTAAAGTCGTATTGTAATTTCAGCGTCAAAGTACATTATTATTGCTTTCAATACAATGTTATTGTATGGGGGGGAGCGATGAAATTTATGATTGAAAATTGAGTCGCCAATATTTAAAATTTGAGAAGCACTGGACTTATTGGTAAACTTTTTATTTTAGAATATCATACATGGTATGATTTATAGCATACCATATTCGATTGTGTCATATGTAACATCTACGTACTAAAGTATCATTGAATTTTTTAGATAGGATGCAAAAATGAGAAAAATTTATGAAATTAATATATTTAACTATTAATCATTTGTAAGAAAATAAAAATTAACTGGATTTTTTATTTCTCATATGAAATTCTGGTTTTTTTTTGTTTTGTTGTTGTTGTCATAATACTGTAAGTTTTACCTTCAACATTAAAGTTCTGTAAAATATAGAGTATGTTGTACAGAAATCATTAATATAAAACATTATCTTGTAGATTATTACACACAAATTCAAATGTTTAATATTATTCAGTCAACTATATAGAAACAAATCTTTTGCGGAAAAAAATTCACAGGTCACAAAAAACAGAAATTTTTTTGTTGAATATTTTTTATATGCCACGAAAACAATAAATTAATAATTTCGTATTCGTTTAATTAATAATCATTGCAGTCATTACCGTCTAATTGATTCGATCAGCTGAACTACTTTTTAGCACTTGGCAGCAATTAATCGTGTAAATGTAATTCAAGAATTGGCTCTGTGCATTAAATATTTAAATTCTACGAGGATAAAATGCTTAATTATTTAAAGAAATTAAGAAGTGATACTTTAAATTTATAAGAGGACATTTTCTTTCTAAACTTATAATAATCATATTTATATTATTTGAAGACTCCTAAATTTCTTTGCGTATTCAAAGAAAAAAAAATTCTTTGTGTTCATCTTTAAATTTGACCTTTTTTTTCTTTTGCTAAATCCTATGTTTTATTTTGCAGAGTTTCTTGATGAAATTATTCATTCCAGAGTATCTTGATAAAAAATGTTTAAAACTCGTTTATTAAGTCATCAAATACTTTTTTCTGCTAAACATAATTATTACAAAAATATGTTAACAAACTTTGTATCAAGTGTTTTAAATGATTCAGTTTTATTTATTTATTTTACTGTTAATTTTATGCTACTACATTCAAAATACCATCTTTAATTAAATATTTGGAAATTCTACATCGTCTGAGTTTTTTTACGTATACTTTAAATTTTGATTTTTAAAAATTTAAATACTTTTGGTTAATTCCTTATAGTGGTTGCGGTAACCTAGTAGTTATGGTCACGAACTCGAGGCTGGAATGTCTCGGGTTCGAGTCCTGGTGCCACAAGGGATCCACCATGTAGAGCAGGCCGATGTACATTGAATCCGTAGAGGCTCAATGTCCTCCCGATGATGTGGTGTGGCAGTTAGGAAAGGGGGTTGCCAGCTCATATTTTAGTATAATCAGTAAGAATTTCTAGTCAACATATATTAAGACTGGACCTAATGTAGAAATTTTATATCTCTTACTATTCTAAATGTATTATTTGTTTTATTTTTATCATTATCTTAATTATTAAAGAAAATAAACTCTCATATTTTTAGAAATAAATAACTTTAGTTAAAGTTTTTGTTTTTTACAAAATCAATACTTTGAATTTTCCTCCATTATATTTATTCACAGCTAATTTATTAAACACAAAGATTAATTCATACAAAGTTTTTTCGATATAATAGTTAAGAGATATAATTTGGAAATGAATATATACTTGTAGTATGGTATTTTGCTTCACATTTCTCATTGCTTTTCTCTCTTTTTTTTTATTAAGAGTTTTTTGAAAAAATAAAGATTTACAAAAAAATTGTTGATATTGCGTAAGTTAGTGAATAGTTCAAGAAAATTCATTTCTGCTCCAGATAATAAAATCTCTTAAGTAAATGTGTTGTAAATAAATCCGGAATTATTCCGTATAGTTAATTTAGATTTCTTAACTACTGAAACATCATGACTCTTAGACAGGATTCCTGAAAGAGGGATAAAATTGATATCTTATTTGTATTACTTGACTTAACAAGAAATTGACAATCATCGATATAAATATATTTATCTCGAATTAACATATCAAAATTTTAACATTTATTTATAAAACAAACTAACGCAATTTAGAACAAAGGGTTTTAGAGGTTTGCTAGTGCCTTTTTGAAATTTCTTTATTCCTTAAAATCCTACATGATCTTTTTTTTATATTGTATCCATTTAAGGGAAATTTATTAAAGCTCTTTTGTTTCATTTAGTAAAACACTTCTATATACATGTGTGTAAAATAATTAAATGATTTTTCCCCCTAAGCAACATATAAGTTGCAAAAATTCTTTTCAATGAAAATGTGTGTGTGAGTGAGCTTTTATATATATATATATATATATATATATATAATTTTCCGTTCATAATAATTGAGAGCGAACAAAAATATTGTGATTAGAAACATTTGCGAATATGAACATCCCTTTTATTTTATTTATTTTTTTTTTTTTGTATAAAACAAAAGATGAAAATTCTTCTGATCTTTCATGTTTAGAAAGACACCGTTTTGAGGTCAACAAATCTATAGTACTGTTTTTGCGGCATGGTCCAAAAGATTCAAAAAAAGGGGAGTGTCAAGAATAGGGAATTTCTTTTGTCAAGAATTGGGGAGTGTTGCAAATACTTGAAAACTATCCTTCAAGTAATACTAAGAATTTTTTTTTTTTTTTTTTTTTGCTGCTTTGCTACTATAGTTCACTTCTTGTCTGAGAATCATTAGTTTAGAAATCTTTTTTTTTTACCAGTCATTTTATTGTAAGCGATCTACAGTTTTAATTAAATATCATCAACAAGTACGAAATATGAAATATTATGAGTTTTGTTCAGTGGTTAATTATATAAAAATACTAGCCGCGTGGGGTATAACGGCTAGTATTTGAACTGATCAACAAAAATTTGTTTCACTTGTTAAAAAAAGTCCTCTGTTAACAGCAAATGAAATCTATATTTTTTCTATATTTATTACAATTGAAACGAAATGCTTTAATTTTCATACCAATTAAAAAAATTTAGGAAGTTTGTATTCCCTTTTTTATAAACTATGTGCTACTTAGAAAAAGCCACGACATTTTAAATTTCACGAAAAGCAAAAAAAAAAAAAAAATTAAGTGTACTCATTTAAATTTCTAATACTCTTATCCTTATGAGAAAATAAAATAATTTTGAAAGGTAAAAAAAAGTCAGTTCTTGAAAACACATCTAAAATAAAGTTCAAGTAATGATCAGCGCATATAATTTGCTCAATTTAGCCAATTAAGAAACACACATAAAAGCTATTTACCTAATCACTTACATATTTTTCAAAAAATTTAAAATGTTATAAAATCAATCAAAGTATTGAAAAATTAGGAATATAAAATGTTTGCATTATTTTTATATAGTTTGACGAAGTTTAATAGTAAAATATGCTCTGGTATTAAAACATTTGAAATAGCAAATGTGCTTAAATAAAGTTAAAGCTTTTTAATAATTGAATTTAATAGAAGCGTTGCGCACGAAAGATGAAAAATATACATGTTAGATGGATTAGCTATTGAATGACTTTTGGAAGAAAATTTTCCCATATTCATTGCATCGCTAAAAATTATTCAACACTTCTTAAACCTAAAAATTAAATTTAAATAATAGTAATCAAATAGTTTATTAATTAAAAAACAACAAAAATGGACAACTAATTTTATAACTTAATTTAACATTGAAATTTAAGAACATGGGTTCTTTTGACTGCAGACTTCAAATTTATATGCAATCACACCTCAGCTGGGACGATTAATTTGTATTTTATTAACTACCACACAACATCATTGGAGAAATTTGAAATCCCGTTTCTTCTATTAAGTCGCTCTTGCAGAATTTCACAAATTGGGTTCTTGGTAAAATCAGGATTCGAACCCATGACTAATCTTTTAAACTGCGACCCTTTAAAAAAGATAAAAGCTGTAGAAATACCTTATACGAAGTAAAAATAGACGTGAAAACTAAATACTATGTAAAATTTTCCCTTAGAATGTAGATTCTTATAAATAGGTCTGTACTGCGGAAATCTGTATAAAAGAAAGTAGAAAATAGAAACGACTGATTTAAGCATTAAAAAAAACTAAACTTTATTAAAAAAAGATTTCTTTGAATGGAAAATAAATTGATTGATTTGAACATACCAAGTTGTATTAAAAATCTTTAAATTTCATATGAATCATTAAACTTACCAATAATTTTATTTTATATAATTATTCCACTTAACAAATGGTTAGAAATTTGTATTGTTTTTAATATAACAATTATAAATCAAATAATAAATGGAATGTTTTTCGATAAAATAAATTTACTTAATTAAACCAATACTTAAATTAAGTGTTTTAAATTCATTAGAATTTCATGCTTCAAAAAATAATGTAGGCAAAATGCAGAATCTTCCTCCAAATTGTAAGCACAATATATGTAGAGAGAGACCTTACTTTTTTTACTTTTAAATAAGTATTAATGATACATAATTCGTTCTTGCATTTCTTGGTATAAATATTCTCGTAGAAAAAAAATTTAAGTATTCGAATATTCCTTTTTCAAATTTTTCATAAAAATAACACATTTAAATTAACGAATGCTTCATTTCATAGAGAACGCCATTTTTCAATTCCATGAATATTATTATTGACAAATCTTAACACGTTCACCAAATTCAAATAGCAACATAAACCGTCAGAATAAGCTGTTTTACAATAAATAAAAATACCTCTAATTGTTAAAAATAATTAACTAAATTTAGTTTTTTAAAATAAATATGTTATAGAATACATATTTATATAAATATTATATGTATATTAAATAAATTATAGATTATTTATTATTTTATAGAAAATAAATATTATAAAGTGTAAATAGGTAAAAAGAATCTAAAGATAATTTTAGTAAAATCACTCAAGTAATATAAGGACGCTTTTTAAACTTTTGTTTTAAATCAGTGATTCCCAGAGTGGTCTATACAGACACCTAAGGGTCTATGACCAACCTGCATGGGTTTCACGTCAGTAAAACAATAATTTGGGGGTCCATTGAGGTATAAGGGAGGGTCTATGATAGTGGATCTCATAAAGCAAGAACGTGACTAATTTTAAAGAAAATTTAATCAAGTGGAAACCAAATTTTACCCTTTTAACAGATTTATTTACTAAATTTAATGAGGTTAGTTTGTACTTACAAGGGGACAGCATGAATTTTATTAAAACAAGAACTATTTCAGCATTTCTCTCCAGATCAGCTAAAAAAGGATAATACTAGAGATCTCGAATTTTATCAATTGGACATAGACAATCTGTCAGGACATATTAACCAACGTTCAACAGTTAAATGCCTTTAATTCAGATTTTGAAACCAGGTGTGAGAATGCTTTAACTATGGTAATACCACAATCGGCAATGGATTCATATGGTCACATTGAAGAAAAAATGTCACATTACAATAGGGACTGATCGTAATGACCTCTAACGAAGGTCTTAAAGTTTAGAAACAGATGTCAGGAATTTTGGCTTTAAAAAGTGCCTGGATTTAACTGTTATTAGTCCCGAACTACAGAATATCGTGAAGAAATGTTAATTTGCTTTTCCTAGTGTGAAGGAGTTTCAGCGCAATTTCCTATCTACAAAACTAAAAAAAACTAAAAAAAAAAATTGGACACTACTAACAGAGGAGATTTAAGGTTAAATCTGACAAAATTGATACCAAATGTTGAAAATTTGATATTGTTACACCCAATGCTCCCATTAAAATCATTTGTTTATTTTTTAGATATTTTATTTAACAGTTTTATTTATTAATTAACTTTTAATTTAATTAATTCACAGTGATTTTTAAGTTTTAAACACTATACTTAGTTACAGATAGAAATTTAATTCTTTTAAAGTAGGGGTAGTAGTACCAGCTGTCAAAAAGACAGTTAAGTTGATAAATTTGCAAAAACTCAATATTAATTAAGCAGGGGTCTATCCCAAACATTGCCCTGTGAAAAACATGACAAGGGGTCTATGAGACAAAAAGCTTGGGAACATATGTTTTGACGAGTCCAGCAAAAAACAAATGATTTATTACATATATAGTGAAAATCACTTAACCCGAAACTGAAGGGACTGAAATATTTTTTTGAAGAATTTCGTGTTAAGAGATATTGCAAAAAAAAAATAAAACATATCAACAAAATTAAGTTTATTAGAGCTTATTTTATCTACATAGAATATATATGCATGTATTTCATAAAAATCAGTGAAACAAAAACATTCAGAAGAACTAAATTAAATTTAATACAAATGTTTTAAGTTTTATGAAAAACAAAACATTTATTGAGTTTTTGGAAAAATAATCTAATATTTTTCTTTGTAAGCTTTTTTAGCATCGTACTGTCCACAAAGTGTTCGATGTCGTTCATTTTGTTATTCATTTCACCATTGGAATGCGTGTGTGTATCTTAAAACCGCGCACACTTTGTATTGTGTTAAGATAAAAGCACTGCAAATTTCTAAATCTTTAGTGAAGTAACAAATAAAAATGTCTGTAAAAAGTCACGCAATTAAAATATGATGCTATTTGGTATTTTCAAATCAGGCCATATATTCAAGGGAAATCTACAACCTTTCGTGATACTTATTATCTAATTTCTTAACTTAATCATTTGCATTTTTTTTTCAACTATCTTTAATAAACTAGGAAACTGCATTTCATGAAAGATTTCCGTAATATACTCCTGGGTATAATAATCTGCATTTTGAGGAATAATTCTATATGTTTAATTAGAACATTAATTTTTATTTTATATTAAAATCTTTTTTGTATATTTTATTATTTTTTAAAGAGCCGCAGCTGAGTTGTGATTTGAATTTTGATTTTAGCAAAGGTCTATTATATGAAACTCTGCAAGTGCTAATTATAACGTGAAATGGGTGGTATTGTGTACAAGTTAGGATAATACCAGTTAGCGACCCAGTTTATGTGCCACAGTGGTATTCAAGCTTTTTAAACTCACGTAATCCTTAGAACTATAAGGTATTTTCAGGGAGCTCCATTCCCCACACACACAAATACTATAAAGAATGCAATTATATAAAAAAATAATATTTTGATGTAGATCAACATGTTATAGGTACTTCATGTAAAGACAATTTTTAAAAAAAGTACTATATTTTTCATCAAAAATTTTACTGTGATTTTTTAATATAATTTATATTCACTAATAATATTAATTTGTGATCTAAGTAACACTTAATCATGTGTTATATTCAGTAACTAGAATATGTGCTTGTTATACAAACTGTTAAAGTCTAGATCTATTGAAATCATCTGCAATCGCATTTCATATTCTAAGTGATTTATTTTTTTCCTTATATTTTGTTCTTTTTTTCCCGCAGATATTTTCAAAAATGTTTTTCCATTTAAATGCATAGTTCTGAAGGGCATTAAAATGTTTAAACTGTGAAACAAATCCCATGTATTTTGCATGAATTTGCATCCTAAAATTTAGGAACTGTTCTTGCGTAAACTTAGATTTTATTGTCGAATCTGATGACCTATCGAAAAGTTGCTTCTTCTCTTTCATTAAAGGTATTATTTCCGCAAACGGAAAAAGGTGCATTTTCCATTAGAAAACTATTTAGCTTTACAGGACATTGTACTAGCGAGTATAAAATCATTTAATTGAACTCTGGAATAGTAAGCAATAGAATATAATGTTAATAAATTCCAATTAATTATGCTAATCAATATTTAAATTTCATTCTAGATAAGGGCTTTGAAGATTTGACTTTCTTCTTAAATCCTAAAAATGATTTTACTTTTTAAAATGACAGGGATACTAAGAATTTAAATAGATAAATATTTTTTTGCTAATAAAATTGAAATTTTGCTGATATTTCTAACTAATAATCAAACAAAACAGAAATTCAAATTTTATAGAATTTTACTGTTTGAGGTAAAAACTACAGTATAATAACAAAAAAAAAACTGTATGAAAAATAAAAAATCCAGTTAGTTTTTATTTTTTATAAATTTAGAGAATTGCATGATTGGTTTTATAAATTTTGCTCATTTTTGCGTCCTATCCTCAAAATTATCATATTAGTCATATTTTTATTGGCTCTACTCTATAACCAAATCTAAATCTCTAATGTTAGAATTTTTTTAAGATTGACTATGATCTCTGAAAAGATCTAAATCATATTGATTAAAACGTTTATTTTTGTTTTGTAAAGAGAAAAGTGATTTCTAAAACATTCTTTTTTCCCATTCAAAATTTCACTGTTAGTATAATTTTCAGCATTTAGTAGTATTAATATATTTTTAAAATCCAATTCTGAGTTTTTGATATTTGTATGATATTTTTAAATATGCGATAAAACTTTTTAGAAAATTGTGGGTTATGGAACACATAAATTTAAATATCTTTCCATAGAAAGTATGCTAATTTTGTTTTGATTTTTACATCAATATTCAGCCTAAATAAATTGTAATTTTGTCTTTAATTGCAGTTGAAGTTGGTTGAATTAGTGAAATATTGTTAACTCTTGCATGGGCACTTAATAAAGTGCTAGCTTTAAGATCATCCATTTCTTTATTTAAGTCATTTGAAAATCCACAAAAATACCCAGGACTCGCAAAAGCGAATCCTTCAACACTTTCTTCCAGGAAGGGGAGAAAAAAAACGGACATGGCTATATGGTTTTTTATTTTATTATGTGCCAGCTGCAAAGGTTGTTGTTTGTCGGAAGGAAAATGCATACAGTGAACGAATGGAACGGTCAGCAAGAGATCCTTATTAGAGAAGGAAAAGAGGCCAAATTAAAACTTTCACGGCGCTAGCAGTTTTTTCTTGAACAATAGAGAAGGGTCGTTTTATCCTAGGGGTCAAATTCTGCATAATACGACACAGTACCCGTTTGAGATGTTGGGACGTTTCTTCAGCCAAAGGGGAAGGAAAGTGTTCATAGAGGCAGCTAATTGTTTAACCCCTCCCCACAACGGCTTTTCATAGTATTTTTAGCATTGACAACAATGAATCCTTATCTGACAGAATGTAGCTGGATTTATAGTTTGTAAAAGGCCTTACTTTTCGAAAGAGAGTACATACAAACATTTTTCAAGGGGGGAAGGGTCCATTGTAGAAAGTTCCCCATCTTGTATCATACCTCAAGACAAAACCCATTAATTCTTCTGATTTTATCGATTTTGTTAACAAAAAACAGTAAAAAATAAATTACTGAATTAATAGTTAGCATTAATTAATAAAATAAATTGTTAATTACAAGTACTTAATTAAATTTTGCATTATATACATATAGGATTATCATCAACTGAAAAAAACTCAAGGGCTTTGGTGGGGGTCCCCCCCCTTGTGTGCGCCATTGTGTACATATCTTTTCACTTTTTAGCAAAAGTTTTGAAATTTATGGGAAAGGGAATACATAAACAATACATTTAAAAAACTAAAATTAAAGTATAAATTTAATTTCTTTTACGTGAAATTCTAATTTTTTTTTTCTGTTGAAAGGAGTAATTGAATTCTTTCTGAATATTCATACGATGTTGAAAAGAAAATATATAATACTTTTAAACTTGTTTTATAATTCAGTCTAAGAATCAGTGGCGTGCACATACCTCTTTTGGGGGGGAAGAGGGGTAAAAAACACGTAGACCTAAGCGCAAAGGCATAAGCTCTATGGCGAAAATTAAAAACTTGGCCTAAGGAGGGGGATTGAACTCTCAAACCCTCCCCTTGTGTGTGTACGCGCCACTGCAGAGAATTACTTGTAATGAATACATTCTCTTATATTTGAAGTTAATGAGGAATCCCAATAAGTTGGATTCAGATACACAAAAAATTGCTATACTTACTCTATAAATCTAAAGGTAAGTTGGTACCCCCTATCCCGCTAATGTTAAATTGACCATTTTTATGTACCTTTTTCTCATAAAATATTAAATGTACAGACTTAAATGTTTTTCTGTATAATTATTAGACTTTTTTATTTAAACTGAAGTGAGCTTTTTCAAATATATTGTTTAGATTTTTCAAAAACTTTCATCGTAATGTATCACTATGAATTTTTTGAAAAATGTCATTTTTTTCACGATAACTGACTTTTACAAAAATATTATTGGTATATTAATAAAAGTTCACTTCAGTATATATATTAACATATCAGTAATATTCAGTGAAGATTGCAAGTGCTTCCGTTGAATAAGTTCTGAGAAAATGGTACACACATTTTTAAAAACACCGTTTTGAGATAATTGCATTTTTATTATAAAATGTCCCTTCATAAAAAAATTATGAATTAAAATCTGTATTTGCACTATTTTTTAAATATTAGCTTATTCTCAATAACTTTTAAGACTTTTTATTTATTTCTTTTACTTAGATTCCTCAGAAAATATATGTATATCATTTTTCACTTTTAATCTATCGAGATATTTTATAGCATTTGCATCATTTTTCTCAAATTATGCATCAAATTTGATGAATTTTCTGTTATGATACATTATTGTCATCCAAGATTATTATAAATCATCATAAATACCATGTGAAAATGTGTCAATACATCAAAATATGACTTTTGTAATACATCATTATATGACAATTCGAAAAGTTTCATTAGAATAAATTCACATGTAAACACAATTTCTTAAAGTATCAGAATTAAAAGGATTCTTAAAATATTACATAAATGATATCCAAAACAACAACAAGAAAACTGATTTTATGTTTTTAAACATGAAATTTGTGTATTTTTTGTATGTAACAAGTTTAGTGCAACGAAAAAGGGCATTGCAGTTTGGGATATATTTATCTACCTTTTACTAAGAAACTTTAGAAAACAAAGCTTAAAAATTTGTGTGTACATTAAATAAACATTTATCTTTATACAGAAGTGAATTTTTTTTTTTAAAAATTGATCAGTATGTTTAAAAATGTAATTTTTCACAGTAGAAATAATGAACTTTATAAAAATTTTCCTTTTCTATATTACGACATCTGCTTTTTAGCTAAATGTCTGAGGAATATCTCAAAAATTTCACTTTAGTATACACAATATATATGAAATATAAAATAAAAAATTCCAGTTCAAGCATACAATAAATTTATAGAAAAAGAAGACACAAATTAAGAAATATAATACATGAATTTATGACATTTCGAAAAGTTTCACTAGTGCTTTGTATATTCACATGTAAACACAATTTCTTAAAGTATCAAAATTAAAAAGTTTCTTTAAATATTACATAAATGATATCCAAAACAACAAGAAAACTGTTTTTATGTTTTTAAACATGAATTTTATGTGTATAACAAGCTTTACAGGTAACGACAAAAATCATCCTGTATCATCACATATATATGTGTACTTTTTCTCAGAAATTGTTAAATATTAAGACTTCTGATTTAGTCTGAATATTAATTAGACTTTAATATTTATGCTGAAGTGAGATATTTCAAATATAATGTTAAGTTTTTTCAAAACCATGCAACATAAAAATATTACTATGAATTTCTTGAAAATTTTCATTTTTTTTCTACGATAAATGCTTTATGTTAAAATATTTTGGGAAAATTTATAAAGGCACACTTCAGTGTGCATGGTTATGTTCAGTGTACATATGAGTTATGTTTTACTGAAATTTTATGAGCATCCTTGCATTATTTTCTGAGAAAAAAGAACATAAATTTTTATAAACAAACTTTTTGAAAAATGCATTTTTAACATGAAATGTCACTTTATCACAAAAATTATGACTTCCAACATATATTTGCCACATTTTATTCAACATTAGCATCAAGTAAATATATTTTAAGTAAAAAAAGCATCAAAAATGTTTTCAAATTGTCAGAAAATACATACATAACATTTTTCAGTTTTTGTTTAACGAGATATTTTGTAAAATTTACATCTATTATCACAAAATCTCTATAAATTTTAGAAGAATTTGTAGCATTTATGTATTACAAATATCAAAGTAGAGCAAATATCATCATAAATATAATGGGAAAAAATTTATCTATATGGTTTTGGTGTGCATTTGAAAAAACATGATTTTACGTCATTTCGAAAGTTTTCATATGTGTTTTGTGTGTTCACATGCAAACATAAGTTTCTAAGACTTTTTAATTTCAAAAGTTTCTCTAAGCTGTACACATGATTTCTTTAACAGCAAAAATAAAACTGTTTTTATGTTTTTAAACATGATATTTAGGTATTTTTATGTATTTAACCAGCTTCTTGCAACGACAAATGGTATTACACATCTGAATTTTTGTATGTACAATTCATTCAGAAACTTTTGAATATTTAAGTTTAAAAACTTGTCTGTACAGTAAAGTAACATTTATATTTATACTGAAGTGATATTTTTTTTTTTAAAAAATTAGTTTTTTTTTAAAAAAAACTTATTTGTCATCACTGAATTTATTCAAAGTTGTTTGTTTTTTGACACATGTGCTCTTAGCTAAATGTTTTTTTTTGTGTTGAAATATTTTCAAAATATCACTTCAGTATCAACAAGAATGCATAAGGAATATATAATGTAAATTTGTAGCTTTTTTTTTCACATACAGTAAATTTAGAAAAATTTTATTTTTTTAAAAAGTAATTTTAAAATTATAAATTATGAAAATAGTAGTTTTGAAAAAAATCATACCTTGTGAAAGTAAATTTTTAAATATTAAAAAATAATACTTTAAAACTCTTGGAAACATGTTGTAACTCGAAATTCCGCCACCAAACTAATACAGTTAATCGAACAGTCAACTGTTATCTAAAGTTAATTGCGTTTGAATAAACAAAAAGAAGGTGTGACGTCGTCACAATGGAGAAAGCGCCTCTATTCATAAACATTTCCACAGCTGGAGAAAACTTGTTTTTAGCTGCATTGTGTTGTATCAGACAGCTGGACCGTCGGCGTCGGTGTGTCTGGGGGACACTATGGACTAGGCATCGCTGCATTATTTCTATTCATAAGCAGTGATTGTACGTCTTGAATGCTGGCGCCTCTGCAGGCGGCGGCGAGGTGTTTGAAGTGCCAGATGTCAGCCGGGCCCTTGTCGCCGGGGAACCTTTGAGAGGGACCGGGACTTTTGTCATCTCTGCACGAATGGATGACGTGCAAGACCGTTGGTGCCGGGTGCAAAACCCTGAGGTCGGCCAATGGGGATTGATGAGGGGCGTGGAGTGAACCCTCCCCTAGAGTTTAAAAGAGTGGACTTGAGAAGACGCCGGAGGAACTAACTGCTGGAGACTCCGACGATGGATTCCGAGAGAGAAGCTTGCTGACGGAAGAAGACTCCTGATAGACTCGTGATAGACTCCCACGAGAGATTCCCGGAATTGAACCCTGCGGACGAAGGAAGAGACTCCACCAGACTCCCACGAGAGATACCCAGGAGAGAGGCCTGCTGACGAAGGAGGGAGCAAAGAGACTCCGGAAAGACGGCTGATAGAATACAACGAGAGATTCTTTAATAATTAGCTTAGCGTACATTTTCAATGTGGAGCCACGACGTTACAAAGGCTTTGCAATTGTTTCAGGATATTTAAAAGGCAAATATCTTTCAAAAGGGGGCGTGGCCCTCCAGTTGATGATTTTTTTAAAGTCATTTTGACATAGTTCTAATTAAAAATATGACATAAATGTTATATCCCTAGAAAGGTAATGAAATACAGATTTCAGAAATATCAAAGACTCAAAATCGATCATTCCATGATTTTTACCCTACTGACTTCTCTTAACAAAATAAATGGATTTATGTTTGATATATATAAAAAAACAAACCATTGAATTGCACTTTGATTAAAATATTCTTTACTATCTGGATTGAAATTAAAGTTTTGTCTGAAATTATGAAGTCAAGATATCTATCTTCATTAATTCATATATTTCCTTTTTATAATAATCTTCATTTGAAAATGTTGAAGTAATGAAATTCACTAACATTTGCATTCAATTTTCTTGTTGATAATAAGTGCTCCAAAGTGGTAGTAAAAATTTTCTTTCTTTCTTGTAGCCAGCTCTGACGGCAAGTTTTCCTCATTCTGAAGCACAATTATTCCTGCATAAAAAATTCAATAATGAAGTAAATTTGACAATATCATTTAAATTGACAATTACTCGATAATTATTGCAAATTTGAATTTTTATACAGCTTTCGCAGCCAGCAGTACTCATAAAAAATTAATTATTTTCAAACTATACATAGTTTATTAACTAAAAATGAAATAAAATTTTTAAAAGAATTTAAATGATAAAAACTACAAAGCCCCATTATTTTAAAAATAAAATTTGAGAAAGCATATAGAACTCGAACGTATATTTTTTGCGGCAGTTTTTTAAAAGAATAAAAAATGAAGATAGAATTTTTTAGAAATATTCCCAAATTTTATATTGGAAAGATAGCTGCATTTTTAAGAATAACATTAAAGCTACTTTTGTATTTGTATAAAAACATTTTGAAAAACCGTAGGCAAAGGATGATAACATTTAATTTTGACTCTTATCACTGTATTGTGAATGTGATGTGGCAGTTAGGGAGTGATGTACCCATCTACCGTCATCCTCTTCCTCTTAAAAATGTGTAGAGATAGCATTTCCAATAATTAAATATCAAACAATAAATTTTAAAATAAAACAAATGTAATAATTGTTAATAACATTATTTAAGAAAGTAAGAGAGAGAGTGTTATATTTACATCGCACTATAAAGCTGCACGAACGCTATTGGTGAAGGTCCTCATAATTTTGAACCATGGTCATGTTTTGAGGACGACACCTCAGCTGTCACCCGCTTCTCCTAACATCCACACCACACCAATGGGAGGAATTGAACCCCTCGACATGTTTAACGTGCATCGGCCTCCTTTGCAAGGCGGGTTTTTAGCGGTACCAGGCTCAAACTCATGATACGCCATCTACGAGCGGGTGACCTTGACCATTAAGCTACCACGGGCTAGTGGTCAAGCTGCTCATGAAAACTGGCAGTGCATACATTATTCGATTCAAGGTAATTATAGAAGAAAAAATAACAATTTAGAGAATTTGAAAAGTTTTATTAATATTTTATCTAAAAAGCTTCAACATTTTAAAAAATATAAACGAAGAGAAATTTGTTAATTATTTTTTATTGAAATAAATTTTGCGGTCAAAATAAGCTTTTCAGTTTTTAAAATTTTATTAGCATATCTGTGTAAATCAAATATTAATTTTTAACATTAAAATAAAGAGTAGTCAAAAATAGTTTATTGAAGATATTAGAAATACTAACATATAAATATATATGTAAATAATATATACATTTATAAAAAAGTTTAATCGTAAAAATTTTCAAAACAACAGTATATGAAAATACACAGTATAAGTAGAAAATAGTTTTATTGAAAAAAAAATAAAATGTAAAAACTTAATATATATATATATATATATATATATATATATATATATAAATAGATTTATAGAAAATAAACATAGTATGCAATAATAAATAAAGATAAGAGAGAAAAATTTTAAAAATTAAGTTTATTTATATATTTTTAATACTATTTTATATAATAAATATCAAGAATTTTTATTTCATGTTTAAATATAACGAGATCTCCTTACTTTAAAAAAAAAATTACCAATTTGTTTCAAAAGAAAATTAGAGATTTTATTTAAAAAAAAAAAAGAATTGTATGTGTAATGGAACTGTTTTTGAGCGCTTAATATACAAACAAAAAAGTTTCTTATATCTTAATCTTTTCAACTAAAATCAAAATAATGTTCAAAAACAAGTTCAAAATTTCTACCCTGAAATAAGCCCAAAACAAATATTAAAAATTCATTTTTTAATGCGTTCTATTTAAAAGTTGTAATTGTATTTCGAACTCTCTTTTGAGGTGGAAGACCACAATTTCTAACTCTTTTACTCTAACTTAGTGACGCAGTCAGACGTAAGAAGATCCAACAGACGGGCAGCCACATTTGAATGATACTCGCGCTGCTTGATGTTTTTGGCGTGTTTTGAAGCACGAAAAAGCCCCTGTTTCTGAAGACATCTCCAATGTCCTTTGTTGTTGTGGTGTGGGAAGTGTAGCGGTACCATCTATATAAACCAGTAACTACCTCCGCACCGCGGTGATCATTTTGGTGTAGTGGATGTTACTCGGCTTCGGATCCAAAGGTACCTGGTTCTATCCTACAGGATAAGCGCCCCACTTCATTGGTGACCCTGGCTGAACTCAGAAAGATGCAACGTTCTGAATTGCCGTGGCGCCATCTACCTGCAAGAAGAGCAAGCAAAGTCCTCAAAACTCACTTGACGCAGCAAAGTCGTCGAACCTTCTTGACGCAGCGAAGTCGCCGGACCCACTCGGCCCAGCAAAGTCGTCTCACATTGACGCAATGAACAAAGTCGTCTCACATATGACGCAATGAACAAAGTCGTCTCACATATGACGCAATCAGCAAAAAAGCCGTCACAACTCATGACGCAGCAGCAAAAACACGCTTGATTAAACAAATACATCATTCGTTCGCCTATCCACCGACTCAAGCGCGCCACTTCAGAAGTAAAAGAAGGAGTGCCAGCTTAGGTGTCGTTCTCGTCACTCGATCGAGGTTCAGAATTACGAGATCCATCCTTAATAGCTTTCGTGTCGCTTTATAGCGTGACGGAAATGTAAATTTCATTCTCACTCATCCTTAATATCTTGGGGAATTATTTTGGACATTACTTCGTGAACTTCCGAACTATTTTTATCTTCTAATAGGGTTGAGGACTGATATTTTTACCACTGCAGACCTTGTACATTCCCCAGGAGCTAGTATCACTTTTTAGTGCGGCACCATATAGGCGATACTAATTGCCGCAAGCAATTTTGTAGTTCAGTTTCCTCCCCAGCGAAAGGCACCTGAGCTCTGACGATGCAAAATTGTATTTAGGAATTTAACTTTGCCGAGAACACCCTAGCCAAACGGGCACTCAAGGGATTTTTTTACATGCCGTATAATCATACCATATGGACGCTGTAGATTTTTTTCATTATGAAAATCCATCGACGGTGCAGATGTCAGCGACAAACCAATTACGCCACACAGCCAGCTATTGCCGAGCCAATATTTTTTTTAAAAAATGAATTTCCGAATGGCAATATTTTGATTCTATTTGATTTTGATTTTTAATATTTACACGGTAGGGTAGAGTGATTTGATTGTGTTTTGAAAGTTTTGAATAAGGTACTTAATGAGAAAGAATTGAGAAATCTTTATTCTGTGTTTGATTTTACTGGATATCAGATAATTTAGTCATCGTTATTTTCCGAATATTGTGAGTCAATTCTTTTAATGTTTCATAGTTATTAAATAGTCTTTATAGACATTTGAAAATAGTTCTTCTGAAGTGTATCGTTTTCTTTTAAAGTTTTTTGAATATTTTATTTGTGTGATGTAATTTAACAGAACTAAAATAAGGCGTGGTTTTCATGTAAATGTCTTTTGGTTTTGTCCGAAAGGAATTGCTTAAACACGTGTAAAATATTTTGACATGTTTGAGAACTCATAAATTGATTTCTCCTCTTTTTTTCCTTTACTCTAAATTTTATAGATATTTTATATTTGAATATTCTCTTTGGGAGGAATTCATTAAATATATAATGCTTGTTGATCTATTTGACTTCCTTTGTAATATTTATAAATATTTCTATTTATTGTTTTTTTTTAAAACCATGACTAATTTCATGCATTTTCTTGTATGACGGATAAAACGTTGAAGGATAAAATAAAAATGGACTCATTTATATAATTATTTTGAAAAAACATTACTTAAAAATAATAAAATATCTGGAATCGTTCAATAATTCATAATTTATTCATTGATTAACATGAATGTAAGCAAGTTTTGTTTCTTATGTGCTATCCCAACAATACCAATGTTCAATATAACAAATTGGCACTCCTGATTTCACTTATGGTGTATGGTAACCATGTACTTTGCTTCATATATGTAATGAAGCCAATATGGTTGTGATAATATGTAACCTCCCAAATTTTATATTCTCTTTTGAAAGTAACTTTGAAATGCTTTTTTTAAGATGGCACATTCTGTCGCATTCTTTACAATGTCTTTTCTGGACTGAAGTCTGGTTTCTTTCAGATACATTTTTAGCTTGATAAAAATCTATAAGTCACTCAGAATCCTGTTTGTAGTGTAGAGACTTTGATAAAGCCCTGGTTGTTTTGTGTTTGGGGAGTAAATTGGAAAGAGCGTGCAAGTTCAGAAGATATGTGACTGTACATTTTTCATTTGAAGCTAAATCCTCTATCAAAATGGAATGAACTAATCCAATACTAATGATCAGTTGTCTGTTAGTTCTCTGATTGTAATTTGGTGATTTTGCATAACCAGGGTTCTCATTTGATCGATCATGATTTCTTTTCTGTATGTTAGCCTCATAAAATTGGCTTCATTCTCCATTAATATTCATGCACCTTTGAATCAGATGTAGAAATCCTTTATTTGTGTATTGTTTAATCTCCAAGTGTCTTTTGGATCATTTGCACTTAGGAATTTTGAAAGTTTTATACCAAGTTTTATGTAGTAGTGTTATTTTTCTGTTAGTCTTTTCACAAAAACTAAAATCCAACAGAATTCACGATACTTATGTATTAACGTCATCACAGCCAAATCTACGTCACACCAATCATGCCATGATATCTTAACACCAACAGAGAACAACAAAAACAGATTCTTACATGCTTTATTTGAAAGAAAAGAACAGTCAGATTTTAGTGGAAAGTGGCGCAATTTGCTTGGTACGAATTTGGCTGCTTTGACATTAATATCAAATTCACTAATACTATCTCACCCATTGGCAGTTTACCAGTAATCGACAGCTTTAACTGGTGGGAAAATTTCATCTGTGAGGATTAGGATAATTGGTGCATGCATTCCATGGACAAATTTTACCGAATAAAGAGTGCACACGTGTTAATGTCACTGCAGCCAAATTTGCGCCACAAAATGGTGACATTTTCCTCCAAAATCTTACTGATTGTTTTTTTTTTAAACAAAAAGATTTGTAATTTATTTGTTAAGGTTATTGCAGCTAAATTTACACCATGCGAATTGTGTCATTTTTCACCAAAATCTGACTGATTAGTTTTTTCAAATAAAACACGTTAGAATCTTTTTTAGATAGCATGGCGCAATTCATGTAGTGCAAATTTGACTGCGGTGACTCTCAATAGGTATGTTAATGAACAGGATATGGGAAAGAAACCTATTATCTGTATGGAAATGACTAGCAAAATCAATTAATAATGGAAAACTAAATCAAATTTATGCAAGAGCAAATTAGATGTTTTTACTTTTTAGATGAACAGATTCTTCTTAATTCATGTGGTAATTATATGAAGATAGCCTTTTTTGATATATTTAAATAAAATCAAGTGAATCATTTCTCTCCATTTTCCCCCTTCATTTTGATATTGTATAAATTATGGCATTTTTAAATCTATTGGTCATGTATGGCATCCACATATAATTTTTTTCATTAAAGCAAAAGTTATTACACTATTTGAATTTATCATGGTTTTCCATAATAAATTTATTTAATTGGTTTGTCTGATTGAAAAAAAGGGGAACAAAAAATGCAAATCATACATTACTTTTTTTTAAAAAAAAGTAAGCTGTTTTAGAAATTAAAATTTTCTCAATGAAATATAAAAAATGTTTTTAACACTTTAATGCAAAGGAGCTCATATAGGGCTGAATATGTATTATATTTCTCTCATGGTATAGTTTGAACTTGTGTTACGGGAAATGAATAGGAAAAAAAAAATAATAATTGGTACTTACGTGTTGTTGCAATCTAATGGTAACATTACATGAAACAAAGCATGTGATTGCCAATTTAGTGCATACAATGCATGCAAAATTCAGTTGCCAACTTGGCGAGCTATCTTGAACGTTGGCGGTTGTTGCGATAATATGTAAGTACCTGAAAATTTTTCACTTAACCCCTTGCCTCTCGCTCCCGTCAAATTCACGGGGTGAAATTTCCCTCTCTATTCCTCGTGCCTGTGATATTTCCGGGCTAGAGTGTTGAATAGTAACTTGCCATAAAAGCTTGAAACAATCTATTTCTTAAGCCCAGAATATTGTTTTTTTTTCTTCTTAATCTATGCACCAGATTACTTTTAACGCGTTTAGCGATAATTATTTTTTTAAAACTAAATGTCAACACAACAAACATATATATTAGTGATACGGTTTTTTAATCTCAGGTCAAGTACTCTCAGTTGCGCTCTTCGTAAAAACACGTGGGTAAAAATTCTAGGGAAAAAACTGATAAAAATTTTTTTTTTTTTTAATATTGTACACATTATACAGTTAGTCAGGAAGTAAATTGGATTGTAACTCTTATTACTTTTTTGTTACTGACTACAATAAAAATTTCGGAGCAGTGGACATTGTAGACCAATATATTAGAGATTACTGAATTGCTCGAAAACGAGGTAAGAAGTACTATAAAAAACTATTTTTTTATTTGTTAGATCAAACTATTTTGAACTAGTAGCTTATTTATAAAAAACAAGGAGGCAAAAAATCACATTTGATATTCGTTTATCTTTAGTAGATGAACTTATTGAAAAGTATTCTACATCAGAAACCACTGCTAAAAGAGGCCAGCCGAATTTGGAGAATAACCCCAACCGTTTTATCAAAAGACATTTTATTAGAAAGATACCTCCAACTGATAAGAAGTGGCAACCATCAAGAGAATGCAAAGTTTATTGTTCCAAAAGAGATGAAAACAATAAGAGATGCAGAAAGGAAACTCGGTACTACTGTCCAGTTTGTGAATTTGGCCTTTGCATCTCGTGTTTTGAAACTTATTTCACAAAAAAATTACTAATGTTTATTTATAATATGCAAAAGTGTAATAAAATTCATTTAATGTTTAAAACACATGTTTTTTAAAATTTTTCCTCTTTTTTGGAAAGCCAACATTCAGTGATTATAACCCTAAATGTTTCTTTTACTTAAAAAATTAAATTTCGTTTTTCAAGTTAAAAATTTATCCAAAAATTAAAAATGAATTCATATATTGAACATGTACTTGGTTTTATAAAATTCTCTTGAATAAAAAAAATAGGCACTTTTAGGACCGTTTTCTTAAAAATTAATCGATCGTCAAGGGGTTAATCTATATAAATAATGCATGATGTTGTAAGTTTATACACTAGTGCAATTGTTCTTGGATAAAGTTGTCATTACAAGTCTCATGTTTTGGTTCTTAAGAGAAATAATTTCTGAGTAAGTTTACTCAAATCTGAGTATCTTCTCCTGTGTTTTTTACTTTTGTCATTAGTTAATCATATCTAATATCCATTCTCCTCCTCTCTACCAGGTTTTTTGTTAAAGAGAATGCCTATTCTTTCTTGGATTCTATGATTTTGGGAATCAATCTAAACATTAAAAATACAGATATTTAATGTTATGTATTGAATTATTGAATTGACAAAATTTCATCAATGGCTGACAATTCTGCTTCCTCACCTGACTCTGAAATACAAGTAGATGATCACAAACAGGTAATTTATTTTAAATTTTAATTATGCGTATATGTTAATAATTAGTTTAGAGGTCATATGCTTCTCTGAGGATAAGTCACCACAATGCTAATTTATCTAATGTTCTTTAATAAGAATTTGTTATTGTAGTAAAATCTTTTGATAATATATAATTTATTATTCTTGTTTGCATTTTTTTAAAAAATTGTTTTGTTAATTCTTTATGAACATGAAATCATGTTTAACATTTAAACTGGAACAGACTGATATCTTTTTTTCTTGAAAGAGAAGATAATTATGAGAATTTGGTTTATTGTGATCTTTATAGTAATAAACAGGAAGAGTGGCAAACTTTAACCTGTAAGTGAGAAGGGGGGGGGGGGGAGCTTTGACAAATTCCAAAATTTTGAAGCATTTATTTAACATTTCCCTCCTCCTTGATTTTTATTTGAATTATGTATAAAACATTAAAAAAATCTGTAGTGCAACAATTTTAGATCAAATTATCAATTTGTAACATGTGATTTTGTCCCCTTTTGGTTGGTTATATGTCAAATTTAGATCAGCAGCCAAAGGAGATTATTTAGAGTTATGAGTATGTGACACTTTTTCTTTCAAGATTCTTTGAAATTCTGGACTTTGACTTAAAAAGGTTTTTTTTAAATAAATTCAATGTGGTTAATTTGCACACATATTTTATATTTAAAGCAATTCTCTTTTAATTGCAGACTAAAAGTATTTTTTAGAAATCTTTTAACTGTGCTGTTAAATAATGGCGTGATTATAGTATGCTAGTGAATAGTATTCCGCTTGATATATTATAATGGGCAAATAACTATTGGAAGTTTGATTTTTAGGGAATATAAATAATAGTCGAATAAAAATAGCTATTTTTATTAGTTATGGATTATTATTTTTTTTTTTGTTATAAAAATTATTAGAAATTAAAAAGAATTCTTTAATATGAAATGTTAAGAATCTAATGCATCTTCTCAAACTTTTAAGTCAATTTTGAAAAAGCCATTATTAGATCTGACCATTCTAAATACTTTTTTAATATCATAATGCTGCGTATTGCAACCGTATTGGTGGCATGATATAAAATGAAGCTCATGGTTGCCGATTCAGTGCGTGCAACATATATGAAATCGTAATTGCGAATTGGGTGAGTTATCGTGAATGTTGGCATTGTTGTGATAATACATAAGTACCTATAATGCATCCTGTATTTGATCATTGCAATGAATAGATGTTGTTTGTGAAGTAAAAAATAATTTGAAATCTTTCAAACTCTTTTGTCATGAACTTTAAGAAATCAAACAGTTTGTGTATATAAAAGACATTTATTTGTTATTGAACACATTTCTTTAAATAATTATTGTTACTTTAGAGTAATGGTCATCTTTCTAAGAAAGATGAAGAAATGCTTATATCTTTTTCCCCACAACCTCAAAGAGTACAAAGACTTAACAGAAGAGGTTTCTTCCTTTCTAGTAATGAAAAGGTGCCAAAAGAGAAAACTGCAACAAAGTATGTATTAAGTTTTTGTTCAGATTATTACCATTTAATTTTTAGTTTGTTGACTGAAAGAGAATACATAATTTAATTTTGAATTTAAAATAAATGAGACTTATTGAACATATTATGGGTAATCATTTTATATTCTGTATTCTCTTCTACAGATTTATTTAATTCAATATATTCCAGTTTCTAATTATTATTTTTTTATGTTTAAGTACAAATTTGGTTGATTTTAAATATTTTGTTTTACCTTGCATAGTTTGGTAAATGAGATCAAATTTCTTAAAATAATCAAAATTATAAAAAAAATTTTGATTTTGTATGAAGGAAAGAATTATTGAGATTTCTATCAAGTTCTTCCTTTTTTTTAATTGTACTGTATTGCAAACATAAGAAGTAAGGATAAGAATTAAGTAGTACTTGTGTATATTATTGTAATCACATTGGTGTATTTTTTTTTAATGAGGTATGATGATTGACAAATTATTTATTACATACACACAGCTACTATTTCAATAGTTGCTGAGTGCTCATAGTCACGAGCTCCTGGTCACCATTTTTACAATCATCATTGTGTGGATATCATTAAAGATCTATTCTGTTGTGAATCTAATGTGCATTAAGTGTGTCAAAGTCCTTAAGTTGGCAAATAGTAGAAGTTTGATGAGTCAAGCACCATTTTAGGCGTTATCCTTCTCATTGATTGTGATTTCAATTATGAGGTCCATCTCCATTTGATATTAATAATAAATTAGAAGTTTTGATTTGCTGTTTTTAAAACTGTAAGCTTTTAAGTAAAAAACTATGATTCTTTTTTGGGTGAAAGTTCGAACACAACAGATTAAAGATTAGCTAAATTGCTGTATATATATATATGTTACCGGCAAAGTATGAAATCGGGCATTCTATAGAATGCCTAGGCATTCTATACAATGCCTAAATCTAGCCGGCAATGTATGAAATGATTCCTATTTCACACATTGCCTAGGCATTCTATAGAATGCCTAATGAGAAACCGGCAAAGTATGAAATACATCTCAGATTCGTTTTGAATATTGTCATTTGGCAAGACATAAAACTTTTAAAACGTGTCTCAGGCTCAGAATTTGTTAGTTGTACATTGCTGTTTGTTCGGAAATGTCAAAATGCTCAATTTTACTTAAACTTGTTCAACAAAAAATTGGTTTTTTGTTGTGCTGCCTGAAAATGGAGGAGCAAGCTATAGTGTTGGAGAAGGTGTCACGATCTACAGCAGGGGTCGGCAATCTATGTCACATGTGGCACGCGGTACAATTTTCAGAGGTACTTTGCATTGCTCAACAAATTTGTAAATTGTTTGATTTTCAATATTTGTATAGTTTCCGGTTTCATATACTGCATGGATCGCTTTCGGTTATCCGAACAACCCCGTATCCGAACGGTGTCCGGTCCCAATTGATTCGAAAAAACGACGTTCTACTGCAAATTATAAAATCAAAACAATTTAAAATATAAATAATCAACGTCACACCCTCAGTGGGCCGCCGTAAAATTATCAAACGTTGACCGGTCCCGAAGATAAAAATATTGGGTAGAACTGTTATACAGTATTACGTCACGGGTTCTTTTTTTTCCCAATGGGGCTACAGATTGGTATTTTTACCATTTTCATACCTAATACATTCCCCAGGGGCTGCTATCCCTTTTTAGTGTGGCACCATGTAGGCGATACCGATTGCCGCCGGTAATTTTGACACCCAGTTTCCATCCCAGAGGGAGGTACCTGAGCTCTGAACTTGTTCTAATTTGCCAAGAGCAAAATTAAATTCCGAATTCTGGGATGTGATAGAATTCTGAAAGAACTTTCAACCAAATACAAAAATGTTACATGTTATGATATTGAACTTGTACACCCACCTTTGTGAACCTTGCCAGAAAAAACAGAAAATTATTTTAAAAAAAGTATTGTAGTAAAAACTTTGATTTTTTTTCCGAATGCCAATATATTGGCAATTATAATGAGTGAGAAATAGGATGGTTTCTATCGACTTAGAACTTCTAAAGGAATTCGAATACAAGTATATGCGAAATCACAATTTAGCAATAATTTTTTTTCAATAGCAAACTCATTTTGTCAGAATAACATTTGTACATCTAGGAATGTAAGTCATTGATATAATATCCTTATCATGACCTTTTTTCATGCTTTGCCTAAACATATTTAGGCATTCTATAGAATGCCTAGGCATTCTATACAATGCCTAGGCAAAGTATGTAATAAATCTCTTATTTCATACTTTGCCTAAAAACGACCGGCATTGTATAGAATGCCCGCATTTCATACTTTGCCGGTAACATATATAAATCATATATATCTGTACTAATACACTATCACTAATTAAACTTTAGATCTTAAAATCTAACAACTTATTGGACACATATGTCTTAGTTTATTTATACATAATTTAAAGGCATTACTGTGCAAAAAATAACCACTTTATGTTAGTTTATTTATACATAATTTAAAGGCATTACTGTGCAAAAAATAACCACTTTATGTTTTTAAAAAAATTAAAAATTTTTTTTTGTTTTCATTTGTTTGTAAACATTATTTTAAACATTGAAATTGTTTGTGAAAGTATTTTTACATGTTGTTTTAATATATTAATCCCTTGTATTTATAATTTATTAACAATATATTTAAATAATTTTATAGGAGTATATTTTAAATAATTTAAAATGTGTGATTAGGGGATCTATTATTTTCAGTTAATCATTTTAAATATATATGTTTTATTGAATGTTTCTTATTATACTTCAAACTAAATAATTGTAACATGTACTGTATGAATTATATTATAATTTTAGTTGCTAAAATTAAATGGAAGGAAATTTAATGTTTTAAAAAGTGTAATATTCATTTTATTTTAACTTTTACATAGATTTTATTGTTACATATTATATCGTCAACCAGTTTCAACAAATAAAAAGATGTCACAAATATTCATAAAACATCATCAGATATTGTCATCAATATTATTGTTCTTTTGAAAATGCATGGGGATGGTTTTCCATATTGCATTGGTTGCATTTCGCTCCATTTGGCAACATCTTTTGATTAGAAGAATTGGCTGATGGTATGACACATAAGTACTTGTGGGGTTTATGGATATTTTATTTTTATGTCACAAGCAATGGAAATTTTTTATTCTATTTTGTAATGCTTTGAATTTGTGCATTTATCCTTTTACTATTTTCAAAAATTTTGAATTTCATATCTGTTTTAAAGTATAGAATGCTTTTACGTGAAATTAAAGTTGTGTTTTTATCATGTTAATTTCATATGCTGTCTTATTTTTCTCTAAGAAACTAAGAAAATAAATTTATTTTAGGAATTCAAATGATAAAAAAGAAAAGAATGTAAATTCTATTAGTTCTACTCCTAGTCATGATCAAGAACAATCAGAAAGAAAAATAATCAAGCTAAATTGTTCAAAAAAGTATTCTGCAGAATCTGAGAAAAGTTTGAAAAGGAACTCAAGTGATAATGATTTAAATGAAGTGGTAAGGTAATTTTTTTTAATCAGAAATTAATGTTACTTCTTTTCTTAATGCAAATCATATAAATGCATATCATAGAAGTTTGAAAATTAAAAATGATCTGTGTTTCTTAATTTGTTTTTAAATTATAAATATTACTTCTTTATAATGGAAAAGGAGAAAGTACCTCTTTGTATTGTATTTTAAATATTTTGATTTTTAGCATAACTTCTAGAGCTTTTGTAATGTATGTAATCAATTATTAAACCAATATTTATCATTTATTAATTACTAATATGAATTTCATAGTAAATTAGCAAGCATATCTGAGAATTATAGAATTACTTTCAAAGCTTCTTTTTGTTCATCCATTTTTTTCTTGTAAAACATGATTATTAGGTAAAAAAAAACTCCTTTGATATGCACAATGATTGTCTGAAAAGTTTAGGACTTAATAAAAGAAAAAGAATTTTTTTTCTTCAAAATTTTATTTTTTGACACAATTTTGTTGCAAGTTTATAAATCATATTTTTTACATCATAAGCGATGCTCACATCTAAATAATATGTGAAATCTCTCTTTGATAAAAAGTTATTAATGAACTTCATAACCTCCTAATTAGATGAAAATATTTGTCCTCTAAGTGCTTCTTAAAGAAAAAAAAGTTCCTTGGTACCAAGTCTGGTGAGTAGTGCAGTTCAGTCCATAAGTCATAGATTTTTGGCACAGCAACTGCTGAAATGTGACTGCTTTCCCACAATTTCTATTTTACTCCTGTTATGAATTATTCCTTACCATGATAATCTATTAAGACAATTGTATTGATCTCCCTGAAAATTCTAGCCATCACTTTCGCAGCCAAAAGAACAGTTTTTCTTTTTTAAAAGCTTTTATTTAACTTACAATGTATGTATGTAATTTGTTCGGGTGGAATCTTGCTACTCAATTTTGAAGCTGATATCTTCATCTCATTGAGCTGAAATTTTGTATACACGTTTAGTTTGGATGACAATGCATCTTTTGACCATTTATATTGTGATATTGCAATTAATTAAAAAGATATTAATTAAACACTTTAAACTAGTTTTGGGCGCCAACTTCGATATATCTGCATTGTTGTAATAATGTTATTGTTACAACAATGACAAAAGTTGGCGTCGAAAATCGGTTTTCAGCCAAACTGGAATTTCATAACGTTGCGCTATTGACTGTATTAATTAACTTTGTCTAAAAAAGAATTACATTTCTACATTTTAAAAATTATCGTATGCAATTTTTTTTACAAATTTCTATCTATTTCCTTGGATTTAAATTTAAAACAAAAAAAGTAGAGCTATTTTTCAAGCAGATTGGTACGTTGTATACTTTTTTCAACGCTGCCAAGTTAAATTGAGATGGAGCATTGTAGAAATTCTTTAAAAAATTTATCTAACTTTAATCTATGAAAGTCAGACAAAAAATAATTACAGAATCAAAAAGATAATTTATTTTGTTCCGATTTTTTTTTAAATAAGTCAAAATCGATGCGTTTTTATGAAAATGTCTAAATTGTTGCGCATGAATTTTTTTTAAATGAATCGGCATTCCATACTAAAACAGCTCATGCTTTGCTTTTTAAAATCAGTCATTTAAAAAATAAAATGGCAAAAACTTTTTTTTACGATTTTTCAAAAAATACCCAAAAATTTAATTAAACATTGAATAACTTCGTCATTTATGAAGAAAATCTCATAAAACTTTTCTTCGTGTGTATAACAATATTACCCAAGATCTGTACGAAGATTGAATGAATTGCTTAAAAATTACGGATTTAAGAAAAAATTGTGTTTTTCGTCTAGTACCCTTTTTGCGAGAATTCATTTTGCTAGACTGTTCGAAAATAACCGGCAAACTCCTAGCAACAATGATGCGTTGAATGAGATGAACAGACTGAGAAACCTGTCCAGTGATAACTAAAAAGTGAAAAATAAATTAAAAGTAAAAAAACCTTTTTAAAAACAAGCTTTTATTTAAACGCGCTAAAAAGAATAAAATAAATTTTTCTTTAAAACTTTTTTTACTATCAACTTAAAACGTCATTACACAATTTATATGATATAAAAGCTTGTCGCAAGATTTAAGTACTCGTATTTACTTAGTTAAGAATTTTTAAAAATTAAAATCAATCAGGTCAAGTTATTTATTTTATTTGTTTATCTACACAGGTAAATCTCGCAACAAGCTTTTATATCATATAAATTATGTAATGACGTTATAAGTTGATAGTAAAAAAAGTTTTAAAGAAAAATTTATTTTATTCTTTTTAGCGCGTTTAAATAAAAGCTTGTTTTTAAAAAGGTTTTTTTACTTTTAATTTTTTTTAGTTGATTCTCTCTATATACTACACTGTTTTGACTTTTTGTTTCTAGACTATAATTGAGTTCATGCTTCATCTACAATGATTCATCTTTAAAAAAACTTTTAACTGTTCATTCATACATGTTTTTGATCCAAAGTGAGCAAATGTGCCACCTAACAGGCAGCTAGCTTACACATACTAAATTTTGGTTCATGGTGTGGGAAACTCATTCTTAGAACATGCTGCCTCTAACTTAAGGGTTATTTAGCCCCATTTGGGAATTTTTGTAATGTTTTCATTGGTGGTTGCAATTTTTGACCATCTTTTGAACAAAAAAATTCACCTTCAAAAAGGGCTGAAATTTTGGTTGAAAGTTATCAAAGAACGTCCAAACAAGTTCCCCTACTCTGGTTGATTTGCTTTGTCATTTTCATATTGAGATCGGAAACTTTTCAGACAGACTTTGTCTGTAAAAATAAAACTGCTACATCTCTCATAATTTAGATTTATTTACAATTATGAATTTGTTGAAATGAATAAAATGGTTAGCTTAACAATATACAACAGCATTGTTGTTGCATGTTGTTATTTTAAATAAAATCAACTAGATTTCTTAGAAAGATCATGCTATGTAGATTAAGATGTAATCTAATAAAATAAAAATATTTTTTTTTCCTTATATATAATTTTAATGTTTATTTTTGCTAGAAGACATTTTTCTAGACATGTTTATGTACCAGAATATTCAGTATGTCTGAATAGTGTGCCATATCATATTATTTTTATTCTTTTTTTTTTCTTTCATTAATTTAAATGCATATTTGACTTTTAACTTATGCATTATTTCTTTTAATACTTATTTTATATTTGTTTAAATTTAAAAATTAATCCATTTATCAAAGAATGAAATTAAAGCCTTATTAAATGATTTTGTTATAATTAACACATATACTGATATTTTGTTTGATTTACTTGTTTTCACATTAGAGTAATCATATATTTCTTTTTTGCATTAATTCAAATACATTAGTATGATATTTTTAAAATCTTTCATTCATATTTTCAACTTCTGTAATAAAATTTGTTTCAAATATTTATCGGAAATGTGCTTGCATTTTAAATAGGAAGAATTTTAATTTTAAGTGTAGTGTTTTCTTTAAAATAATTTTTTGAACCAAATTTTAAAATATTTACTTAGAAATTATTGTAAATAGTACCCTAAGTCAGAATATTTTTGATTTCACTACTGTGTATTGAATTTTACTATGTTAATTAGTTCTTGCTTGAATTAATGTATTTTTTCTGGTTAAATATTTTCCTTATTTTATTTATTTGAAGAGTAGTTTTGAGAGTTAAATAATATATCCAAATTTTCTAAATTTTAAGAACAGTTTGATAAATGGATATGATCATTTTGCTATAAACACATATATCAATATATGTGTAAAAATTATATAAATTTATATTAATGTTTATATATAGACATTTTTTTTTTGCATAAAAATGTGTTTGAGGATGGTTATTATTCTCTAACACTAATAAGAATGAAACTTCATATTATTCTTATATTTTTTAAAAAAGTTCTGTAAGAAGTTATAATTAAGTGAAGAACTGTATTTTTATATTAAAATAGAGGTTGCATTAATGACAAGTGGATTAACATGTTTATAGTACATAGGTAGTTAGTTCTTTGATAAGCATGCAATTAATTTCCTAAAGCCATATATTTATTCAGATTGCATGGTATAAAAATGTTGCCATCATTTGTGCAATTTTGATTCATAAATGTCAAGTTGATCAATAGCTTAAAATAAATTTCATTGAAATTGAGCTTATTATATTTTATATCTGTCTGCATCAATCAATATAAAACAAAATGGTTTGTTAAAATTATTTTTTTTATAGAATCAGAATTCTCAAGATGTTCAACCAAAAAAGAAGCACAAAGTAATAACTTGGCCTTAAAGAGTATTAGTGGTGACTATAAAGATGTTATGAAGCAAATGTTTTTAGCAGCTGTATATATGACTATGTTCATCAAAGTTACTCTAATCATAATGACACCTATGAACTTTCTGTTGAGAATGCATTTTTTTGTTTGAGATTTTTTTTCATCTCACTGATTTGTTATTTTTAATTGGTTGAACCCTAGAAATGAACATGTTAGAAAAATGTAAGCTGTACTTTTCCAAGTGGTTTTAGCCTACAATAAACTTCTTTTAACCATTGTTTTGAATATGTTTTTGCAGTTATTTTTTCCCCTTAAGGTGTTCTTAGTGTTTTATATTTTTATTTACTATTTATAAAAAGATCTACCATGAAGAGGGTACATCAAATCTGTCAAAATATATGTTTCTTAAAGTTTTTGTGAATTTTATTTGCTTTAATTTGAGCACTATCAAAATTAGTTTAATCAAAATGTGAAATATATCACACCTAGGGACTAGAAGGCAAAAACAGGAAACTCTGCATTAAATTTGTAGGTTATCTACAAAACTTTTCAAAGTGTTTGTGGAAAATTGTACATGGTATGGATACAAATTAAATGAACTATTGTGAGAACTTTGAAATTTCAGATCTTAAAAACTGGCAGTTATAAAATCCACTTCTACACTATCAACTTTCTGATTTTACAGGGGGGGGGGGGAATTAGAACCCCGAAATCATGCATTTTTAGAAAGAAGTTTCGAGTAAAAGAAACAAACACACATATAAAATGGAAAAGTACAATGTAACTATTTTTTGTAAAATATTTTTTAAGCCCTAAGAATACAATAAACCTTTTTACAACATTTGTTCACCATAACTGTAAAATTATGCATTAAATACTAAGGCTTATTATATTTATTTTTAAACCACCCTAATTTTTCTTACATTAACTTTTATTAATAAATCTTTACATTGCATATACACATAATAAAATTGACAAAGTGTTTTCTTTTTTTGAATTTTACACTAATTACAAAATTCCTACAATCTGTTCCTCTAAAATATACAAAACATTATCTTCTGTTTTAATGGGAATATTTGATTTTCTTATACTGAACATAACATTTAATGCATACCTATTTCTAACAATTATATCTTTTGACCAGGTCATTGTATGTATAGTATTAAATATACTTCAGTTCCATTTCATCCTAACTTAAACCTATTTGGAGAAATGTATTGACATGTTATTTCGTTATCACTAATATGCATCTAAAGATAGAGTATCCTTTTACACTCACTTCCAAAAGTTAAGCACGAAGATGTAAAATGCAAAAAAATCAACAAATACTGCTTTGATTGACACAAAATTTGGCAGTAAAGTAGCATATATATTTATACATAAACAAAATCAATAATTATTTACAGAAATGAAAACAATATTAAATTTTTGTAAGTTATCAGATAATGTCATACTGGAGATTTAAACAGAATTATGTATAAAGTGAAAATAAACAGCATAAAATGAAAAAAAAAGGACATTAATAGGGTATGTGATCCCCCCTCATCTGTATGCAAAGTTTACGCCTTCTGACCATGCTTTCAATTAGGTGGTTAACCACCGCAGAATTAAGCAATCGCCATTCTTGTAGAGCAGTTTCCAGCTCAATAAGAATGGCTGGAGGTGGGAAACGTGAAGATACAGCACGGCCGAAAGCATCCTAAAGATTTTCAATGGGATTAAGGTCGGGCGAATATGCTGGCCACATCATACGCGCAATCCCTTCACTCTCCAGGTAGTCATCGACGATGTCAGCTCTATGGGGACGTGCGTTATCGTCCATTAAAACAAAAGTAGGGCCAACTGCTGCAGCGTAAGTCACAATGGGTTCTAGGACTTCATCTTGATACCGGACAGCCGTCACAGAACCCAGTTTAAAGATGTGCAGGTCCGTGCGGTATCCTAATGAAATCCCTGCCCGCACCATAATGCTTCCGCCTCGGAATGCGTGATGTTTTGGGGCTGATTGCGTGTTCCTTGTTTACGCCATATCTTTATACGCTTGTCATCTGGCTCCAGAGCAAATCTTGACTCATCAGTAAACATGACATTGCCCCAGTCAGACACAGTCCAATTGCCATGTTCCCGGCATCACTTTAATCGTGCCCCTCTTGATTGGAAGGATAGAGGAACACAAACTCGAGGTACCCGGGCATACAGTCCATTCATATGTAATCTTCGGCGTACAGTAGCTGCAGATATAGCCTTATCAATGGACGCTGTAACCTAGATGTCACACGTGTGGAGGTCTCTCTGTGATTCCGCTTGGCTACAATAGCAATATATCGATCTTCCGCGGTTTTGTAACCCTTGGGCGACCGCCTACAGGCCTTCGGACAACTGTCTGTATGGTTTGGAATTGGTTTCATAAACGTGAAATAACAGAATGATGAACGCCGAAGAAAAGAGCAACATCTGTGATCAACTGTCCTGCTTTCAATGCGCCCCACAGCACGCCAGTGCTCAGAATCTTCCATTCGTTTTCTGGAAGTCATAGAAACACGTATGTCTTGAAAACAAGTTGTACGGAAGTTTTAAACACCTATCAGCACTTACAATCAACTTCTGTAACCCTTCATAAAGCTGGCTTCTTGTAAGACTGCCCTTTTTGCATATTTCTTGACATGAAAGCACGATTGGCTGTTACCTAACATATTTGCATACTTCCATCTACCTCTGCAGCGAATTACATCAATTCTGATTGGCTTCCGGAAATTAGCATTTTCCTCTCCGTGCTTAACTTTTGGAAGTGAGTGCATATATACAAGGGGTGATCAAATGAAAAAGTCCGAAACATAAAAATGAAACAGTTAAATATTTGCATATTCCGCCATGGGAGAATGTAGCGAGACATCTCGGGATGCCATTGGAGACTTTGACTGGGATCAGATCATGCGCAGGCACCCGCTTGTGCAGGAGAGAGCAAAGGCTCTTATAAAAAGCGCCGTCCAAATGATGCAGCAGTCCGTATGAGGACAGGATGGCATTCGTGTTGCAAAATTCGATGATTGAGGAGCAGCGAAGTGTTATCTGATTTCTGACAGCGGAAGGTGAGAAATCGGCGGATGGTGACCGTTTACGGGGAGGAATGTGTCTTTGACAAGTCTGTCAAAAAATTGAGTGCCCATTTTCGTGTAGGCCGTGAGAGTGTGGGTGATGACCAGAGACCAGGCCAAGCAAACACTGTCATCACAAGCGATCTCATCGACAAGGTAGACGACCTAGTGAGAAGTGATCGGCGTGTCACATTTAGAATGTTGGCGCTGAAGGTGGATGTCAGCTATGGAACCATGTAGACAATTGTTTACGACAGGTTGCGATTTCGGAAGGTGTGTACCGCTTCGGTTCCGAAGCAGCTCACCGACCAGCAAAAGAAACTGTGTATGGGACTAGCACTGCAACATCTGTTTCGGTATCAGAAAGACCTCGCTTTCATGAAGCGGATCGTCACAGGTGATGAGACCTGGTGCCATCACTACGAGCCAGAGACAAAGCGGGACAGCATGCAGTGGAAGCATGCGTCGTCACCTCCCCCTAAAAAGTTCAGAGCCGTGAAGTCAGCAGGCAAGGTGTTGCTCACTGTCTTTTTCGACGTTCAAGGTCTGCTACTTGTGGAATTACTCAAGCACAGAAAAAGCATTAACTCCGATGTGTACTGTGAGACACTCCGACGCCTACGCAGGTCCATCAAGAACAAAAGACCGGGGCTGCTCACGGAGGGTGTGGTTCTGCTCCATGATAACGCGCGTCCACAAGTCTCCAGAGTCACACAAATGGAACTGGACAAGTTCCAATGGGAGACGTTGGACCATCCGCTCTACAGTCCGGACATGTTGCCCTGCAATTTCCATTTGTTTGGTCCACTGAAGAAACACCTGAAAGGAAAGCGCTTCAACTCGGACGACGTACTCAAGGACACTGTGAAGGACTGGGTCTCGTCACAGCCACAGGAATTTTGGGAACAAGGAATCCTGCAGCTTGTTCATCAGTGGGATCGTTGTGCTCAGGCCTATGGTGTATATTTTGAATAAAGTCTATATTTGTACCTACCGTGTCGTTTCGTACCTTTTCATTTGATCACCCCTTGTAATTACATTTATACTGAAAAAAAATGGATGATGAAACGACATCAGGGAAAGATTCAGAATTCTGCTGTTAAATTTAACATTTGAAAATATATTAATTAAGACTAAATTAATTGCAATCATTATTAATTCAAAAAGTTACAAAAGTTTATCATGAATAAACTGAATTCAATTCTAATGAAAAAATCACAATTTGTATTAATTGTAAGCAAGATTCTTTTACCAGGGCAATCCTAAATTTCATGAAACTTCTCAGTTCCCAAAATTATACATGAGCAATATTAAATTACTTCAAAGTTTGTCTAAGAAATGCTAAATCAGTACTTGTACCATTTCAAAATTTGGAACATATGTATTAAATTGCCGACTAATTTCGCCAATCAAAAAGACATCTCAAATTTTTAAAAAATTATATCACTATTATTATTACTGTGTTCAAACCTGATCAGGAAGTTTCCACTATTGGCTATATATCGCAGTATTTGGCGGTCTTTTGATTTGAAAAATTGGTCGATATTATAATATACAAGTGCCCCAAATTTGTCCTTTCAACATGCATCGCATAAAAATATCAGTGATTTTGGATGATTAACCCCTTCACAATAATTTGGAAAAAAATTCTCTGAAATTACTTTTTTTTTACTGAACTTCTCATGAATATAGATTATTGCAAACAATTTGTCAAGTTATTCATTTAAGGGTAAACAGAGTTGAAAAATGTTATACTAAAATTCTGAATATTACCATTGCTTTTAAAGAGTAAACATCGCACAGAATCAAATGTCTATACATAAAGCCGTATTTGGTTTTATGATCCTAATTCTTGATAAATAGCATAAAATTGATCCAAGTATTCTACTTGGGTCAATATTTGTAACTAACTTAATGCAACAAATATATTCAGGACAAATTTATAAGCAGAATAATATCAATTAACATGAGTCTTTTATATTTATATAAAAATTAAAATCCAGAGTATTCTTATGCTTATATAAGTTAAAGTGTTAATACATTTCAGCTAAAAATGAGTAGATTTCTTTAACACACGTTTGTATTTTGATATATAGCATGTGTATAGTCTTTATGAAATTTATCATCAAAATTATTGAATATTGCATTTTGATGGATCTTCTACAAATTCTGCAAGTACCAATAAATGCATATTTGATAGGCATAGTAAAAAAATTTGTACATCTGTGTAATAGATTTATATGTCAAAATCTGAAAAACAGATCTTGTGTTTATAGATACCACACAAATATATTACAATTATTATTTTTTAAAAAAAAGAATTATGGATTCAACAGATTTTTTATTTTCATCATGTAGGAGTGACAAGACTTTTAGATTCATTACATGGACACAAATTTATATTCTATTACATGCACATTTTAATTTAAAAATTTTAATGCCATAATTTTTGTATCACATTTGGAGAATTCAATTTTCAATAAATTATATCTTATCTAAAATAGTGCAGTGAATAAAGACTTTCAAAATGTTGCACAATTTCTTACATGTAATTTCAGAAATGGTAAATGATAATTTTGATTTCTAATGTTTGAAAGTGACACCTGATTCATCATCAAGTATAAACATTAATGAATCTGAAGTCAATTTTTTCCTCGAAAATGTTTTTTTCTTTTCCCATGTAATAAAGTAAAATTATCCAGTAAAATAAGTTATATGACATGCACGGTTAAGTATCAGATTCTTGTATCCTAATTTTAGGTAATTAAATACAGAAGTACCTCTGTTAACTACTCTGATGATATGTTTAGTTAACTTAAATTTTTTACACATCTTTCTACATATGTTCTCCACAAAACTTAAATCTAAAATAAACAAACATTTGCTTTTCAGTTAACACAAAAACATATTTTACTTTTTTATGCAGGTTCTCTATATAATTTTATTTAAATAAGAATTTGAAGTGTATTTATATTCTAATAGAAGTCTACATCTATCCAAAATCTTTTTAGGAAAAGGTTTCTTTCATGAAGACAAAAATAGTGAGAATGGAGCTCGGTTTTAGCTGACGACAATGCGTAAATGGTTAATATCGAAAACATTCCTCTTCAAAGTGGTCAGAACACATAATAAAAAGTGAAGAGATGGTTTGTAATCCTCACACTTCATATTTTCAAAAACACTCAGATTCTTTACCGGGATATTAAAAAATGATTTTTTCCCCTACAATCATCCTTCCTTTTACTGATTGAGCGACCATTTACTGCAAAAGAATATTCACATGCCCTCCATGATTGTGACGTCACATGAACTTAGTCCATTGTCAATGTAAGAGTGAAAAACTTGTGACGATAAAATTGACACAATACTATCACTATATTAAATACAGTATTAGAGGAAAGGTTTTTACTCTCTTAAGAAAAATGATATATTTTTACAAACAGACATGAAATTCAATATATGTAATCTTCAAAGCAAATAGTTCTAATCAAAAAGATAGTATGCAGAATTAATTTTGCATCATTATGTAAATCTGTTAATTTCTTGAGTTTTCAAAAATGTAACAAATATGAAACAAGTGCTCAAAGCTGTTTCAAATAATTCAAAAACATACATACTATTGAATTTGTATCTGACTTCTGTTGTGTATTACAGGAAGTTTGAATATAAGGTAAAATATTAAGTTGATCTTTTTCCTTCAGACGATTACACTACACATTTCTGCACTTAAAAATGAAGGAAAGAAAGCATCACAATATTTATGAACAAATAATCTTAACAATTATTAGAAGTTTATTTTTTTGCTTGCCCTCCCCATCTCAAGAGTAATTGGTATATTTATTGATAGAACAGACAATTTTAAAAGTCCAATACTTTAAAGCAACCAGTCATTTTAATATAAAACACCAAAATTACTTTTACTCTTGCATAAATGGAGTTATAGTTTGAGGTTGAGCAATGACAACAGATTGACAATTTTGACTCATTCAAAATTAATTTTAAACAGGTATAGCATTACTAATCAAATATTGCTATATAATTTCCAAAAAAGCTCTTCTATATTTTGGAAGGTATTTCTTTTCCTACTTCGAAACCTTGAGTGGTAATAAAAAGGTAGTAAACAAATTCCAGAAATAATAAACCCTTTAATATTCACGATTTCCTGAAATTATGGGCTTCTTTATGAATATTTCAGAGGTATGTGCGAGTAGATGCATAAAAGCTAGATTTAAATTATGAATTTTAATGATGTAATTGAGCCGTATTAAGAGTTCTACAGCAATTTTTTTTCCTAACCGTAATTTAAAATAAAATAAAAAATTTAAATTTTCAATATTTGAAATCATATTGAAGAATTGCTTAGTCTGATCAAGATACAAAGAATTTCTTGGCAAATTCTAAAAATTGGAAAATACTAATTTTTAAATTCAATAAGAATTCAGAAACTAGATTTTTCCAGTAAAAAATTTTTTTTTAAAGCTGAAGATTTTATTTAACATACAAAGAAAAACAGTACAATAAGTCAAAGAATAAAATTTAATAACAAAAAAAAAAAAAAAAAATGACAGAATCATATTACATGAACTTTTAACACAAATGAATTTACATGATGGGAGCTCTCATGGGGCCAGTAATGGGAGCAATAGGCATCATTGTAACAGGTGCCCTCATACCTATAAAAGTATTATATCAATTAGTAAAAAAAATCCATTTTAATACAATATAAATCATGGAGTACCATTACTTTTATCAAGTACCATAGAAAAATATTCTTATTCACATTTCCAATGGCTTCCTATTTAATATTGTGAGTAAATTATTAATCAAAATACATAAACTAAATATCCAATATTTTTTCTTGAGTTAATAATTTTGGATTATTATCTTATAAAAAGATTTTTATTTTAAATTCCAAACACAAAAATAAACTAAAAATAGGCAATTATACAGCATTCCAAAATAAAACATTATACCAATGAAAAACATAATGTATTGGGTTGGCAACTAAGTAATTGCGGATTTTTTTTTAGAAAATCAAAGACAATTTTTTCATGGAACTAAATAACTTTATTCTGTAATGTATTGCCCATTTTGATCAATGACCTTTTGCCATCTTTCAGGCAGCATCATAATCCCATGTTCATAAAACTTCTGGTTTTTATTAGCAAAAAACTGAATCAGTTACGATTTGACATCATCATCATTATTGAAATTTTTACCATTCAAGGAGTTTTGTAAAGATCGAAACAAAAAGTAATCAGATGGTGCAAGGTCAGGACTATATGATGGATGTGGCAAAACATCCCAACCAAGCTACAATAATTTTTGCCAAGTGACAAAAGATGTGTGTGGCCTTGCATTGTCATGATGGAATACAACACCTTTTCGATTTGTCAATTCGGGCCGCTTTTCTTCAACTGCATTGTTTAATTTCGTTAGTTGTTCAATGTAGACATCAGAATTGATCGTTCGGTTGGGTGGTAAGAGTTCAAAGTAGACAATTCCTTTGTAATCCCACCAAACTGATAACAAAACCTTCTTTTGATGAATATCAGCTTTTGATGTTGTTTGAGTTGGTTCACCTGGCCTGCTCCACGATCTTTTCCGCTTGATATTGTTGTAAACAACCCATTTTTCATCGCCAGTTATCAGTCATTTTAAAAATGGATAATTTTCATTACGTTTCTTTGGAAAACTGCAGCTGTTAATGCGTTGCGTTAAATGCGTTTCTTTCAGTTTGTAAGGAACCCATGTATCGAGTTTTTGAACATAGCCAAGTTGTTTTAAGTGATTTTCAATGCATGTATGTGATACATGAAGCTTCTCTGCAATCTCACGAGTTGTACTGTGACGATCTGAATCGATTATTGCTTTAATTAGGTCGTCATCAACTTCAACTGGACGACCAGAGTGTTTTTCATCTTTGAGTGAAAAATCCCCAGAACGAAATTTGGCAAACCAATTTTGACACTGCCGTTCTTTTAAGGCTTTGTCACCATAAACAGCATATAACTTTTTATGAGCTTGCAATGCGTTTTTCCCTTTGCGGAAATAAAAAAGCAAAATATGACGAAAATGTTCCTTTTGATTTTCCATTTTTCAACGAACGCCAAACAAAAACTACGCAACCGATCAAAAAACTTTTTTTACTGATTGTCAGCTGAATTACCAACTATCAAATAACAAAATGTGTTTTACATTTGTACTACGTCTGCAAACCTAAAAATTCAACTGAAGCCATCTATGAGTGAAATCCGCAATTACTTAGTTGCCACAACACAACCCAATAGTTCATACTACTGATTAAAAAGTATACATACAGTACATATTTGATATAAATTGGACAGCAATTATTAGCAGCCAAATTTCAGAAGGAAAAAAAGTTATTTTTTATGCATAATGTAGAAGTGAAAATAACTGGATTTGAGTAAATTAATATCATATGGAATGATAACATTTTGAGAGAGATAGTTAAGTTCTCCAAGATTTATTAGAATTAACTCAAAATCCTTAAATATAAAACTAAAATAACTGAAAAACAAACACACATGATACTAATATAAATATTATACACACACTAGTAAACATAATTATTTTGAATATATTTCATAGTCTATACTTGTATAAGTGAATTCCTTCAACACAATGTCACTTGTAATTATAAAAAAATTGTGGACACAAAAAAATGAGACTCAAATCGCAACTGTTTTGGAGATGTCATCTGGCAAACCTTCCCTATCCATGTTGCCAGTTTTGACTTAACGAATCATACCAGTCGAGAGTAATGCGTCATTGAGTGAACATGTGCAACTGCTTTCTGCTGGAAAAATGTTTAATGTAAAAGCTGAACAATGAATAACATCAAGTATTCTTGTGAAGCTTAAGAAATCAGCCACAGAAACATTTCAAATGTTAACCAAGGATTATAAATATGAGATTTTGTCTTGTTTGAACGGCATAAGTGGTTTTCAGGGGGAAGGGACAGTATGGAAGAGGATGAACGTGCTGGGCACGCAAGGTCAGCAATTACAAACCAAAACATTTCCAAAGTCCATGATGTGATCAAGGGTGACCTAAAATTAAGTGTTTGTACAGTGGCAGAGTTGGTTAATTTAAATAGAGAAGCTGTTTAATGCATTTTAACCGATGAATTACACATGAGGAACATTTGTGCAAAAGTTGTTCCAAAGGTTCTGTACAATGACTAAAATCAGTACTGTAAAGACGAGTGCATGGACATGCTAGAACGCATTGCAAATGATCCAAATTGGTTGAAATCTGTTTGTAACATGTAATGAGATATGGATTTTTAACGATGACCCAGAAAGTAAATGCCAATTGATGCAGTGGAAATCTCCAGGATCTCAAGACCCAAAACAGCATGCCTGTCAAAATCAAAATCCAAGGCAATGTTAATTGTCTTTTTTTGACATGATTGAAAATGTAATGATCGAGCACGTTTCCAGAATAAAGGAATATTAACATTGCATTATTCAGCTATTCAGGGCTTTTGGCAAAGGATCTCGAAATTTTGAACTATGGTCAAGTGACAAGGATAACATTTGAGCAGGCATCCCTCTCTCTTAACTTCAACACCACACCAACTGAGGACGTTTGAGCCCTGACAGATTTAACATGCACAGCCCCTCTGCATGGCAGGTCTTCAGTGGCACAAGGCTTGAACTCATGACATGCTCACAGCCTTGAGTCCGTGACCACTAGGCTACCGCAGCCACAAGTGTGGTCAGACTGTTAATCAACACTACTACATCGAAATACTAAAAAGACCATGAAAAAATTAGGAAAAAAAGGCAGCAGTTGTGGAGCGATGGATGGCTGTTGCACCACGACAATGCATCCGTTCACACTGCACTATCTGTCAAGCAGTTTCTGACCAGCAAAAACATTACTGTGATGCATCATCTTCCTTATTCATCTGATTTCGATCCATGGGACTTTTCTTAATTCCTTGTAGTTAAATCTTGCTTAAAGGGAGCCCATTTAACCTCAGTTGAAGAGGTCCAGGCAAAAATGGAGAATCTCCTGAAGACTTCCAAAATCTTCGTTCCAGAACTGTAACCAGCACTGAACACAGAAATGTGTGAATGCCGATGGGGACTACTAGGAAAGTGATAATGTCACTGAGAACTGATTCTATAAATACAATGATTTATTGGACCAGTCTCATTTTTTAGTGTCGCACTTCGTAAAATAAATATTTTATTAAAATGATGAAAAATTTCTAGAGAATAAATATTTTCCAAATAGCATAGCAGGTGACTAACACTCATTTGTTTTCAATAAATATAAATTATTCATATCACTATAATATTGTATGCTTTCAGAACTCTAGTTATCTATGTATGTGTAACCATGTTTATAATTAAAAATATTAGTAAAATATTTGCATTAAATCTAAGATTTATTTTATTAATACATGTCACGTATTTTCAGTTACTATGTATATGAAGGGGGTATCAGAAAGTATGGACATGTTTTTCATATTGATTTTTTTTTAAATGTACAATGAAAAAAATCTAACATATATAATGGTGTATATTTACAATATTTTTCACATAATTGCCTGGTTTATTATGACATTTATTGTACCAATAGACCTAAGTCTTGGTAATAAAAAGATACCCTGATGATGAAACTAATTTTTGAAGCTTGTTGAACATTGTCATTCGAAGGTAAAACGCTGTCCTCAAAGATGTTTCATAAGTTAGGAGAAAATGAAAGTTCATAAGGATCAAAATCAAAACTGTAGGGAGGATGTGGCAAATTTTCTAGAGCCAGGAATCCAGGAAATTTTATTGAATGAGCTGTATGCAGCCTTGAGGTATCCTGCAATAGCTAAACTCCATAGAGCAGTAAACTGGATCTTTTGCAATAGACCCATCTAAAGTTTTTCAGATTGGACAGATATGAAGCTGCATATATTTTTGTATAGAAATAAGTATATCTAACCAAAAGAATTTAATATATGCCCCAAAATATGGTTGTATAACCTTTCCAACAATTGATATTTTTAATTTTTTGGCAACTAGGATATTTCCAAACCATCAATTCAATTTAATCTCAGGGCAATAATAAAACACTCATGTTCATCATTACTAATGTTTCTGGACAAATAATTCTTACTTTGTTCCATATAATGTGTAAGACTAAGTGGATTACAATCGTTGAATTTCTTGTGCTTTTCAGTCAATTGACTGACAATTCACTAACTGTTAACCTTTCAGCAACATGGCTGGTGATGAACAAAATCTTACGAGGAAGATTAATTGTTTTGACAACTATGAAAGAGGCAATTTTTTTTTGCTTTATTGTTGAATCAAGGTCATAAACACAATTTACCAAAGTTAAAGGCCACTCTATTGTTTCAACCAGAATGTAATTCCCTTCCATGATGAAATCTATGACACCCCTTTTTTTAAATATTACTCTGTTCATAACATGTATGCTATGTATAACAGATTTAAGGGATTAGGTCCCCCCCCCCCAAAAAAAAATTACTGCTCGCACTTTCTGTTTATACTGTTCTGCTCAATCTACTGGCAATTAAAATGGATTCCATAAGGACATGTATTAATTGCTGCAAACAAAATAAATAAGAACCTTTAAGTACTTGGGTCATTATTGCCATCTATTGGTCTGAGTAACATATTTGATAGAATAATGTATTATATACATTTTGCTGGTATATGCTAATGAACACAAAGTGTTTAAATTTGCCACTCCATAAGAAAAAATTCCAGCATTTGACATCATGTAATCATCTGATATAACAGATTTATTAGTACAAACAATTTTTAATACTTATCTTTAACTAGCCACCATCCTACCCCTGAACCCCCCTCCCCTCTCTCAAAATTTTATTACAATAATACAAAAGATCCTGTACCTGCCATCATCATACTATGTGGAACAGGTCCAGGAGGTCCCATTACAGGCATAGGACCATGCATGGGAGCAGCAATAGGAGCCATAGGAGGAGGACCCATGACAGGCATGCCCTGACCTGGTGCCACAGGCCTGGGAGGACCTATAAATACATAAAAAAATCTTTGCAATCAAATTATTATTTTCAAAAATGATAAAATAAAAATCTAATATTTATATACACAACTTCAATTTAAAAATATTACTTGAAATAAACAGTATACCTTTATATTTATAGGAATTATTTACTACTTAACAGACTAACTGTAACTTTATCATGATCCCAAGATATACAATAAGAGCAATTAAATAAGGTGCTTTGAATCAAGTGTGTATAAATAAAATAATTAATACATTACAAAATTTCTAGTGATATACACTTCTCAAACCATCAACTCATTACTAAACAGAACTTAATATACTTTTTAAATATAACTAGATCACATCAGATTTTAAATATATCTCATTATGTTAAATGAGTATATCTCATTATGTTAATAGAATATATCTCATTATGTTAAACTAGCTTTCATGGCCCGGCGTTGCTCGGGCTTGTTCAAGTGTATAAATATTATTGCCTTAAAAAATCCTCCTTCCTATCTTGGTGCAAGCACTCTTCTTGGTGTATTTGTGTGGGGTTTTTGTATCAATGTCACTAAATTTCCCTCTTTTGAAATATCTTTCACCTCTTTACTCCATTGGGTGGGTATGTTTTTCCTCCACTCAGCCCGGTGTTGCACGGTCTTTTTGAGAGTATAACTTTATCCCAATGAAATTTTAATTTTTCCCTCTCAATGCCCGCATCTCTGGGTGAGAGTGTATTCGCGATGTGTGTGTGATTTCTATACTTATGTCATTAAAATTATTTTTTCCGAAATGTCTTTAATTTTTTTTCCATTATACGCAGACAGGTTCAGTTTCTTTTGGTTAAGCCCGGCGTTACATGGGCTTTTTCATGCGTATAGCTCTTTTTCTCTCTTTTTTCCCCCAGTGATAAAGTCTTTCTTTAAAATTCTATTTTTGATTTCTAAGTTATAAAACTAATCTAGTTTTATCCACAAGAAAAAAAAAGATAGAGTATAATTTTACTACTAAATAACTAATTTTGTAATGAATAATAATTTAAAAATATACTGTAATTTGTTGTTTTTTTAATATTAATTTATATCCATTTTTATTAAATAATGAATAAAATTTTTTTTACCATTATCTATTGAAACGACCAGTGCTGATTTAAGCTCATCACGGGCCCTAAGCACAGAATATCTACATGCTTCTTTGGTACTGGAGAATCGAAATTTGTAATCAGAAAATCTAGTTAAGTCCAGCTTATCCTGGTCCTTTTGGGTCCCTGGGCCCCTTGCCGGCCGGCCCAAGCGCCCAATGGATAAACGTGCACTGGAAATGACTGCTTATATCTGGATGTGTGTTTGATTATTCGATTAAAAATATGTAACTGTAAAAAAAAGAAGTATGGGAAAGAAAACCTAAAGATTTTTTCATATCACTGCATAAAGATTTAAAATGTAAATAATATTATTTGATGAAAGCATTTCAGCATTTTCTTATATTCTCTTAAAGTTTTTCACTAAATTGCTTTTCTGGAAAATAAAGAAAACTATCAGTTCTGATGTATCAGAAAGTAGCTGTCTGCACATGCTCCATAAGCTCTCAAACCGGTCAATTCTGTCGTAGGTTTATCACAATTAATCATTACTGACATTTGGTGATTTTAGCAATTTTTTTTCATTGCAATCTCTTTGAAATGGAAAAGTGCCTTTTTTAAAAATAGTTTATGTGCGAAAATTGGAAAAATAAAAGTTGTTCAAAATTACAAAATTCTATAAATTTTTTAAAAAAGTTTTACTATATTCCAACACAGTCTAACTTGGCAGCGTTAAGAGAGATATACAATGTACCAATCTATTTGAAAAATAGTTGTAACTTTCTTTCTATTGGAATTTAAATCCAAGAAAATTTATAAAAAATGTAAAACATTGTAGACATTGGGATTTTATTAATACATTTCAAGTTAGTCACACATTAAAAGCATTTATTTTTAAACAGAGTAAGTTAATACAGACAACAGAGCAACGTCATGAAATTGCAAGTTTGGCTGAAAACCGATTTTCGACGCCTGCTTTTGTCACTGTTGTAACAATAACATTGCTGCAACAATGGAGACAAATCAAAATTTGCACGAAAAAAAACCCGGGGTTTTCAGGTTTTTAATTAATATCTTTTCAACTAATTACAATATCGGAATATAAATAGGCAATACGGCTTCCCCGGAAAATCCCCGATCTTTTGGTACCTTCCGCGACTTTCTGTGTGGTGCCGTTCGTGAGAAGATAGACACACATAGATATATAGATAGATTGATAGATAGATACGTTTGTTTACCTTCGAATTTTAATAGTGTAGATGAGTATTACCCTTACATAGCAATTATGAGAGACATGGAAAACTATTAATTCAACTGCTAATTGCACAAGTTAATATAAAGAATTTAAAGGTCATTCCAGAAAGACATTTCCTATGTTTCTCAAAATTTCTGGTTGTAGATAAAAGATAGGAATATTAATGAAATAAAAATTCCCACATGTAATTGCCATACATCAATTTGAGGCATGCAGCTGATTTATGAAAACTTTTAATAATAATTTGTTAGTTTTTAGTAGGAAATTATACAATTTAGAACTTGTGCTTTTCAGTTAAAAAATGTTTCAGTTTGTACAAAATACATGTATTAACATAATACGATTTTAGAATACAGTCAGTTGCATATACTGGGGCTAAGTCTCGCAAACTCCCAGAGTTGCCTGAGAAGAGAATGACTATATGGGAGCATGTGACATGTTGACTAGACATGCAAGTGCATTGTTGGATCAGTGTGTGTAATGAGCCAGTCATCACCAAGCTTCAGGATTGTGAAAGTGACTTTTCTTTCAAAAGTCAATGCAAAGAAACATGTTGAGTGAGTGAGAGAATATTAATGTCGCACTGATTAGCAACACGAGGGCTTTTGGCGACGGTCCGCGTAATTTTGAACCATGGTCAAGTGACGCAGACGACACCTGAGCTGGCACCCCCTCTCCTAACTACCACACCACACCAACGGGAGGACGTTTGAGCTCTCGACAGATTTAACGTGCATCGCTCCCCTACACGGCGGATCTTTAGTGGTACTAGGATCGAACCCATGACATGCTAGCCATGATACGATGCTTAGACCACTCGGCCAACAGAAACATGTTGAAGTTTTACAATTATTATTTTGTGAGACAGACTACAATGCTTATTCCTGTGATAATTCTTATATTGTTAAAAAATATAGATTTAAGTTTTTCATTTATTACAGTTTCTAGTTCAAAATGTCAGATGACTGGAATTATTTCAAAAAGGTTGAAAACTTCAAGGTACATAATTACTGTGATAAAATGCGAACTTTAAAGGATCATTCACAAGCAGCCTCCACAGTGCATGAAAAAATAACTAACAAAAAATCATCCAATGACAGCCTTAGTTTTAAAAAAAAGCATCTAACTTTTAAAAAAGAGTAGTTAAGAAGAAATCATAAAAGCTTAATGCCTTGGATGGATTTTAATGTTAATAGCTTTTATACAAGCTCATTCATATCAGATTCATTACAAAAACAATTTTATTCCTTGGCACAAAACTCAAGTATGAGCCAGGTTCCAAACTTTTTTGTCTCATAGACCCCTTGCCATGTTTTTGGTTTGGAGTAGACCCTCTGCTTAATTAATATTAAATTTTTGCAAATTTATCAACTTAAATGTCTTTTTGACATCTGGTACTACTGCTACTTTAAATGAATTAAATTTCTAACTGTAATGAAGTATAGAGATTAAAATTTAAAGAGCACATGATAATTAAATTAAAGTTAATTAATACATAAAATAACTGTTAAATAAAATAAAAAATGAATAATTTTAAAGGAAGGGATGAATCTTGCGCTACTATAAAAAAATTTCACCATTTGGTATCAATATTATCAGGTTTAACCTTAAATCTCCTTGGTTAGTAGTGACCAGTTTTTCTTAATTTTTTTGTTTTGGAAATTGGCAACCACGCTGAAGCTCCTTCTCATTAGGAAAAGCAATTAAAAACGTCCTGACGATATTCCATAATTTAGAAAAAAATAACATGGTTGCTTTTTAAAGCCAAAATTGCTCATATCCATTTCTAAACTTTAAGACCTTTGTTAGAGCTTATTAGGATCAGTTCCTTTTGTAATGGGACATTTTTTTCAATGTGACTATATGAATTCATTGCCCACTGTGGTATTACCATAGTTAAAGCATTCTCAAACCTGGTTTCAAAATCTGAATAAAAGTTATTTAAATGTTGAACGTAGGTTAAAACGTTTTGACAGATTGTCTGTGACATATTAAGAAAATTCCGGACATCCAGTATTATACTTATTTAGCTTAACTCCGGAAAGAAATGCTGAAATGGTTCTTGTTTTAATAAAATGTATGCTGTCACCTTGTGAGTGCAAATTAACCCTATTAAATTTAGTTCAGTTTCAGCTATGATCTAGTTTAATAAGAACCACTATCATTAGACCCCTAAATTATTTTTTCCTGACATGGACCCCTTGCATGTTGTCATAGACCCCTGGGGGTCTATATAGACCACTTTGGGAATCACTGTTTTAAATAAAAGTGTAAATGAATTAGAATGTATGAAGAATGATGATAATTTTCTTTTCAATTCTTGATGAATGGACTAGCAAGAGAGAATGTAGATATTTGAATATAAATATCTGCCAAATAAGATGGAATAGTTTAGAAACCCTATTAGAAAGATTTGTACAAGAATGAAAGAATGAGTGTTTTAATCTGAATGACCTTTTACATTTCTTCCATGCGGAATAAAGATGAAGAACATTGTAGGATTGTAGAGCTTCTTATTTTACCTAATTTCACAGATAGTTTAGAAAAAATATTCCAGTTAATTTCTTCTATTAGTCATAAAAATGAACAATAAGTTATCTGGACAAATATTATCAAGAATATATGATTAATCTACAGAAAATGAATGCAATATTAAAAAAAAATAATGGAAAACCCAAGATGCATGCATGAAGAATGCTATGAAAATAGCGATAATTATCTGTGCAAACCTGAAATGGCTTTTCTAAGCTTAATAAAGTTTTTTTTTGCATTAGAGGTTACAAACAGACGAGTTTTTCTTTTTCTAGTAATTTTGTGTCCATAACAAGGACACCATTAAAAAATAAATCCATTGCTGCACTTTACTCTTTGAAGTTATAATTTATTAAAGTAAAATAATAATTTACAGAAATAAAAAAACATTTGTTAATTTTTATGATTTTTTAAGGGTATGTTATTATTTGGGCTAAAGTGTAGAATAGGGAGCACCTAGGATTTTACAATGTTTATCTAGATGCCAGAATGAATTCAGCATTGCTTCATTACTCTCAGAACACCTGTTATTATTTGGGTTAAAGAGTAGAAAAGGAGGCCCATAGGAATTTCGCAATCAAGATGCTAGAATGAATTCAGCTCTTCATTACTTTGGCATTGCTACTTCCATTACTCTAGGAACATCTATCACGACATATAAGTAGTTTGGCAACTAATGCTGGTTGCCAAAAAATTGACCACCAAGCGGCCCCCTATTCTACACTTTAACCATTTTTTTTCAATAATTTTATATTACATATAAACACAAATGTACCTTGTGTTTTCCTTTTTGTATATTGTTAAACTCTTAATAAATTTTAAAAAATTCAATTTTAAGTTGTAAATATATCTTGCTTTTTGTCAGTAAAAAGTCAACCAATTCTAGGAAATGTTACAATTCTAAGAACAGTTTTTTGAATAGTTGGTTTTTGTATAAACCTTACTCTTAATAGACCTCATTTCAGTATAAAATTAGAAAATAAGTCCATAAGTATAGAAGAATATACTTGTTTTTAAATGACAGTTATTTTAATAATATCACATAAGAAAGAAAGATTTCAAAACTTAAGGTAATCCTTTTTATGAAATACACCTTATTTCCTTTATATACTAACTAAGGAAAATATCAATACAATTGTTTATAATAATCAAATACGTAAAATCCTCTAGAAATGTTTTTTTGTTTTAAAAAAAAATTATGTTAAAAAAAATGTTACATTTGATATAGCAGGTAACATATTCAGGAATTTCATTAATATTCAGCCCTGGAATTTATATGTATTGTGCAATGTGCCCTTTAAATATAAAAATTCCATTTCATCTGCCCCTTCTTTACAAGGGTAATTTTAAGCCAATGCAAGCAAACATTAAAAATAAAAAAAAATTTCACTGAATATTTTCCTTGTAATTTATTACTGAAAAAGCATTTCCCTTAAAAAGCGCCCTTAAGGTTCCTTAAATGTTCAGTTTACAAAACTGAATCTTGCTGTTAAAGCAAGTTATGATTCTTTTATGAAAAATATGTACTTTTCTTTAGAGGTAGGAACAATCATTGCAGATACACTAGTTATTACAAGTGTTCAGTAAAAAAAATTTTAATATTTTGTATTCAATTTAAAAAAAAAAGATATTGAAATTTGAATGTAATGCATAAATATGTAATTACCTTGAAGATTTGGAGGAGGTGGAATCATAACACCAGTAGGTGGTTTAGCACTGTTAGGATATTGTCCTGATGGTATTTTTCCAGCTTTAAATGCAGCAGCTATGAAGAAAAAATAAATATTATCTAAAAATATTTAAACTAATGCATCTTCGTCAAATGTAGAAGAAGTAGATTACTTTTTAATATAGACCTAATTTTCATACTCCCAACATATACAATGTTATACACAATTCAAAATATATTATAATTCCTCATTACTTTTATACTTTTTCCTCTAAAACTAATTCTACATTCTGTAGTAGAATGCAAGAAACATCACAAGTTTGGACAATAGTATTTAAATTTATACTTATGTGAATTTATATGACCTAGTACCCATGAAGCCGAAGAGACGTCCCGATTTTGAATGAAATAACAGTGTTTTGGCTACTTAATGTAGTTTTTATTAGATCTTTTGTCATTTCAAACGTACATATTCTTTTGAAATACATTATTGAATTCTTCTAAAACTTCATAAAGTTATTTTTTGACAACCTGATCAAAAGGAGCATGAGTGGGAATTTATATCTGTGCATCTGCAGAAACAATAACATCAGAAGCCAATGTTTTTGATTTGGCAAAACTGAAGAATAGTATTAAATATAAATAAAAAATTAATCTAAAACATTGTGTGATCGATCAAGGAAATTTTGACTATTATATGCTAAATTGAAAAGAAAATTTGAAAAAGTCAACAAATTTTATTAAGATAACTAACTGAAGTAAGTTAACTTAGCAGGTATAATCACACCCTACTATTGTCATATATTTTTTTTTTCATTCTATACAAAACAATTTTGCAATGATGCACAAAAATATGCAATTTCATGAAATTATGTGTACTTATGTATTATTACAACAATCATCAATGTTCACGATAACTCCCAATTTCGCATGGGGTGAGGTATGCTCTGAATTGGCAATCATGTGCTTTGTTTCATATAATGTCGCCAATAGGTTGCAATAATACATAAGTACCAAAATATGATATATAACTCTCATAAAATGCCCTGGTTTAACAAAGAGTCCTTAACATTACTTACTTGTAGCATCAATAAGACTTTGAGCTTGATCCTCCATCCATTTTTGGTAGTAAAGCTTTACATTGTCTTTATGTTTTCTTCCATTGCAATGAGTTTTTCTGACAGATGGCTACAAATAAATTAAAATTTTAAATTACAAGCATTAAGTATTGCAGTATAATTCAGGTGTAAAAAAATTACTTTAGATTTTTTATAAGAATGTTCATTGGCACCATTGGGTGTCAAAATAATACCTTCTTCATATATTAGCAATATTCTCAGATGATAAAAATGATGCTTTATTTAAATGGTATGGCTTTGAAAACTGAACAAAGAAATTGTGGAGGTATCTTAAAGATTTTTTTACATGTATAGTTTTCCAATTTTGTGATGAAATCTTTTTAGGTATGTTTTTGAAAGTGATGGATAATTACAGAATTTTCCCAGCCCAAGAGAAAGAAATTAAATTGAAAAAGATTGAGTGATAGGATCGTACTGATTGAAACAGCACAGACAATGAGGAATAAGGTTGGGATTCTCTACGAAAATTGGAAGGAGGTGGACATCATGGGAATGTCAACTTCTAAGGATAACAATATTATTTTCACTATAGCAGCAAACCTTAACAGATGACAGAAATAACGGAAGATAAAAAAAGCTCACCAATTTATAATTTAAATTCATACAGCTGAAAATAAAATGAATTGAAAATACTAAACTTTAATATCAAACAATTGTTTTTAAAAAATTTATGACACAGCTGAATAATTAAGGAGTTATGCTGAAAGTCTACTATACATAACTTAAAGCAGAAATGGAGAGCTTGTAATTTCCAGGGTTATAAAATTCAGTCCTGAATAAATTTAAATTTTAACAAAAAAATTCCTTTCATTTCCATAAAAATCTATATCCAAATCAACAAAATAACATTTCTTGGTTATCCAACAGTAATTAAAACTCTTTAATAGTTTAAAATATATACTTTGATGTTATCTTTACAAAAGGGAGATTAGCACAATTTTCTCAAGTGCTAACATTCTCTTAAATTCTACAAAAGCTAGAAAATATAGCTATAATATCAGTGAAATGAAAACAGAAATCTCATTCAATTTAACAATAAAAGACATACATTTCTCAGAATTATTGAATGTTAAGTGCTAATTTGATATATCAGTGCTAAGCATCAAGTTGTTGTTTATATTAAAAAAGTTGGTAATGTGTGGCGGTATCATTTACATAAGCCAGTAACAGCCTCCCAACAGAGGTGATCCCTTTTGTCTAGTGGTATGTTACTTGCTTACAAATTTATAGGTCTTGGGTTCTAATCTCTGACAAACATTACAATACGTGTATATGTGGTTACCTTGCTATTTTTATATCAAGCAGTAATGTGGTTGGCATGGAGATGATGCACATTACAGATAATTTTTTTTTCTGTGGTAAACTATTAATTTTAGACGATTTTGATTTGATTTCTTTAAAAATTTAACCATTTTCACTGCAATCCTTCCTCAAGCTACTGCTTCAGTCTTTTGTTGTATTTTGTGCTTTTTTCGAATATGGATATTTCTAATATCCTTGGTGAGTACCAGAGGATATTTTTTAAAATAATATAAGGGCTGTGCCTTTAATTATTGGTGCAAATTGTACATTTCCACTTTTATTTTACTTTTAAATAATGCATTTTCAAACATTCTTTGTTTGATGAATTCATTCAAGAAACTTGCAGTTTTTTTAACATATTATTTTGATATTAATTACTGACTGATATTGGTTATTTTAAATCAATTCCTATATTCTTAATCTGAAATATACATATTTTAATATATATATTTCAAAACAGTCCTTTAAAATTATTTTCCAGACAAATTGTTATGGTTATGCCACCATCTTGTATTCCACATCACTTGACAACAAGCACTGCTTGGAGCATAGCACTCCAATATCAAATTAGTTCTGAATATTTAATTATTTTCTTTGAAATAAAATGAAAACAAATGCTTAAATTTTAGAGTATGACTAATATGATGTAAAACAACAACAAAAGAATTCTAAAAAAAGTAAAAGTAGAAGAATACAGTGTCACAATACAAAGAAAAAAAAATGTAAAGTCATTAAGGTTTTAAGGAAGTTGTATTTCAGCAGCTCAAACTAACATTAAGCATGCGTGTATATTCTTAATTCTAAACCAAAGTAATACGGATATATACATTATATGTACCTTAATAGTTATGTATATATGTACTAAAATTATGAGTATTCAGTATATACACACTAAAATTATACATATGAGTCGGATACTAGTCGACGTCCTCTGGCAAAGATTTTTCACTTTGTTCACAATCATGCTAACTGGGAGGAAAATAGCGCCAAGCAAAAATGACAAGGCAGGAAGTGAATATATCGGGACAAGGTGGATGCCTAATGAAAATATATGTAAACAATACAGAAATTAATCAAATATATTTGAAATAAAAAAACAGCACTTACCTTCTTACTGCTAACCTTTTCCAAGTGTACAGCGTAACAGCAGACCACGAATTCTTATACTTCTGCAAACATCATACACATTTACACCTTTTTTTCAACATTTCCATTCAAATCCATTTAAAACAACACTTTCATTCGTATACAATCTCATTCGCTTATTACATTTAGGACATTCATAATTCAAAGTAATCAATCCTTCCTTCATGCACCATTCAATCAATCCTATCTTGCCTTTTGCATTCAACAAAGTAAAAAATTCTAAGGTATACTCACTCATACATGCAGCCATACTTCCAGCCCGTTGGGCAACGACAAAATTCGAAATGCCTGTCTGGGTGTGCTGAATTAGAACCCGCAACCTATGGGTTTGTAAGCATATAGCATACCACTAGATAAAAGTGACCACTTTTGTCTAGTGGTATGTTACACGCTTACGAACCCATAAGTTGCAGGTTCTAATCTTCCACATTGGTGACCTTGGCTGAAAAGAAAATGCAAAAACCTTCTGATGTGTCATAGTGCCATCTATCCACAAGAAGAGCAAAGCAAAGTCGCAAAGTTGTTGGGCACACTCCACGCAGCAAAATCGTCGGACTCACTCCACGCATCAAAGTCGTCAGATTCACTTGACGCAATAGTAACAGCTCCCAGGCTTGCCATAACAACAAAATATCTCGTTTGTTCGCCTATCCACTAACTCACTGGTGGGGGAGTACTGTGGCAAAATCTAAAGTAAGCCAGTAACAGCCCCGGACAGGAGTGATTACTTTTGTCTAGTGGTATATTACATGCTTACGAACCCATAGGTCGCGGGTTCTAATTTTCCACACTGGGCAAGATGATGTAATTATCGACAACCAAAATAATTTGGCCAAGGGTGTGGGCTCTGTTAGGATCCGACCAAAAAAGGAAATATGTTTACATTTTTAATGTAAAATACCACTAAAAAGTATGAGCAGCAAGATAAAAAGAAAATGGAATGAGGAATTTTTAAATACCAAAAGAGAAAGAAACATAAAATGCAAAGATGCAAGTAGAAAACAGAAAAAAATATAATTTGAAGCTGAAAAGAATTATATATTTAGAGAAAAAATTAGGAGTTATAGTGGAATGTGAAAAAATTATGAAATCACTCACTAGAAGTAAAACAGTGAAAACTCGTAATTTGTTACCTTCAAGAAAGATTTCTACCCTGACAGATTTATTATAATAACAGTGTAAATTCCCACCTAAAGAACCATAATAAAAAATTCAGCTGTCCATTTTCTTAAGAAACATTGTTGTGTGTTTGTCTACAATGTTTCATAAACAGCAAAATCTTAAGATAAAAAAAAGAAAATGCCAAACCTGTAGAAAAAAACTGACCACAAATATGAGTTTGGTAAACATGTTGAGCATAATGATTAAACACTGAATTCTTTACTCTTCTAAAAAATTATCACAGTACTCCCCAATAATTTCTGAGGTATCCATTGCCAAATGAAAAGAAATCATAAAAACAGATTGTAAATACTGTAACAGCATCCAATAAGGAAATGGTTAACTTAAAAAAAAACTAATTTAGTGACAGGTGAAATTAATCAGATTACTACAATCAAAATAAACCAATAAAAATGAAGATCATACATATAAACAATATACCAAATGATAAAAATCAAGGTAACCATATTGTAATGATACTGACCAACTTGGTGAATATTAACAACAACTTGGTGCACAGCATTTCAATATAAAATTAGCATCTACAGTTTTAACAAAGATTTAATCAGAAAATAAATTTATTCCATTTCTAAAAATATAAAATTGTGTCCAGAGATGTTATTTATAGCAACAATTACAACATACATTACCCATAATTAAAAATACAAAATAAGTTCACAATAAATTTTCAAACTGTTTCTTTGATTAAAATATAATTTTTGCAATGAAATCATTTATTAATTCAAATAACTTCCAACATTAATGTTTTATGCATGTTAATGATAAAATGCTGATTTCAAACTTCAAAAGACCAAAATGCTGCATTAGAACCGCTGATTACAAATTAAATACTTTATTATAATTTTCTTGATATTTTTTTCTGTATACTTATGTTTGATTTAATTATACAGATATAAAAATATTTTTATATACGCTAAAAAAATAACTTACTGAATCATGAGTCAAATAAGTGTCACAGTAATCGCAATAGTACCTGAAAGAAAATTGAATCGATTAATATAATTCATTTTAACCAATTCGGATTTGACAATATATTGTAACAGTTTATAACATAATAGTATTAGCAATAATGATTTTTAAAAAAAATGAGATTTTCAAAAGGTAAGACCAATTAACACGGAATTTCTTGCACAGGGGATGTCATACGCACCGTCTAACTTTTTTCAACCCTCCTTCTAAACTTTTTTTGGAAAATGGATAGTTTCTCATGTAGCTGACTTAAAGATCATATCCTTTGAGGGACTTTAGCTTGTAGATGAATTCTAAATATATATTTTTGAATACAGCTTCTTCAGATATGTCATACCCTGCATGTGAATCGTCATAACAGTATTTTCAGATAAAGAAAGTCTCTTCAAGAGGATAAGGAAGAATCGAATGATGAATAGTATAATAGCAAGTATGATTCCTCTACCGAAATCGGTCCAGATAATTTAACTGAGGGAGCAACTATCGCCCTTGATGAAATGACCACATCATATTCAATCGTTAGAAAATGTAATCGTTAGCCTATGGCAATCTTTTGTGTTGTTGAACGTTGTGACAATAAAAGCGCAAATTATTTTGGGCACAAGTTCGATATACGGACTTTTTTTGGCGCCCTTTTCGGGCGATTCTGGGCCAGATTCTGTCTACCCTGATTCCCCCTGTTTTCCGGTCCGCGTCGGGTTCCGCCGGTTTTTCGTTTTATGGCGAATTTTCCAATCAGAGCAGTAATGTTTTTTTGGGGGGGAGGGGAGCTATGGAATTCTCTCCCAGACACCCTTCTTTTCAACTTGGATTTTCAACTGTTCAGACATAGATATTTCTGGACAAGAATTCACTGCCTTATTTCCTATTATTTCTTAATATTTATAAAGAATATTTATTTAATATTAATTAATCACAATTATTTAATATTTATTAATAATGTATCATATTTATTTAATATTAAAATTAATAATTTTTATTCTTTATTTAATATTAAAATTAATAATTTTTATTCTTTATTTAATATTAAAATTTATAATTATATTAAAATTATTTATAAAAAATAGTTATTTAATATTTATTAAAGTTTATTTTTAATTATTGATTAGGTTGAATATTCTTTCATTATTAGGTTGTATTTCAATCCTTTTATTATTATTACCTTATTTCTTATTCATATTACTTATTAATATTTCTTTTTAATTACTGAAAAATTATTTAATTATTGCTTAGGTTGACTAAATTCTGTCATTATTAGGAAATATATACTTTTATTATTAACATTCATTTTTACTTATTGATAAATTATTTCAGTTATAGATTAGGCTGACTTTCAATTTTTACATTATTATTATTAATTTACAAAGAGATTAATTTAAATTTTAAAAACTTTGTTATTTTATATATCTTTAAATATTATAACCTGTTCCCTCTAACCATGGGACTATTTGCAGTGTTTATCCCAAGTATAAGAAAGTTCTGTCAGAAACAGTTCGTTTTATTTTCTAGCAAAAAGGCCACATTTGGGGAGAAAAAGGGAGTATTTAATCTCGATTCTGTTTATGAAATATGTAGGGATAAGAAACCATTTTTAGATTTTGCAAGAAAAACTCATCTGATTAAATTATAATTATTTTACTGCAATTGTAATGTTCTGATGAAGTTTGGGAAGAAAAATTCTATTTTAGATGGTTAATCATTGATTTTTCCAACAAATGGAAGGCATTTAAAAATTTAGGACAAGAAGGTTTGATCATTTGACGTTAAATCATAGCCTTCATTTTGTAAATCTTGTAACGAATTGCCACACAAATACCATAGAAGGCACTTGGAAGCATGTTACAGATTCACTCCCTACCTGCAATAGAAAAATAGATTTAAAATTTCATTTGTTGCTGTATATAAGTTTAGAAAATAAAGCAAACAGCAGGGAGTGGATTGTTTCAATAAGTTTTTAAAAATTGTTAGGGACATCAACTGGGCTGAGAGGGGCTTAGGTCAAATTCTTTAAAAGGGGAATTTAATCAAGATTTTTTATCACCATGATTTTTATCACAATCTATCTTGCTGACAAGTGATGACTTTGGCCACTTTATGACAATTTTTTATACATAAAGTGCTGCAAGGTAAGTTAATGATATTTATATTTATTTTATTCAATTTAAGCAAGAAAGATTCTCCTTATATTTAATTTATGACTTTAATTTTATTGTTAATTTGCTTTAATATGTTAAATTTTAATGTTTCTGTTCTAGGCTTAATGATGATAAATAGAACAATTTGTTCATTACTATTCTGAATCACTTAAAAAAAATAGATTTTTATTCTTAAATTCAATTGCAGTATTGCTAAAATAATCATTAACTATTTACATTTAGTTCTATAAAAATTTGTCCTTTCACTGCTTTAGTTTAATATTATGTTGGAAAAAAATATTACATGTTTCATTTTTATGCTTCTACTAGAGTTAGAAAGAATCCCACCATTAATTTTCGTACAGAGGTGGCGGGGGAGGGGGGAGGTAAACTTAGATGGAAGAAAGGAACTTTGCAAAACTGTTCAGTCAGGAGGAAGGGAGGGGGCGGGGGGAAGTGTCGCGGTGTTTACTGGCGGCTAAGGGGGAAGGAAGAGGGGGATGCAACCCTGTGCTTCCCTTGGCGACTGTTGTAGCCCGAAAAAAAAATTGGCGATTTTTGAAAAAAGTCCGTATATCGAATTTGTACCGGAACTTTCGTTCGTTCGTTTTTATCCTGGGAGTAATGCCGGGTTAATATCGAAAGCTTCTAGATTTATCAGGTATCGTAAATGAATAGTCAAAAACAAACAGGTAAAAAAAGAAAAAAATTAATTACTTCGGCATATTTCCAATGAATGAAAATTAAGAATTAATCTACATAAGAAACGTCAAAAAACACAGATTAAAAGATCTTCACAATACATAACAAATGAATTCAAATACCATTTTCAAGAATAAACGAATTTTCTTCACTTCAGTTAAGAAATACTGATTGATTGACTGATTGGATATTATTCGCCAGTTTGATTTGATTTTTTTATTAACCCCGCACTAAACAGGAGGGCTATTGGCAGATTTGACGAGCATCAGCCGGAAGTCGTTAAATAGAGAGAACTTTTTTACGTGAGTAAAGGGGAAGGAAAGAGGGGGATGACATTCTGCAGGGTTACAGGGCAAAGCAATTTTCTCGCCAATATCGGCGCTTGCTTTGAATACGATGCCAAACATTTCATTTTCTCCGTTGACGTAGACGTATTCGCACGGTGTAAGCTGGCTTCTTGTGGAAAGTATATTGGATAGATAAAAAACTATCTATAACCATCTTTTTCGAAATTGCAAGTTTAGATACATGCTACAAATTTTTTTAAATTATTGAATTGTTCGATATTTTTTAAATAAAAAGTTGAATTATGTAATTGCATGGTAAGTAATACGGGTAAATTCCTATTATAGCCCACCCCTTGGCGAAATGTTTTTTAAAGTCGCGCCAAAGTGGCGCCAAGCGCGTTTTTCAAAGTCGAGTTTAGGCCAACTGGGAAAAACATGGCGTCTTGTCCGAAGGAGCAAAAATGGAAAACATTAGAGCTTTAAGAAAATATACGAACTTCTGAAAATAATAGGTACTTTTTTAACTTTTCGAACAATTCCATGAAAAATTAACTTTTCAAAAGTAGGAAACGGAGAACATTCCGGAAAAAAAAAAGGAATCGAAAGATAAATTTTACAGACGTTAATAAAGCAAATTCAGCAAAATCTCGGCTTCTAAAAATCGGAAATGAAGAGCATTCTAATAAGTAAAAATTGAGATCTAAAGATCAAAATCGAAAAATTCTTTTTTGTAAATTTTGAAAAGTACGGATTTAAGAACATTCCGAAAAGAAGGAATCGAAGTTCCATTGAGGAAAACAATTTTTTAGACGTTCAAGAACAAATTAATGAAAGATTCAGCTTCTAAAAGCAGGGGAAAAAAATTAAGGACAAAAAAAAAAAACGGATATCGGAACCACAAAAATCGAAATTTCTTTTTTAACTGCTAAAAAGTAGAAAATTAAGAGTTTAAAAAAATAAATAAGAACAAATTAATGAAAGATTTAGCTTCTAAAAGCAGAAAATTAATGGCATCCTAAAAAAAAAAGACGGATATCCGAACGACAAAAACGGAAATTTCTTTTCAACTGTTGAAAAATAGAAAATTAAGAATATTCTAAAAAGAATAAATCGATATTCGAAGCAGAAAAATTATTAACTTTTAAAACTTTATGAACAAAATACTGAATGATTTAGCTTCTTAAAAAGACAAACACATTCTAAAATTACTGTAACGGCTTTTGCCAAACCACGTACCTTTCCTTACATCATGGGGATTTTTTCCTCCTTTCGAACGGCATCTTCATAATTTTAACTATTTTTTCCGAAAGCTCCATCCAATAATTACCACCTTTTTTACAAAAAATATATAAATAAACCTTGCTTTCGTCTAGAAAACAATAACCGGCAATCGCACGTACTAGCGGAATAACAGCAAAGCATCAAATAGTAACGGTCCTTACTCCTCGTGCATAGTTAGTAGGGTTGCCGAAACCAACGTAATTAACGGAAATTACTTGTTGAAAACACCTAACGGTCACTAAAAATGGTCTTTAATTTTGAAAAATTAAAAAAAGAAGGGTTGCAAGCTTGGTGAACTTATCGCTCAACTTGGCGACAAAAAAGGCTCAACTTGACGACAAAAAAAGCACAAAATCCAGGGGTGGGCTATAATAGGACGCAACCGTAATACGATTACGAGCAGAAAGCGCTCACATTCTTGTTTATGACTGTTTTTTGAAGCTCCGGGTTTTTAACAAATTTTAATTTAAATAATACGATTGATTACTCATGACCTGAAATTCCAAAAGGTTATGAATAAGTATTTCAAATAAAACCAAGAAGTGATTTAGAGGCGATCTTTCAAAAATGAATTACTGTAAGTCGAAAGGGTAAGTAATTTGATACAGAATAAAAAGCGTTTATTAAAGTGATTTGTGTGTGAAATGCTTGTTTTCATATTAAATTTTCTGCACTACGGAATACAATGTTTAATTAATTTTATACACATTGTGCTAATAAATATTCATTGATTATATTTTTATTAAATCGATTATTTGTTTCGCTCATTCTGTGGATCATCAACTTAAAGTTTAATCGTAAATACTTGTTTTATTAACACACAATTCAATATGTTTATATATTCATAAGGGCACAAGAGTCGAATGATAAATTAACCGGAAGCCATGATCTTCACTCTGGCAATGAATCCAGTTTCTCTGATATTTTTAATACAATCCGAAAATTTTTTAAAGCTTAGTAAAAAATAAATTTATGACTAAATATTCTGTGTAAAAATAAAAGAGCAAAATTAACTAGTAACAATATTTTTTCTCACACTTGAAAGCTAAATCAGATTATAAAATAACTCATTTTCAAACAAAAATTAGTATATCCTACCATAGTATAATCATATCTATACATATAATGTATAAACTCGACCCAATTCGTTTCCATATTTATGCCAAATAAAAGAATGAAAAGAGGATTTCATTACATATTACTGCTAAATGCATATTTGAGTAAGCGATTCATTTTTTTTTTTTTTTTTTTTTACCAAATGAAATTGGATTTTAAACTAGTCAACAATTTAATTACATACTGCCTGTGATAAAGTTTTTAATTAGATGGAATAAAAATCCTAAATGTTACAAGCTATGTCTAATTTGCAATAAGTTTTCTTATAAAAAGAAAGATAAAAATTTAAAATGCAAGAATTCTCGTTCGATAAGAAACCATGCGATACTATCTTATGGTTTCCTTTACTAAAATAACTATATTAAATGCCGAATTAAAAATAAATTCCCTTATTTAAATGCGTACAAAATGAGCGAAAAGGTTGATTGAAATATTTTTTACCTTATCAACAGTAGAAACTATAATTTCACACAGTTATTTCGTGACAATAAATTATTTTAAATAATATGAAAAAATTAATTCGATTCCTACTTTGAATGGATGAATAGGAAGTATTTTATTAACGGGGAGTTGAAAATTTTTAGTTAATATATATAAATAAATATGTATACATAGGGGGAGGAGAGTGAACTAATAGTAGTAATAAAAGGGATGCATTTCTCTATGTTAAAAATCATACGGCCAATTATTTACAAATTACTAAGAGCATTTCTAAATTTATTTTTATTTACGTCTTTAAAAATACAAAGCATATGTTTTTTTTAAAAAAGTGGTCAGAATTTTTACAAGATTTTCCTGTCGTAAATTTATATCCTTTCTAATTTAAAAAGAGTTTATCCATAGAAATGTATCTAATTATAAAACTGATTTTATTTCTAAGCATGACCTGTGCCCCGCCCACTCTCAGACTACATTTTTCTCATGCTTTTTCGAGTTCTTAAAAGAGCTTTTTATTAATTTTAATTTAATTTTTTAGCTATTTAATGTTATTTTCTAAATTCAATAACTTTTTTACAATGGGCATTGGTAGAAATTTTTACAGTCATCTAAAGATCCCTGAAAGGAGATTCGAGTCCGACAGGACTAGGTGCTCCAAGCAACATTTGCCAACGATAAGCATGACCCTAAAATTTTAAAACACATTTTAACTTTATGAAACACACTTTTTAAATAAATGGAGATCATACTTGAATTCCTGTTTAATTTAATTATCAAGTTCCAACCCCCCCCCCCCCAATATATTTTTAGACAGTCATAAAATCGTGATTCTTACTGATTATTGGGGGGGGGGGAGAAAACGAGTGAATAAATAATCTTTTTTTTTCTGTTTCGTAAATCTTCAAAACATACACATACTTTGAAAATAGTTTATTTGTTCTTCAATATTTATTGTATTACTTCTATTTTTTATTCTTCCATGTTCATTTTAATAGATTCTGAAATTTAAAAAAAAACTACTGTGTAGATCCATTACTTCTCATTCTATGTTAAATGCAGTTAATTGTGCCAATTCTAGTTCATAATGAAGTAAAAAAATTTAATCATGCAAAGTGAGTAAAAAAATCTGGTAAAGCTATTAATATCGCAAAATGTGTAATGACAGAGATAATTTCTATCAAATTTCAACTATAACATTTTTTTTTTTGTTGAAATAAAAGAAAATTTGATCTCATAAATAATTGCATTATACATTCACATGTATAAAAACAAACTTTTTAAAGAAGCATGCAGTAACCAAATATCATCACACCTATAACGTATATGAAACTGGAACTCTGGTAAAACACATAAATTTTTACAAATTTGGTAAACTTTTGCAAAAATTACATATTTTTTGAAACATTTTAGACAACTAATAACATATACGAGTACATTTGTTATTTTGATAAATAATTTTGAAATGAGACAATCTAAAATATAGTTTACAATTAGAATATAATACATTATTGACACATTGTGATATTGGTTGCTATATAAATAACACGGAAACATTGGATTCGTAGATATGTGTTGCCTCAATTTCAATAGTATGCGACTGCATTAAATTTGATAAAACACCATTTTCAATAGTTTGACCGAAAAAAGCGAAGTTTATTTTGCTTATTTCACACAATTTTCATATTATTCTATTCTCTGTATTCTAATGATGGATTATATCTACTAAAAGCTGTATCATTGGCCGAGATCTATTTTTGTGGTAATTTAGTTAAGAAAGAAAAAATTAAGCATTATGTAACAAAATTTGTTTGAAACGTATAGAAAATGTATTTGATATAACATGACCACGATAAACCTGGTTCCCCATTTAATTAGTTTTAATCGTAAGGGGTATATCAGGATATAGATTCATAATAAAATAATTTCTCGTCGGAAAATTGGCTCAGTTAAAACTTCACAAGAAAGTAAAAGCTAATCTTTCTTTATAGCCTGTGTGACGTATAGTCATTGACACTATAATTGATAGGATATAATTGATTATAGGAATAATCAAAGAGCTCCCTTCTCTCTCCTCTGATCTTTCGTAGAAATATAGAGGCTGTAATGATTACCGACACACAGCTGTGCGTATGGACATTGTCTTGAACATCGCCCCGGCAACCTTTGACACTACAAGGAACACTCCCTATTCTGCCCACATACCGGATGTAACCCGAGCCGTGTGCGATGTTCCCAAACACTAGAGAGGGTAGGGAGAAAGAAACCCCCTTGAGCGAAAGGGGATGCCAAAAAACTTCTCTCTCAAAACAACAGAATTTGGACTCTAATAATCTTATTACTAAATAAACTTAAAATGTAAATTTGCAAATAATAGCCTGATGTATTAAACTTAACATTTAAATTATTCAATATCACTCTACCGTAAAAGAGATGACATCTGCTTCGCTTTGCTTCTAAGGAGTAGGGGGGGGGACATAACAAGACGAACAAAGCATTCCTGAGGACATTCCGACACTACACTCATTTCCTTCCACTTGATAATCTTTATTTCCTTAAAAAATAGTTTAGAAAAATTTAAATTTCAGTTTTAAAGCTCATGGATATCAATCCTAATTAGTGATAGTCTAAAATAATACGATTTTTAATTTATTATATCTGCAATACTTATGTGTGTTTTATGATTACATTATTTAAATCAGCTGATATACCAGCATTTCATTTTTTAATCGATGCTATTTCTTTGCTCAAACGTGAATGGGATTTTAAGCGCTATTTTTAACAAATTAGCTTATTTTTATATACATAAGGAATTGAGCAATATAATATGATCATGAAGTGTACATTGAAAAATTATTTAAAATAAACAAGTGTTTTTATAAGTTGTAGTAATATTTTTTGGGGGTATAGGTGGGGGGAGTTTGCACGGAACTAGTGATTTCTAACGTGTGTGTGCAACAAAGCATGTTTTTTTTGTTTTTTTTGCTTGGATTATTTCGAATGCGACAATTATTTCTTGGTTAAGTTCACAATAGCTTGTTGAGAATTGGGGGGGTGCGGCTTAGTTTCGAATAAATACGATATGCCCAGTACAAGTAAAAAATTTTAAGTGTAATTTAAGTTGAAATTCTGTAGCCAGCATAGGTGATGAAATAATCGAGAATTATAGTCGGGTCGAGTTATGTGTTATGCGTAATACATTATTTTGATGCACTTTTGAAAATCTTCATGAAGTGTAAGTTATGTGATGAAGTGAAAGTGGCCGCGGTAGCCGAGTGGTTTAGGCATCGGATCGTGGCTAGCATGTCATGAGTTCGAGCCCAGTACCACTGAAAGCCCGCCGTGTAGGGGAGCGATGCACGTAAAATCTGTCGAGAGCTCAAACGTCCTCCCGTTGGTGTGATGTGGTAGTTAGGATAGGGGGGTGCCGGCTCTGGTGTCGTCCGCGTTTATTGACCATGGTTCAAAATTACGCGGACCGTCCCCAACAGCCCTCGTGTAGCTGAACAGTGGGACGTTAATATTCACTCACTCACTGTCCTTGAAAAAGTGGGTTTGTCTTGAAACTGATGGAGCACTTACCATGACCAGTATTATTAAAGGAGTTGCCAGATTAAAAGAAACAAGCAAAAAACAGCATCGTAATAGTAATTTTAATCATTTGGATTGTATTATTTCATAGCAAGTACTGTACTTGGATATACTGGACATGTTTTAAAATAGTTAGTAAAATTGTAAACTATATTCGAGCATGTAGAATTTGGCATCGACAATTTGCTTCATTTCTGGATGATATAGAATATGAATTTATAGGTCAAACATATTACATATGAGCTCAATAGATTTTGATTCATAAAAAGTTAAAACGATTTTTTAAGTTGCTGGATGAAATCATTTTCTTGGAAATAAAAATTATGAAAGTGCTGAATTAAAAGATGAACATTGGGTAAAGCACCTGACTTTCTCAGTTGATCTTACAAGTCAACTTAACTTTAAACTTCAAGTCAAAAATCTTTTTGCTACAATGCTATTTGATAATATTAACGCTTTTAAACAAAAATTATTACAAACAGAAAGAGAAAACTTGCCTCGCTTTGAAAGCTTTAAAGAAAATCTATTTATTAAATCCCTTAAATTAAAATTTACAGAATAGTCTCACCAAATTAAATTGTTAGAAATAGAATTCGATCGAATGTTTTTTGATTTTTAAAATTTTGAATTACTATTCCGTTTCTTAACTTCGCCTCTATCTATCGATATTATAATTGTTGAGGAAAAGTTATAAAGGGAATTAATTGAAATCTATTGTGATTATTTGCTGAAACAAAAATGTTTTGAAGTGGGAACTCTAAATGTTTATACATATTCATATATGTAGATCGGTTTCTTAAAATGTTATCATTTTAAGAAACCGCGTATAGTGGCTAAGTTCGGAAGCACTTATTTATGCAAGCAACCATTTTCTTTAACAAAAAATAACAGAAATTCAGAAAGATCTAGGTTAAATGATCTAGACCTTTCAGATGATCAATATTTATCAACATTTTTTAAAAAATTACATGAGTTCAATATGTTCAACCAAATTTTGATGATTTGCTTTGAGAAAATAAGAACAATATTAACATTAAATTGTATTTTGTATAGTAACTTTAATTTTTTTTTGTTTTATTATAAAACAATATAAAACATGCATAGTTTAAAAAACAAAATGAAATATTAAATGATTATGTATGCATACTATATAATATATTGAATTTTATAAATATAGAATATAATGATTCAAAAAATCCTGTTTTATTAAATTTTTGAACATTAGAAACATGCGGCCCTCAACTTAATAGGAAATAGCTCATGTGGCCCGTGATATCAAATGATTTTGACATGCCTGTGTTATACCAAGCATTGGTTACATATGGCACGCATGAGAATTTTCAGAGCATCTACAAACTTGTGAAATAACTATTTCATAAAAAAATAGAATTAATGCATCTAACTCATTTTTATTTAAAGCTATACCTTGTATTCAATTCTTTGCCATAAAACAAAGAGACACGAGAAGAGCAAATCTAATTTTGTATCGGATTTCTTATATCGGATTTAAAGAAAAATAACTGATTTAGCTTTTTCGAGAATGAATGGGACTGTTACAAATTTGTGTTTTAAAATGTTACAGCTAAAAACACGACACACATGTTGCTTATTCGAAATGTGAAAGATAGAATAATCATTAAAGAAGGCAATTTTATATAGCTGTATTTCATTCTCAATTAAATCTTCAAATCACTTTAATCTCGCTTCGAAAATTTGAATCGGTCAGTTCTTATTTTTAGTTTCCTAAAATTTATTAAATTTTAATCGAAAGCAAATTTAAATTGTTGGATATCGATGCCGAAGTGCATCTGCATAGAAGATTTATCATTGTGAACATGTTAGAAGAGGAAAGTTTTATATTAAATAATTACAGAAATTAAGAGTTATGTGAATAAATGTGTCGATAATTACTTGAACGAGTAATATAGATGTGATGGTGTAATTAGAACAGTTAAGTGTTAGCTCAGTTATATTGTCCTTTTCAAAATTATCAGTCTTCATGTTGACTCAAAATGTAACATTAATTAACTATCAATTAATAATTATAAATATACTCTATATATAAGATGAATGACTTTAAGACTAATTAATAACATTCTATGGAAGACTGGTTCTGTAATTCTAAGCTCTTGGGTGAGAAAATAATAACAGCTGCATTCCAGTTAAAAAATAAAATGATTAATTCTTTCTAATAAAAGGATAGAAATAATGATTAATTCTTCATATAATTTAAGCCAATCGGACCGCCATGTGTACATAAACGTATCACAATTTCGATCGAGCTGGTAAGATTTCGCCGGTCATGAATTTATCAGCAATTCGGAATCTAAATGTGACACCAATAGTAGTCATACCATATAGTAGTCAATCAATGACTACTATAAATAGTAGTCATTGATTGGTAATGTTAATTATAATGAGAAATAGAGTAGAATTTTTTTCTTCTTTTAATATGTGGTCATGGAGTTAGGGATTTTTAAAGTATGATCACAAAGATCGACTGATTATTGAAATATTAAAAAAAAAAAAAAAAAAAAAAAAAAACCAGGATTTTACAGTTACAATTTTTTCTTTAATATTTAAAGAGCAACAAAAAATTCCTCAGTTCTTAAAGAGAAAAGCATCAAAGCTTCATGGACAGAAAAGTATCAGTAAATATTTTTTAGGTTCGGTTAATTTAGGCAAAAAATTTTTGAAATTAAATTTTAACAATGAAAATGAACGGTACTTTTTTGATTTTTCTTAAGGAAACTATAATTGAAAATTTAATATTTCAATTGTGATTCTTTATTCGTAACGCAATTTTACGTATCCTGATAAATAATGTAGTATTATTCTAATTTTAGTTATTTAATACCATATTGTAAGTTGCTTAAAATTTGTTTTTGTGGCTGATTTATAAATACATTATCAGATTTTGGAAAGGTTTATTCACAGGTGGCTTCATTTTATAGCAAAATAAATTTAAAGGAATTTAGTGGGAATACATGTTTAGAGAGATAGATAATTTATCAGTTACTTCTTTTTTACAAATAATTCACTCCTTAACCTTTTTTTATATATATGCGATTTGTTTTCTCAATGAAAAAATTGTTATAACTACACATACTATCGTGAAAGACATCTTTTCTTTCAAAATCCGTTGCGTAAATAATAGTCATATATTGATTTTTATTTTCAAAGGATAACTATACTTTTGTGTATCATAAAGCAACTTTTATTTTTAAGACGTCTTAAAACAAAGAACCAATTTTAAAGAATTTAATGAATTTTATGATTTGATTAACAGAGAGAAAGTTTTACTGTTTTTAGAAAATATGCAAAAAAGATAATCCACAAAGAAAAAAAAACATAAGCAACGTATAATGTACAAGTCAAACTTAGTTTCATAAACTTTCATGCCCCTTAATTGTCAATAAAACCTTAGATCGGGGGTGGCCAGCCCGTGGCACGACTGTGCTGTAATAGTAGCACGCGAAGACTTATGAAAAATTTAAAAATTCAAAAAGATAATTAATATTATTACTATAGTTTTATATTCCTTAGGTGGGTTTGGTCGGTATTCTTTAGTGGTCACATACAAGCGGTTCCCCCCCCCCCTCCTCTTCCACAAACGTTTCCTGCCTTTTTAGCGCGTTTTTCACGTAGTGTAAAAAAAGCGCTATTAGGACGCAAATTTCGTCTTCGTTCCATATTTTGTTGTACCTTTTTCTCAGCCAATAAGCAACCAATTGACTTCTGGTTTTCGGCATTTGTGCTCTAGAAGAGCCAAATCTTATTTAAATTTAATAATTTTTAAAAAAAATTTTTAAATTATAGTACACACTACTTTCTGTTAGTAAAAAGTTCATTAGTTGCATTATTGTAAAATACAACATGTGAAAAACGCGCTAAAATTACTTGGCCATGCCAATGATTGATATCTTGTTTTTTTTCCTCACCCTCTTTTTTTTTATTCTTAATCTCTAAACCCATTTATATTTCACAATATTTTGCAGCTTCCTGGTTTAACTCTTGGCTAACAATATTAGTATACTTTCAGGTTAATTTCCTGTTTTTTTTTTTATTATTTTATTTATTTATTTATTTTTTAGCAAAAAATGATATCTCCAATAAAATCCAATAATCTATCTCCCCCCCCCTTTTTTCTCTCTCTCTTTATTTATTTATTCATTTTTCACTGCTGCTATCTTTTTTATGCTTCTTTAAAAAAAAAAATGGGGGGGAGGAGATCTCGCAAAAAAAGTAATCCTCCTTCGGATGAATCATTTTCTTTTTCTGAAAACTGAACCAAATGGCGGGAAAATATCAACAGGAAGTGGTGTCATCAACTGAAAATTTGATTCCAAAGAAACTTTTTTTAATGTAATTATTTATATGCTTCCTGTTTTTTTTTTTTTTTTTTTTTTGTCTATGGTGCATTTGTTTTGTATAATTTTATTATTTCTTTTGTATTTGTAAAAAAGTTGGAATTGTTTAAAATGCAAACTTTGATTTTTTTTTTACAATAAAAATTGGACGTGAGGGTGGTTGTTTCCCGAGGGATCGGTTGTAGCTCTAAAACCCTCTTCGGGTGAGCTCGGTTCCTCTGGGCATTCATCATCGTCAACAACTACAGTTTTATTGAAATGCGGTTGTCCCAGACAAAAAAAAAGACATCAAAATTTATTTTAAATACACTTAATTGAATTACAGTAGAAAATTATAAAGTAGAAAATACTCCTTCATTGTTGTGCGAGCAGGCTTTTCAAAGGAAGTGCATTCGTGAGATTTTGGAATTTGATGGAGCATGTTTTATCTGGAAGAAATAAATGAGAACTACCCAGTGAGTGTTTGATACTCAAGAATGCAGATTGAGTTTGAGATTTAGCTTTGCTTGCCAATACAATGAGGCATTTAAATGATTTAAATTTATGACTACAATGAAAAGAGTATACTTTCCTACCCTAATTGATCATGTATCTTCTTTTCTTCTCGATTTTGGAGATAAAGATTAACAATTTCACTTTAATGCACGGACTATCAATTAAAGTTAATAATGCCTCGAGTTACGATAGTTTTAAAAGTTTAATATCCATTTTGCAATATTCATTCAGTGATAGGTTTAATGACTTTCAAGACAGTAGTAAAAATTAAAAAAAAATGTTGATATTTTCATACATTTTTTTCCATAATTTCTCGGCAAAACGTTTATTGTTACCCACCTGAAACCCAAATCGGAAATATTGATCTACAGCTCCATACTACATAAAAAAGCAAAAATATAAGGAACTTATTTGAATTGCAAAGAATCCGAATTATGTTGAATTTTGAAAAGTTGTACGAGCAAGCAATTTCCAAATTTACTCGATTTGGCTGTCAGATATTGTTGTAGGTTTGGATCAATATGTTTTGAACAAATGTTTTTTGTTATGAATATAATAAAATCAAAATATAACTCAAAATTTACTGATATACACCTAAAAAACAACATAATTTTGTTAGCATCTCTGAATACTAATCTTAATATTAATGAGTTGATTAAAAAAAAAGACTACAAATTCAAAAGCCACGTTAAAAAAGTACTGACTGCTTAGTAATTATTTAGAACTAGATGTCTCAAGTTACTTATTTTTTTATAGCTAACCTAATTAATTTGTGAGCCTGTAAAAAGTTAATTAACTATAAAACTTAAGTTTGTACTTTTGTCTTATTTATTATATTATCTTTGAATTCCACTCTTAGATTTACATAAAAATGCACTATTTGCGTAAAAATTCCATAATAAGCCTACAAGTAACATTTTTTCACCTTTTTCTGTTGTTTTGTTTGTTGGAAAAGTTACAAGCGGCCCACCTAATTTTTAATCATATAGTGGCACTCTTCCCAAAAAGGTTGGTCACCCCTGCCTTAGACATATGGTTCTGCCTCTCCGTCTTCAAGAAAAAACAGATACCATCTCTTTACCATTGTCCAAGATTCCGCGAAGTCTGAGTAAAGAACATTCTCTCCCCTTCCCCCCTCGTTTCCTGTGGGATGGGGGGGGGAGGGATACAGTGTTTATGAGCAAAATGACAGCCGAAAAGGCTTTACGAGCTGAGGGTTCTCAACCCATTTAGGAGACCCGCTTTGCGAAAACGGAAAATTAAATTTTTAATTTTTAAACATTTTTTTGGTTATTTTTCAGTTAAAGTAAAATTTAAATTTTTTTTCGTACTTTAATTGTTGATTGTATATTAATTTTATTTTCATATTTTGAAGAAAAATAATTTAAACTTGGATCCTTAATGGGTTAATGATAGTTCAAATGGTTAGTTTGAATTTGGTGTCAAAGCTATTAGAGAGAAGTGTTATCTCAGGTGTCGTTCTTGTCATCAACCTGTGGTTAAAAATTAAGTCTTTGCGTTGCTTCTAAATGTGATAAATATAACCTTTCAATCAATTATTAAAAATGCAACCTATGTATCGATTGAGTAAGATTAATAAGATTTAATAACGTTATAGGGGAATCTTGTTCTGAAGCCTTAAACTTTTGTTGGGTTATCTTGGTCCCTCTTAGGTAAGAAAAAAAATAACAGCATCCTCATTTCAATTTACAAATAGAAGAAAAACCAAAATATATATATTTATTTTCTTATAACTTAGGCCAATCTTACCACTATGTGTTAATAAACATATTACACATTCTATCAAGTAGATCAAGATTGCACCTTTTTTTGCATGGCTTTATCAGGAATTCCATGATTTGAATACAACACTATAGTATTTATTGATTTGAAATGTTCACTTTTATGAGAACGAAAAGTAGAGTTTTAATTCTTTTATACATATATATACGCATAAAAGAATATATATATATTATAATGGGAAGTAGTGTACACAGATTATTTTTATGACGGGGATTATATTTTTTAAAAAAAACATAGAAGAAAACACCAAGACTTAATCTTCATGCTAAAATTAAAAATTTATTCGTCTTTGGGTGGGGTTTGCATCCCATCCTTCTGTACTCCTCTTATAATGGAATTTCTGATTAGAAGTATGATCAGGTTGCCTGATTATTCAAATATAAAAAAGGAATAAAAATCTGTAACTCTCTCTCTTCCATGTTTTTATTTTTCTTCCATTAAACAAAATAGAACTACTCCACACACACACACACATTTATAAATCAAACAATCATCATTTACCATATGCTGTAGAAGAACGTATTAAAAATGTATGAAGTATTCAGTATATGATTTTTATGCAACTGCCAGAAATCACTTTATTCATAGTATTTTACTAAAGATAGAAAATAAAAATTTAAGCATAGGCTTTATTTATAGCTTAGTTTATAATAGCTAAAAGTTTTGTAGTAAATTTAATTCTAAAAATAAAAAAGAAATAGATTATTGGACAAATCAGTTTAAAATGTCAATAAATATGTCTTTCACACATAAAAAAAAAATCACCTGATTACATAACAGAAATTAAGATAATATTTTCACATTTTAAAATAACACTTTTACATGAACAGATTTAATTAAAGTACTTTCATCTACAAAATGTGCTTTAATATACTAATATATATTACTAGCTGTTACCCGCCCGCTTCGCTGGGTATTTCATGATGTTTTTTATAAATTTTTACTGCTTACATATATGTATAAAGTATTGATATATAAGTCCTGGCATTAAGAATTCGATTGAATTCAAAAATATACTTATACCTGTACCTGTCACCTGTTGATAAAAAAAAAGGGCAGAACTCATCTAATTTGTATTTTCTAAAAATCTCTAAAATTGAAGCATACAATGATGTTTGCTCTTTCGTAACTCAAAAACCAAGTGGATTCCCGCAAAACCAATTTTCGGTGGATCTCTACTCCGTAAATTCAACATGCAAGCCAAATTTCAAGTCTAAATCTAACAGAAAAAAGCAAAAGTTTTACTATAAATATCCCCGTAATCCCGTTGAGAGCCGTTTTCTAAAATTACCGCTCTTAGCGGATTTCAATTCAACAAAAGAAAAATGCAAACCAAATTTCATTATTATAGTCCTTGTAGCTCGAAAAAAGTAATTTTTTTGTCAATACGTCCCAGTAACCCCCTGCAACCCCCCAGAACTTGATTTGCTTAAAATTTATTCTTAGTGGATCCCTATTCAACAAAAGAAACATGCTTAACAAATTTCAAGTATATGGGTCTAACAATTAAAAACAGGAATTTTTTTCTGTAACTCCTCTTGACCCCTAGCAAACATCTTTAGGGGTCAATTTTCATTTTACTCTTTGTTAGAGGAACTCTATTTCATGAAAGGAACATGCCTACCAATTTTCAAGCAGGATGATCAAGTAGTTTAAAAATGGAAATATTTATCGATTACGCCTCTTAATCTCCCGAAATTAAACTTAGTAGTTGATATTCGCGAAACCCATTTTGTAGCGATTCTCTACTTTACGAAAGGAATCTGCTTATCAAATTTCAAGACTGTACGTCTAACAGTTTAAAAAGGGGATAATTGTCTATAACGCCACTTGAGCCCCCGCAACGCCACTTCTGGGTCTGTTTTCACAAAACCCATTTTGTAGGGGAATTGCACTCTATGAAAGGAATCTGCTTAGCAAAATTTGAAGACTGTGCGTCCAATTAATTAAAAATGCAAAAAAATTATCAATAACGCCCCTTGAACCCCGCAACACCACCTAGGGGTCAATTTTCACAAAACACAGTTTTCAGTGTATTTCTATCCTATGAGAGGAATCTGCTAACCAAATTTCAAGACTATGAGTCTAATAGTTTAAAAAAGAAATAATTATTTATATCTGCCCTTAACCCCCCGCAACACCCCTTGGGGGTCAATTTTCTCCAAACCCGTTTTCTAGCGGATATTTACTCCATGAAAGAAACATTCCTACCAATTTTCGAGCAGGTAGGTCAAATAGTTTAAAAACGAAAATATTTATCTCTTACGCCACTTATTCCCTGCAACGCCACTTAGAGGTCTGTTTTCACAAAACCTTCTTATAGCTGATCTCTACTCTATGAAAGAAATCTCTTTATCAAATATAAAGACTGTGCGTCTAATAGTTTAAAAATGGAAATAATTATCTATAACGCCCCTTAAGTCCCCTCAACGCCACTTGGGGGCAATTTTCACGAAACCCATTTTTAGCGTATCTCTACCCTATGAGAGGAATCTGCTTACTAAGTTTCAAGACTGTACGTCTAATAACTTAAAAATGGGAATTTATAACGCCCCTTAAACCCCCCGCCCCCGTAACACCCCTTGGGAGCCAATTTTCCCAAAACCCATTTTGTAGCGGATATTTACTCCAGGAAAGAAACTTACCTACCAATTTTCAAGCAGGTAGTTGAAGTAGTTTAAAAACGGATATATTTATCTATTACAACCCTTAATCCCCCGCAACGCCACTTAGAAGTCTGTTTTCACAAAACCCGTTTTGTAACTGATCATTATTCTACGAAAGGAATCTATATATCAAATTTAAAGACAGTGCATCAAATAGTTTAAAAATGGAAATAATTATCTATAACGCCCCCTAAGCCCCTGCAACGCCACTTGGGGGTCGATTTTCAGCAAACTCATTTTGTAGCGGATCTCTACTCTCTGAAAGGAATCCGCTTACCCAATTTCAAGATTGTACATCAAGTAGTTTAAACATGGAAACAATTATTATTAAAGCCCTTAACCCCCCGTAACCCCCCTTGCGTTTCGAATTTCGGAACATCCTTTCTTAGCTGATGTCTACTCTATCAAAGGAACATGTGTACCAAATTTCAAGTCTGTAGGTTGAATAGTTCCAGAGATTTCGTGATTAGTCAGTCAGTGAGTGAGTCCTTTTTCTCCTTTATATATATAGATAAAAAACATCAATTTTCTCTGCTTGTAATTAACCTTTTTATATCTTACATAAGGATAAAAGTCGAAATACGTAATTCATTTTCAAAGTATTATTAATCGCAGTAAATGGGTTATTAAAAAATTATATAACAATCTTTTTTTATTTGTAATTAAGTTTTTCATTTACTAAACTCAAATATATATTTCTTCTGCAAAATTAAATTCACTAAAAATTTTGATTTAGGTGAATGGAAAAAAAAACAGATTTTTATTTTTACTGTGAAATTTAGATACGTAAGGGAATTTAACTGTTATACTCAAGATATGGAAGAAAAAACTGTCTGAAAAACAATCTCCCAAATAGAGAAAAATCTCTTGTTTCAATGAACCACTAGGGCATAGAAAAAATGCTATAACGCCAAACAGGCAACCCAGAATTATGACGTCATTGCACATCTACCAATGACAAGCAACCTCTTTTCCTTTTAACCGTGCCGAAAAGGAACACCCAAGTCGTGAGTAACTCAAAAAGTTCTCTCTATTTAACGTCATGCGTAGAAAAGCTACGAGAAAAGCTGAAGATAGAAGTTGTATGTTAAAGAGGGAATTCTCTAGCTTTGATCCGATCCAATCAAGATCCAAGTATCCCACAAGACGAACCTGCCGTAGTTTAAGAAATTAGGTTAGTGATTTAAAAATCGTAATTACGTATACGTGTGTAGCTGTAATTGTACGCGCTTATCCTTCGTGGATTCAGTTTAGATTTCGTAGTTCCGCAATTAGTGACCCCTTCTCATTCTCCACTGTATTTTATTGTTCTTATATTTGAATAGTGTATATATGACCTTCCTTGATTAAGAAAAATTAATAAATATTGTTATTTGTAAATGTATCTTGAGAATTCGTTAACTTGTTTACACATTTAAGTATGAGTAATACTAGACGAGATGAAAATAATGTTAGGGGAGGTTATAATACACGAAACTGGCACCCAACCGAAATACCCGAATTAAGAGCAAGTGCAGGATTTAGGGTTCTACCGGAATTATTCTTTTCAGGTGCAGAAAATGCGTCTGAATTCCTTGACAACATCAATAATAATATAGTCTACTATGAGATACCAGCGAATCTGGCGTGTGCATATTTAAAGGGTCATTTAATTGGGAGAGCATTAGACTGGTTTGAGGTCATAGGATTTGCGTGTGTAAATGAAGAAGCGACTGCCTTCGCGTCACTTAAAAAAAGTTGTCAGATAGTTTTCCAGTGGTACCGAATAAGTCGGAGTTAGAGGCTCAGTTTTTTTCATCCAAGCAGCAAAAGGGTCAGACCCCATCGGATTTTATATATGTTATTAAAAATCCATAAGACTTTAGGTTTGAATTGTGATGATGTAAAATTGGTCGATCACATAGTAATGCGACTCGAACCCCAGATTATGGACTATTTAGAGGTTCGAAACCCCACGACGAAGGTACAGTTGTTAAAGTTGGTCGATCGGTATGAGGAACGTCATAGCTGCAGAGAAAACCAGGGTTCGAGTTATAATTTTGCTAGACGAGGTTGGGATATGAGTAGGAATCCTGCGGAAAGACGGAATAATGGAAATTGGAGAGATACAGGGGTGGGAAATAGATAAAATGATCAGAGAGGAATAAGCAGAGGTGCGAATAATTTTTCTCGTCGTGATTATCGAAAGCAGGGATTCGAAGGAAGAAACCGCAACAACCAACCAAATCATAGGCCAGACCGTTATCAGAGCAGAAGAATGGTGGTTAGTAAGAGTCCTATTGATGATTCAGCAAGGTGGAATTGGAGGCGTGGTGATTGCACCAGCGGAAGGCAAGGAAATGCCAATTTAAACTTTCTAAGCGATCGGGTTGCAGGAGGTAAGCGGTTATTAGTTGAGTCAAATCCTCCTAATCAGATTAAACTTAATTCATTACGGTTATCACAGTTGATCTTCCATATGTGCCGATTCTTTTACATGACACGTTTGTAAAAGCTCTCTGGGATACAGGTGCGGAGAAGTCATTTATTTCAGAGGAGACGTACCGATCATATTTTTCTTTTTGTCCTATTAAAAAATCGCAGCGAAAGTAGTCAGGGCACAAGGGTCGCAGTGCAGAAATTTGGGCACCGTTGAGTTACGAATTAAGATAAGGGAATTTTCGAAGTTGTGGAATTTTCATGTGATTGCTGAGATTCAATATCCATGCATCTTGGGCATTGATTTTATGTCGCATGCAAAGATAAGTTTTGATTTTTTTTACGAAATCACTAATCATTCCGGACTCGCAGATTGAGAAAGAGGCAATTTCGGACAAACCGGTTCAGATAGATTTATCAAACACTAAGTTAAATGCAGGGCAAAAACAGAAGTTGCAGATTTTGTTTAAGGGATTTCAAGGCTTGTTTTCAGATAAGCCAGGTCTGACGCATGTGTTTTGTCATGAAATTGATACGGGTGATAATCCTCCTATTTCTTCGAGACCTTATCGCTATGACAGGGTCAAACAGGGTATCATTAACTACCACGTTAACCTCTGGGTGGTTGAGGATCTAATTGAAACTCATTCAAAAGCGGTCCACTTTTTCAAAGCTGGCGGTAGCGAAACGGTTCCTGTGTACTTTTGGGAACTGCTTCGAAAATGCACCACAGTTTTATGCCTTCCCCCCTTTAAGATATGGAGGTCTACAAGCGTTTTTGTTGGGGACGATTTTATTGCTTTTTCGGTTTCTGTGTTGTTGGAAAAAGGGGAGATTTCTCATTCATAGCTGTTGCCTTGGGAGAAAATTGTGTGATGAACGTTGGATCCACATCACGGCGAACAGAAACCATCCAATTTGTTGAGTCATAGTAACAAGCAAATAAAGGATAAAAAATAAAGATTTAAAGAAATGGCGAGTTAAAAGTTGAAAAATATTTTTAATAAGCAAAAGAAAATTAATTTTTTTCTCCTATTACTTTTTAAAACTAAAAAAAAAAAAACCATTTTGATTTTGGTATTACGATTTGATCAAGACAGAAGTAATCTGTAATCATTGTTGAATATCAGACTAAGAAAACGCAAAACGATATATTTTCCTGTTTTTTTTTTCTTTCTTTTTTTTAAAAAAAAAATTATGAGGTAAAAAAGTAAAAGTGATAATTTTTTTTAAAAAGTAAAATGAGAATAAATGTAGTATCATTATATACCAATGATTCCCAAAGGTATCATCTATATGCACTCCCAGGGGTCTATGACGACCTGCAAGAGTTCCACGCGTGTAAAAAAATATTTTGGGGGCTCATGAGGTGTAAATGGGGGTCTATGATCGTACTTCTCATTAAACCAGATCATGACGTTAATCTTTAAAAAAATTTGATCCAGTGGGAACCAGATTTTACCAATTTAACGTTTACTAAATTTAGTGAGGTTAGTTTAACAACATAGAAGTTGACTACTATACTAGGTGATAACATAAATTTTATTAATACAAGGAATATTTCAGCATTTTTTTCCAGAATTAAGCTAAAGAAGTATAATATTGAACGTCACGAATTTTTTAAATTTGTCACAGTCTGTCAGGACATTTTAACCTACGTTTAACATTTAAATGCCCTTACTCAGATTTTGAAACTAAGTTTGAGATTGTTTTTTTAGTAATACAGCAGTAGACAATGATTTCAAATAGTCGCTTTTGAAAAAAAAAGTGTCATATTCCATAGGAACTTATTAGAATAGGTCCTAATGAAGATCTTATAGAAACGGATGTCAGTAATTTTTGGCTTTAAAAAGACATACCTGATATTTGTCACAAAATATGGAATATCATGAGAGAGTTTTTAAATGTGTTTTTCCTTGTGAGAGGGAGTTTCACTGAGTTTCCCAATCTCAAACAAAAAAAGAAAGGAAAAGAAAGAAAGAAGTAGATACTTACGAAAAAGGAAGGTTAGGGTTAAACCTGACAAGATTGATATTAAATATTGAAAATTTGTTATTGAAACACCAGATTCATCCTTCTCTTTAAAAGCATTTGTTCAGTTATTTTGTTTTAACTTTAATTCATTATATGCGCTTCTTAAGTTTTAAACGCAGAACTATACTTCATTACAGTTAAAAATTTAATTTTTTGAAAGTAGTAGCACCAATTATCAAAAAGACATTTAAGTTGATAAATTTGCAAAAATTTAATATTAGGTAGGCAGGGTCTACCCGAAATCGAAAAACATGGCAAGGGGTCTATGAGACAAAAAGTTTGGGAACCTCTGTTATATATACCATGAAGAAGTTTGTACAATAAAACTGGGCTTTCTGCATTTTATTATATTTTTAATTTAAAATAACATTAAAGAGATTTTAATACTTTTAATTTATGCAAATTTTAATCCTTAAATTTATACTTTTCTGTTGAATGAATTTTTTGGGCATAAATCAAATCTCATCATAACAACTTGCACTAAGAATAAAATAATACTCTCACCACTTCAGCATTTGTTTCGGAACACATAATACACTTTCAATCAATAATTTTAATAAGGAAATATATTTTTCTTAAATGTGTTAAATGCGAAAGCGTTTCTTCCCATTTCTACTCAGATTTGATTTTCATCTTTCCGTTTCTTTAGTATTACATCCTTTAAATGCATATTCGCATATATTTATAAATGGGAAATTGTCATCCGTACTACATCTTTCAATTCAGTCATTGCAAAGATGTGTGTGCATTACTGATTAATTTTGTCTCTTAAAAACAGTACACTTAAAACATTTTACA